>JAOQGH010000012.1:67722448-67735377 GCA_025769975.1 Gallinago jamesoni
TACTAAGTTAACCTTAGGCAAACGCGCTATTTGTGAGAGTGTAGGAAGGAAACAGGGGACCTCTTTCATGACATGGAGGAAACTCCAAAATCGCATGTGTTTGCTCCCAGCTTGGCGCAGATGCTTGCACTCCCTTTGAGCACATATTTGTCATGTCCAGCAGTCCCAGCCGAGAATAGAAGTCCCCCTGGCCCCACCTCATGCCCAGCCCGTTGACAAGCTGTGACCGTTCACAAGCAGATGAACACTGTGCATGTGTGCGACCTCCTGCAACTCCACACTCTGATGGCAGTGTCCATCAGGGTCTCTTTACACTAGATTAATCTATTTTTTTTAGGGATGTCAGATGCTTGTTGAGGCTGTTGTGGTAATAAACATGCAATTTCTCAGTGGATAGAAAGTTTGCCAGAGCCATTAGTCTGCTCCAGAGCCATGAAAATCTGTTTGCAGTTTTTCAACAACAAAAAAGGGGTGAGTGAGGTGGGGAGGAACACCTTGTAGGAATCGTTACAACCTTTTCCATAATGGGCTTAGGTGGTTTTGTGAGCAAAGTTGCTAAAACTAAGAGCAGCCATGGGCTCTGGGTGCTTTCTGCCACGTTAGCACCTAGACTCCTGTTAATGCCATGCACCCATCAGCCTTCCCCACTCTGCCCTCTCCCCTTGCTTTGTGAGAACAGGAGGGAAAAGCAGCCTTCAACTTCAGAGCAGTTTGTCTCCCCCTGCTCTAGACCATGCCTCCCTTCTTCCTCAGAAGAGCTAGACAGTGTTTAGAGAGAAGCAGTGACCCTGCTGATTATGAAATCTGTTACAGCCTCCTGTGTGCTCCAGCTTAGCATAATTTGGGAGTAGTTATTAGATGAAATTAGAATTTGAGAAAAAAGGTGAGAGAGGGAGAGGGGTATTGTCCATTAGCAGCAAACCTGTGGCAGACCTTGAGGCTCACCGTGTTTAGCCCTTCCTCTGGACCCTGGGGTGTCCCCTGAGATGTAGCAGGAGCCTGGTGGGAGATCACCGGCAGAGACCCTCCCCCTTGCTACCCAGTGCTGCTGTGTGCTCCTTTGTGGTTAGGATGCATGGCAACTGGTGGATAGCATGACACATGGACCACCAACTCAGTGTTTTGGCAAGGAATAGGTCTCCCGCCAGTGTGAGAGTGCCGATGCCCAGAGTTTTGCTCTCTTACTCAAGCCCCTGTTGGCCATTCTCTTGGGGCTGCAGCACAAGGGCAATTTCTCTTCTCCCCCTTCATTAACAACAAAGAGGCTTTTGTGTTAATCCCAGTGGTAATTCTGGAGCTCTTAAAAATGATTTATTGCTGCATTTGTTATCACTCTCTCTTAGCATGTTGTCCTCCAGCTGAAAGAGGCCTGGAAATGGCATGTCCTATCTAGTGGCCATGAGAAAATGTGCCACTCATGGCATGGGAAAGGAGCAGTGTATGGGGGCCTAGGGTGGCATGTGGGATTTACCTTTTCTTTTTTTCCATTTGGAAAAATAAATATGTAACAACAGTATGTTCTCCTTTTTTTTTTTTTTTTTTTCCCTCTCCCTTTCTCTCTTATTTTTATCCTACTCTAACTTCTGCGGTCTTGGATCCAGTGATCGGAAAATACAGTCAACTTCCAGACTCAGGTATGGTTTGCAGGCTGGTCTGCATCACGCCAGGAGCACGTAGGTCCAAAAGGCTGGGGCCAAAGCATCCAGAGAGGACCTGCCACAGCAGAGGGGTGCAGGGGAAAAGCCCACCTCTAGATAATACTTTGGCACCCTGCTTGTAGGCAGGCCTGTTTGTTTATATGCAGTCTCTTGGTGTAGCATCCCCTCTGCATAGTCTGACTCGCCTCTGCATGTCAAGAGAGGGTGCAGAGGTCCCCCAAGCTTTATTTTTAGATGAGGGGCGAGGCTTTCTCAGAAGCAACAATCCCAGTTTGGTCTTTTCCAGAAAGATCTGAAATGGCAAAGCTCCTTCTGATAAGGGGGCTTAGAAAATGCTTTCCTGGGCACCTTATCCCAGCCTGAAGTACTGTAATTGCAACGCAGTGACACGGGAACAAAACTTACCCTTCTGTATTTGATTTAATGAACCTGTCTTTGCCCAGCTTTTCCAAGGTCTGTTCTGCTGAGCAGTCACGACTCCCTGCAGGGTCGGAGGTGCAGTTCTTGCAGGGAGCCTCAGAAACCCGTAGTTTGCAAGGTGCCATGCTCACATCCTTATCAGGATGGCAGTATCTGGTCTGTCCCCCAGACTTGGGGCACATCACAGAAAGGGCTTAGCCTAAGAGCTCCCGAACACCTTTTGCCCTCCTGAGAGCTGATGTATTCAGCAAGAACAAAACTTTTTGTTGTGTCCAATCCAGAGGGTGCACCTGCTTGGGATTGCAAGACGATGAGCAACCCTTTCTCTGGGCAGATCTTGGGTCTTGTCTGGAGGAAGGGAGGGAAACATTGGCTGCAAAGCTCCAGGCCTTTCCCCAGCGCTCTCGTCAGGCACACTGTGTTCCCCTCATATGGTGCAATAGTCTCTCCGAATGACATGGCCACCCGCTAGCCAGGAGAGAGCACATGAGCTCGTATAACCCTGGGTCAGATACCCCACCCCTGCCCGCAGAAGGTGGCGAGTAGGAATCAAGTGAGGGATGTATTGCCATCATGGCCAGGAAACAACTTCCTTTAGCTTTGTTTAGATTTACTGGGATTTCTCCTTGTGCTTGGTAGACACTGTTCGCTCCCTCAAACCTTGCTGCCATCCAGCCATGAAATGATTGAGCAAACAGCCTTGTCGGACACGGTGACTTGGGGGAGTGCTTCACTGTCCTTGGTGTTGGCTTTTCTCGCCCAAGGCTGTCAGGCGAAGGCTGCCAAGCTGGGGGTTACGGCAAGAGTTTGCAGACTGATCACATGCAAGGGCTTAGCTCAGAGACGGGAGCGTTTTTATATCTTTCTCCTCTTGTCCTGCGAGCCTCTCCAGTGCCTGAGCCACTGAGCTCTTACCGGGTGTTTGGCAGCTCGATGAACGCTGCCTGCCTCCACATGTCTGTCAAACGTGGGAGGGAAGTGACTGGTGCCTAAAAGACTGCCCAAAATGTGTTTTTTCTTGGATTTTACCTTTTTGTGGTGGCTGGGCATAAATAATTTGGAGATCGCTGCCATATTTGGCATGACATTATGATTTTTTTCATGTATGTTTGTGTCTCAGGTGGTTGGGGAATGGGTTTTATAAATACCGGTTTTAAATTAGTATTACAAAAATGACTCAAACTAAGGAGAATGAGTAACATAAACCTGTTTTCTTGTTTTCTTCCTTGGAAGTTTGGCCTCATTCTCACTTTTTATGAACACACTTGTCTTGGCAGGTATGAGTGACAGCGTGAAAGACAAATTCTCTACCGCATTTTCCATTGTGGGTATGTTTTCTTCGCATGCGGTTGGAAGCCTCAGCGTGTTCTTCTGTGCTGAAATCACACCCACAGTAATCAGGTGAGACATTGGAGCCCCCCTCTTCAAAGGATGGGGATGAAATTATCCTCATTTAATGCATAACTGGCCGTGTAACTTAACACATTACATGGGAGGGGAAATTCCCCATAATTGGAGACCTCAAAGTAAATTTTAGGCCACTCTTCAATTCAGTGGTGCTGAATTAACTGCAGTCAGTTTGCCTAAGTAAATGCCTGTCTTGTAGACAAGAGAGGCTTTGTTTCCAATGGCTCCACCTTGTGTCCCATCATGGTGATTATCAGGAAGCCGCTCATCATACAAATTGCATTTGTTTGCGGTGCGGTACGGTCTTAAATACTTAGCTGAACCAGATCTTGCAGTTCAACCATGTTATTGCTTCGTTTACTCTGCTGGATTTGTACAAGCCATGACCATGTGAGTAAGAGAAATTCCGTGAGTGTGCAGAGGAGGACACAGGTGTAGGCAATCTCTGCCTCTGTAGGGCAGGTTAATCAGGCCAGCTATAGGGGTGCTTTGGTGGAAAGGAGGTGTTGCAACACGCAGCGCCAAATGCTTTTGGTGTGTATAGATGCTCTGCGAGTCTGCCTCTCCTACAGCAGCACCACCGTGAGTGGTCTGCCTTTATTGCGGTTAAAGTCATCTTTCTCTTTGCACCCAGATCTATCTTAGCAGAGGATCATTTTTCTAAAGAGGAGCACTTTCATCCTGGGCAGTAGTAGAAATCAGGCAGATGATCTTCACTGGAGAGCTTCCCATAAAATGTCTTTGTGTGGTCAGGCTTTTGTGCCATTTTATGTATTCATTGCTATCTTTCACGGCACAAAGGTTGTGCTTTTGTGTTCTGGATTATGCTTTCAGCAATGTCACAGTAATTCAGGAATCTGCCCTGACTCCATTGAATTTCCCAGGAATGTAGGTCATACGGGTGGGAGGGAGAGAGAGTTGGAGGGAAGAGGATACTCTGATTTCTTTTTTCTTTTTATTTTTTTCCTCCAAATTACATCTCTTTTCAATAACTTTGCAAAGTATTATAGCAAAACTGTCAGCTGAGGGACCAGAGTCTCCTTGATCCATGGCCTTTTCTTCCATCTTTATGAATGTATTTTACAGATAATATTAGTTCCACAGGGAAAGGCAGTGTGAGTGGTGAGGAGATTATATACCAGCCCAGAACACTAACAGGTATTTACTTATGTACATGTCAGTTTGATGCTTTTATGCCTCCCTAATTTTGCCCTTGTGTCTGTTTGAAAGACACGTAGATAAGGAATTGGCCGTGGCAACCAGAAGAGAATCTGCCAAGTAGGGTCGGATGTGCAGTGTGAACTTAGAAGGCTTTTTTCCTTAAATCACTTATATTGCTACAGGGAAAGGGAGAAATCCTGGCTGGGAGCTGAAATTCTGCTTCCTCTGGCTCTCCCGTGTGACACCAAGCAAGTGACAATAGCTGGATATGCCTCAGGGTCAGATGATGACACTTCGCAGCGCTTCGCGGTTGTACCACCATGAAGCTCTTGATAAGATCCACTCAGGGCTGTAATTAGGAGGCGGAGCTCAAGACAGTGTCTCAGGCAGAGGTGTGGTTAAGATGGCTCATGTCTTGCATTTCAGTGGGATCTGGCTGTTCCCTCATAACCTGTTCTCCAAAATAGTGCCTCAGGTGCCCTTCAGTGTTTCAGACCATCTCAATATGCTTTTGGTTGAATTTCAAGGAACCTTATGGAAAAGGGAGGCAGAGAGAGCACTGGGGCTGTCTCTGGGGTTTCCCTGATCAAGTATTTTACCTGTAATCCCCTATCCCTGGGGGAGGAAAGCGTCACTGCCATTGTTAGGGTAGTGTCATGATAGCACACCCATCCAGCTCTGCCACTGTGGTGTTGAGATGAATGGTTACAACAGCGTAGGAGGAAAACAGCCACCTTCATCACCAAGAGGTGCCACCTGCTCCAGAAATGCCAAGGTCCCACTGTCACATGGCACCAAGGGATCATTCATACCCTTGCACTGCACCCCAGTCTCTTGGTGCTAGGTAGGTGGGCTCCACCAGGAGTTCCCATTCCTTGTACCGGGGCTTCAGCACGGAGCTGCTTCCAAATGCTTAATTTAAGCACTAAGTGGCATCAATAATCCACCTCTGATAATCTTGTTGGGAACACCAGTGCAGTCTGCATGGCTACTAAATAGGAATGGGTTGAGGTGTGTCCTCTCCCTGTCCTCTGCATGCTCAGTTCCTACCAAGTGGAAGAGATATCTGGGGATTTTTTTCCTTTTCTGTCTCCTGCTTTTGAGTGCATCTGGCCAAAGAAATGAAGAATGGGCAGTGATGGCCAAATTAGGAGCTTTACCCATCAATAGCTGTCTCAAGCCAAATTTCCAGTGGGGTACAGTGCTGTTTACTGGGACCTGAACCAGGCCTGGCTTTTCAAAGGTGGTGCCTTGCCCTGTGAGGCCAAGGGCATGCTGGTATGTTACCGAAGCTCTGGCCTAGGATTGAGTACAGAACAATGTTGTTTATGTACAGGAAAAATAGGGGAAATAAATGGAGGTTTGCAGGGACTGACTTTAAGAAGTGGCTGAGCTGACTGGACAAAGCCCTAAAAAACCTGTTCTGAATTCAACTTTGTGCAGGAAGCTGGAGTAGGTGTTCTCCCAAAATCTCCTCCAGCCTGAGTAATTCTCTGGCTCTTTTGTCCTCTGAGCCATGCTGCATGTCCACCTGGTTGCTCAAGACAGACAAATGGCCATCGGAAGACAAGATTACCATTTCTCGGCTCCCTTGAGAAGGGCAAGTCCCCTTGCTTAGGTTTAGCCTGGTCCGAGCAAAGAATATCAGTGAGGAGGTTTTGCTGCTCTCTAAAAAAACGCTGCAGTAGTGAGCGAGGAAATTCTCCCCCGCAAGTAGGGAGGCTCTTTCTGAGGACAAAATTTAGGGCCAAAGTGCTGTTGTAATTTGCCTGTGTCAGGCCTGTGAGCCTCACAAAACCCGTTCTGCCTCACCACTGCTGGGCGAGCAGGGGTTGGAGAAGGGGCTCTGAAACACCCGTGGGGCCAAGCCGTGGGACAGTCTCCCACAGCAGCCATGGAGATGCTAGGGGAGAAGCTGGGGATCACTGTGGGTGCCAGCAGCCCTCGTGCTCCCTCCCTGGCTCCAATCTGTCTCTCAGAGTGTGTTTGAAAGACAGGAGCCAGTTCCCTGCCATGGAGACACCGGTACTGGGGAGGAGCGGAGCCCCAAAACACCCCGGGTGGTTTGGATTGCCATCTACTGCCCCACAGCGCCTGCAAAAAGAGTGTGAACTGAGGGTTCTCTTGGCTTGTACATATTTTCCTGGTGTGCACGTGAACAACAAAAATGCCTGACAGTATTTTCAGTTTTTTGGATCCCCCCCCCCTTTTCATGTTTACAGTACAGTCAAGCATTGAAAAAAGTCTCCTAGGGTGCATACAAAAATGTATTTTCAAGCCATCTTCTGCCAGATTTTGGTGGCGCTGGATAAAGTAACGCCTGCTCTAGTTACTGACGTCATATGGAAAAACTTTTATTTTTTCCCTTCCAAATCTGAAGCCGCTTGACCCGTAATGACAGAGCCGTCTTTGTTGTCGCCTTTTCCTGTTTCCTTTCAGCTTGCTTGATGTCCTTCTACAGCAGCTTTTAAAACTCATCTCAGGTCCTTCTCGGGGGGGCTGAGATACAATTTAGCTGTAGCAAACATTGATGTAAATGAGCTGGGCTTTTGTTGCTCCGGAGCCAACTTGGAGAGTGATTTGCCGTGCGTTTGGGGCTGGTTGTGTCGATTACTCATGTGAGTGTATTAATGAAGTCGCGGGGAGGCCAGTTGCACAATGGCCACATTCAACTGGGTTTCTAAATTGCCATCGGAAAGCTGGCAAGTTTTTAATAAGGGCTTTTGCAGTATTTGGGGAAATCACTTCTGTCTGTGAAAGGGGCTTTGCTGATTTGGAGGATTAAAAGGTGCCTATGTGAATTTTAGATCCAGTTGGCGTCCCAAGAGCGTCTATTGAAATCTGTGCTTGCTGCCCTTTAGCTGTCAAGTAAGCAGTGCTGGATTTTTGAGAGGACCACGTGAAGATTAGCTTTAATGCGATGGTTGGGTGACAGAATTTGGCATTCATAGGTTTATAGTGCTGTGATTTCTAGTATGCTCTATAGTCAATGAAATATATTTTTTTTCTCCCAGTAGTTGATGTAAAGCAGTTCCTTTGCCTTCTGCAATTGTCTTCTGTAAGGTCCACTTATTGTTAATAATTATATCTCTCCCTTTGGGCCAGGAACTGAAGCACCTGAGCCCTTCTGATCACCAGAGGGTGAGCTGTGCCTCAAACTGGCATGGGGGGGGTGTGTGTGTGCGGTCCAGGACCTGGAGAGACATTAATAAGCAAGACAAGGAACTGCAAGAGAGATTTCTTGCATAGCTGAGCAACAAGAAAGAGCACTGAATTTGGTTTGCACAAGTGACTTCCATGCTTGTGACTGGGGTGGGTGAGGTTATTTTCACACTTTTTTTTTTTTTTAGCTTTAATGAGCTTTCACTCTTTTTTTGGTGTGCATACTCGTATAATGAGCACATTGCACATTAAATAAATATTTGTGCCATAAAGGATATTTTATGAAGTTACCTATTTACAGTTTAAGCATTTCATCAATGTTAACCTTTTCATAACTCCTTTCTGTGACACAAGAAAGAGTGAAGCGAGGGACCTACCTCAGCTTGTACAGTGAGTTAAGAGGAGGTCTTGGAAATTAATCCCAAACTTGTTCTCCTATTTTGACCACTACCTATGTCTTTTTTTTTTTTTCCTGAAATTGATGCATGTTATTACAATAACAGTGTGTTTTTATGGAGATTATATTTCAGTGCTCAATGTTTTGTATAACAGATTGAGGCAGTGGCCTGTAAAGTCTAATCTCCTGCCTCCACTGCTGATTGATGCCAAATACTTTAGAGGCAGCCAAAATTGACTTCCGCACCTACTGCTTCTTGGTGTGTCTTGTCTAAGCTGGAGGAGGCTGGCATGTTAAGCAAAATTTTTTTTTCCCTTGCTGAATATGGAATTACTTGAACGTGGGAATACTTTAGAGGGCTGTCTACATACTCATGTGTTAGCACTTCTCTTCACCTTATGTGGGGGCAGTTATATGGGCATGAAAAGATACTTAACTTCTCTGGGCAACCTGTACTCACTTGCGGATGCCCCATCCCTGTTCAAGGCCAGACTGGAGGAGACTTTGAGCAACCTGGCCTAGTGGGAGGTATTCCCACCACTAAATCACTAAACCAGGTTTGCTGTGGGGATTCCAGATACCAGGTGCATGCCAGACAGGGGTGTAGTCTGGGGGACCCACCAGGGCTGTGGGCTCCCCATCCCAGTAGCGATGGAGCTATGCAGGCAGGAGGGGGCTATGGGGCCAGGCTCTCACCTCTGCTGTGTTTGCAGGGGAGGTGGGCTGGGGCTGGTCCTGGCCAGCGCGGGCTTCGGCCGCCTGACTGCCCCCATCATGGAGCTCCACAATCAGAAAGGCTACTTCCTCCACCACGTCATCTTCGCCTGCTGTACGCTCCTCTGCATCATCTGCATCCTGCTGCTGCCAGAGAGCAAGAACCAGAACCTGCCCGAGAACATCCCGGATGGGGAACATTACACCCGGCAGCCCCTCCTGCCGCACAAGAAGGGGGAGCAGCCCCTGCTCATGACAAACTCTGAACTCAAGGATTACTCCGGCCTCCATGACTCGGCAGCTGTGAGTGACGGGATCTCAGAGAACACCACTGCCAACGGGATGAAGTCGATGTAACCGGGTGGATTTTTTTTTTCCTTCTTCATTTTTTCGTTGGTTTTTTTTTTTTTCCCCTTCTCTTTCTTTTGTATTTTATTTGATGCTGTTGTGCAGGAGGAGCAGCACTTTGGGCAAAGGTGTTTTGCACAGATTTTACAAACCAGTGATGGAGCAGACACAGACTTGGGGGAATTCAACTCTGCTGCTAAAGCAACTTTTGGCATCTTCAACTGTTGTGCAGATTGCTCTTGAAAATGTTGTGGGGGAAAAGACTCATCTGAGAAAAGACCTGGCTGGAGGTAGCCCTTCAGAACTCTTTTTTTCCTGCCATTAAATATGTATATTTATTTTGATTTATTCTCAAGAAGCACTTTATTTCCTTTTCCTTTCATAGATCACAAAAATGAAGCCATCTTATAATAAGAGGTGCAGCCATTCCAAGAAAGAAACCATGGGGGGGGTTGTTTTCTGTTTTGTTTTTGTGTTTCTTTAAAGGAAAGAGGGATCCACTGCAAAGTTGAATTGACTGAAGTTTAGACTTGTGCAACGTTCTTCTGCCTGTCTAGAAAGTCCAAGCGCCCAGGTTGCCTGCTGTGTTTGTATATACCAAAAAAAACCCAAAACCAAACAACAAAGCAAAACCTGTTGTGACTCAAACTCTGACTGCATTTTAGGCAGCTTATGTTTGTTTTTATAGCCCATGTGCACTTAAAAGTTACTTTCTAAATTAGTACTCTTTTTTTTTTTTTCCACCGAATGCAGTGAAGAAAATCCTACCAAAACAAGCTGATTTTTCAATGAGAATCAGCCATCTGCATTTTAAGAGTCCATTAATCTATTTTAGACAGTTCCCGCTGGTCTTAAATAGTAATGTAAATGATGTAAATGATTTGACCAATAATGCAAAGATTAGTTTTGCCAAGAATGGCTTTAATTACCAGAAGGCCCAGAATCTCTGGACTGTTCCAGGAGAAGAGCACAGACCAGCAGGGACAAAAAATAAGGAGCATGGGCTATGATCTGTACTTTTATTCCAAAAGGCAGCACAGCTGGGATTCCTGCTTCTGGGAAATGAGTGTCCTGGCATTGCCTTACATGTTTTTAGAACCAGAGGTTTGTTTTCAATTTAAGTGGATAAAATGCTTAAGCGACTGTCAGAAATGAATGAATTGATAGCCTATAAGTAATGACTTATGGTCTGCTGTTGGCTGTCTTGGGGCTTTTAGAGATGTTTTCTTATTCTGACCCAAGAATATACAGTGAACTCACACAGATTTCCCCCCTTCCCCAACTGCTTTCGTAGGATTTTTATCAGAAAAAAATACAAGTTTACTTAAACTGGATCGATCCCACTCTAGGCTAAGCAAAGTGAGCATCCAGTTTGTCTCCTACTGTGCAGATGGCACTTTGATAGTGGCCACCTGATTTCTCTCCTCCAGCCCCAAAACCAACTATTTCCTTTTGGTTCTCACTGTGTGAATATCATGAGGATCTAGTTCAATGCAAGGACTTGGTAAAGAAACAGCTTTCTTGCATTGTAGTTAACCTCCCTGTTCTCCCTCCCTCCTTCCCTCCCTCCTCTCCTTTCTCACTCAGGCCATCCATTTGTGGTTGCTCGGTAGTGCAGACGTTCAAGCAAGCAGAGCAGCAGGATGTCAATGTCGTACTGAGTGTCCGTATGATTGCCACTTTGTTTGATGTACATCTCGCGTCCACAGGCACGGAAAGCGCTCGTTTGCCCTGTCCTCCTCTACCTTCCCTCCCCCTTCCCCCCCTTTAGCTGTATATATTGTCGATTAACTACTGTACCTAACAATTTCCATCCTCCATTAGGCTGCCGATGTCCTCTTACGGGCCCCGATAAATCAGAGACACGTGCTCCCCGGCGGGCGATGCAGCGAGTAGCGCAGCCTCAGACGCTGAGGAGCGCGAGGGGACAGGTAGACCTGCAGAAGCGACAGAGATTGTTGTGTTCAGAGTAACAATGTTGTCCTAAAGCTGCTAATATTTGTACAGAGGATGTGGATGTTCGGGTTCTTCTTGAGCCTGGTAAGAAACACTGGACCAGTTGATGGTAGTTTTGCCCAAAGTTACGCTACTGGGTTGGTTTTGGTTTTTTTTTTTTTCACTTTTGCTAGACTTGCTGTGACAGTGAGAGCCCGATCTTCCTTACACTCAAGTTCTAACGTGGAGCTTGAGGGTGGCTGCTTCTCTTTCTGTTCTGTGCTGCGACTTCTGCAGTCTGTGTTCACCGAAGGGAAAAAAAAAAACAAACCAACCACAAAAAAAAAACCCAAAAAACCAAACAAACCCAGGCCTTCCCCATTCACGCAGTATTCACGTGCCAAATTTGTGCAATACCTTTTTGCCTTCGATGTGAGATGCTTGTTGCAAGCCGCACACATTGTGGGGGGGTGGGGGCGGGAGGGGGGAGGGAGAAACAAAAGAAAAAAGTGGGTTCACAACAAAAAAAAATTGGAGAAGCGAAACAAGTCTTAATGGAAAAGGGCTTTTTTGAAAGCAGAGGAGCAGGGGTTAAGGGCAGAGCGCCGTCCTGCCATCCATCCTGCCGGCTCCCTCCTTCCCGCTCTCCGTGTGTGCTCAAGCTTCGGTAGGGCTCTTGTAGACCATCCACCAGGTAGGGCTCTTGTAGACCATCCACCAGCCCGTGAAAACCGGCTGCTTCCAGCACTGCCAGTGGTCCTGGTGTGCTCACCGCTGCCTTGTCCACAGCGCTTTGTCGTTTCCTATTCTGGTGGCTGCTCTCTGATGACAGACGGGCCCAGGGGAGAGAACGGTTGTTTAAACACATCAACATTTATGTAATAAACAAACTAGGTGGCAGGAACATGCGGCGATTTTTTTTTTTTTTTTTTTTAATTCTTATAAAATTTACTTTATTTGCTGCTTTTGGGTTTTTTGCCTGAAACCAGGTAGTCGGTACTGATCTTTTGCAAGGTGGATAGCCCCAGTATCTCTGGTTGGTCTGGCTCTCTGTCATGACAATAAAACACAAACCAATTTCCTGCCTTGGCAGCTCCAGTTTTGCTCCTTTTCCTGAAAAGACGAACACTTCTGTGATTATTATTTTTTTTTTCCACATGCGCTCAGAGAGTCGGAAAGCTTTTGCTAAGTGTATCTTGTCCGGAGGAGTCGGGTACCAAGTGATGCAGTAGGGCAGAAAGGAAACGTGGAGATGCTTGCCAAGTTCTGCCTTGTCCTGCAGTGGAACAGCCTCCTGACATCGGCTCCTTGGCCGCGTCTCCTCCTCGGCCATCACCAGGAAAGGCTTTTCTCAGGCAGCTCTTTCTGGCCACCACAGCAAGGGAAGCAATCAAAGCTGTCCTGTCCATTGTGGCCTTTTTCTGTTAACCTTCAGTAACCTCAAAGCCCATCAGTGAATTTTTCTTTGGGTTTACCATTTAAGGGCTTTCTTCCATCTTTGCAAGTTTAAACAAAAATGTGAAAGTGACATTATGCTTGGTCTTGGGCTTTTTATTTTCCCCTTCTAAGATTTCAGTACTGCCTTTCTTGCCAGACAAGCTACAAATGGGTAACAACAGTTGCCTGTTTGCAAGTGTTTTCTGGCAACCCGGAAAGGAGTTTGTGAGATTTACTTTTCAGTTTCGTTAACTGGGCTTTTTTTTTTTTTTTTTTTTTTTTTAAATTAA
>JAOQGH010000012.1:67744231-67754256 GCA_025769975.1 Gallinago jamesoni
TGCAACCACAAATAGCATTTACTACAACATTTTCCAGAACATGCTTTCAAAGTTTTTTACAAATACAAATTAATTTCTCCTCCGTCCGAGGCACACGCACACACCCCGCCTGTGCGCGCACACGTTCCCCGCGACACACGCGCCTCTCTGTGCACGCGCAGAACCCCCACGGGTGACACACACGCAGGTGCAAACCCTCAGTGCATTCATACATCCACCCCGGGGAGCACACACGCACACCCCGGCGAGGGTGGGGGGGGGACACACACGCAACCCCCGGTACACACCCCTGTGTGTGCACGCACAACCCCGGGGAACACCCTCCCCGCCTGTGCACATCCCTGTGCATACACACACACACACACACACACCCTCGGGCACACACGCAGCCCCCAACTCACAACCCCTGTGCGTGCACATTCAGCCCCGGGGCACACACCCCCCCCTCGCCTGTGCACCCCCCTTGTGCACGCATGCACACAAAGCCCCGGGGCACGCACACAGCCCCCAGTGCACACCGACCCCGGGGCATACACACACCCCTCTGCGTGCACACACGCACACACCCCGCAGCGCACACCCCCTCCGTGCACAGGCACCCCCCCGCAGTGGGTGCACTGTCTCCCCGTGCGCGGCTTCCCCGGCTCTCACAGCTGTCCCGCTCCGCAGTCCCCCTCCGCCGGTGCCCCCTCCCCGCCTACACCCGCTGCAGACCCCGCAGGGGGCCGGGGGCTGCGGGATTAAGGCGGAGGGAGGCGCAGGGACGGAGAAACCCCGCTAGATGGCAGGTGAACCCCTGCGTGCGGGAGCACCGCCGGTAAAGCGGGGTTCAGGCGGCTCCGGTAAGTCACCCGGGAGGAGCCCCCGGGACTTCAGGGGAAGGGGCTGGCGTGATGCTGTGCAGCCTCGAAACCCCCTCCCCCGGGGGAAGGGGAGGAGGAAGGTCACGGTGATCTTGGCTTCATTCAGCTCTGGTGGTTTTCAGAGGATCCAGAAGGCGAGCGCGGCGGGTTTGCGGAGCTCCGAGGATACGGGGCGGTGAATTAAGGGCTCTGCTTCGGGTAGGAATTTTTGTGCCCACCACGCTTTCCCCAGAGGCACAGCTAAGCTGGTCAGCGCTGAGAAAGGTTTTCCTTAACTGGGCTATCTGTTGCCGGTAGGAGTACAGGGGGCACACTGATGGCCCTCAGCCCTTTACGGTTGGAAACGTGTATTTTTGAACTACAGACAGGGTGTCATCTCTGCCTGGAGAGCAAGGAAGTTAATGACACAGATTGTTTTTTCTAGTTAGTGTTTTCTCTGCCTCCAATTTCATACATATTTGTACATATTTCTATTTCCAAATTCCAAAACTTCATTTTTGCCTTGAAGAAACAGGGCCGGGGGGGGGATGGGGGGAAGGAGCTGGTCATCACTTTTCTTCTCAAAGCTGCTCTGGTTCTTCTGGGTTCTGCCAAAAGACAAAACCCTCAGCCCTGCTAATTTCTGCCCGTGCTGCTGTGCTGATGCTAAGTCCCGGGAGGCAGCTAAGCCCGGCTCAGCTGCCATACCCTGACATCCCATGGATCAGCTCAGGGAGGGGTCGCAAGCCACCTCCTCTGCCCTACATTTGTCACTTGCTGCTCGCACAAAGCATTATGGGATGTATGGTGGCTCTCCTCTATGCCTGTCCCCACCCCTCCCCACTGCTGCGGCAGCATCAGGCTTGTGCTGGTCCCCAGCTCTCGCCAGTTCCTCAGCTCCACAGCCCGTCCCAGCCTTTTGCCTCTCCGTGGACCAGTCTCTCGGAAGGTGACCATGTGCAGAGACTGGGGCTGGAAAAATCAGCCTCTTCCCATCCCAGCAGCCTGTGGCCTGTTCCCATCCCACTTAGCCTGTGGCAACTGCAGAGGTCAGGCTGGCAGACAGGTGACCAGCCACCTTGGGAGGGGGCAAGTGCTGGCTGCCTGCACCAAATGCTTCCCTCTGCACTGCATTCCCCTCTCCTTGTTGCGGCTGTGGGTTTGCTCTGTATTCAGCTGGGGGGAGAAGGGGGGGTGGAAGTAAACTCCTCCATCATCTAAGCCAGGGAAAGCTATCATAGGCCAGGAGAAATGAAAATCTAGGCACCAGATAAAGTATCTGCTGGGAGAAACACAGGTGCAGGTGGTAGTGAGATTCCCGTGATTAGACACCTGCAGATGAGGGAGGAGATTTGCCCCAGGCTTGCTTGTTCAGGGGAGAGAAGCAGGCAATTTTAGGGCACGGTTCAGTTGAGCTGCTTTAGACTTCTCTTTTGAGTGGGAATCATCCTCTCCTGATGAATTTCCATTGACTCCAAGGGAGGTCAGGGTGAAAGGTAAGATGTGCATAGCTTTGTAGATGGATTTATTCATGTTGGCAAATCCTCAAATGTTCAGAGCTAGTTTCTCTGCTATGCTGAGACAGAATTGGATTCTGTAGTGGAGTCCTACTGGAGGATTTGTTCTAACAAAGTTCCAGTCTAACATGTCTCTTCCCATCAGGTAGAAGCTTAGGACTCCTTACGTGTTAACCTTTTACATTTAAGTGATGTGCTGGACTGAAGTAAGAGTACTCTGGTTTCTTCCCTGGTCTTGTCACATCAAGCAAAAGTTTCTTGTGCTGCTTCCAAGGCTGTCTACAGGTATGCTCCTCCCTAGGGGGGAAATGCCTCTATTTCCTCATGCTCTGATCTGTTCCTCTTCTCGTCAGGAGTCCTCCTCCCAAAGTGCTTGTAGCTTCCCTTGGGATCCTAAGTCCTGCAGACCTCTGAGGTAAGCCACAGTGTTCCCCTGCGCATAAGCAGTTCTACACATTTAATGCTTTTCTGTGAAATACAGCTGCCATCTGTAGATCGTGCTAAATCCTTGTTCGAGCTCAGAAGACGAAAAACATTCATCTAGCAAGTAAAATGCTGAGTGAGCATTTTTATCTGCAGTGCAGGTGTGAAGCGTGAGTGGAGCTGTGCAGAAGCAGAACATCAAGTGTGAAAAGAATTTCCTGATTACAGTGCTGCAAGGCTGTCACAGCCCCTGCAAAATGAGAGGGGAAAGTATTCCAGCAGCGTACGGAACCTCTTGCATTTCCTTTAACACGCTCAGCATTTTTTCTGCGGCCACGAAAGCACTGCCCGTTAGTCTGCCTTATTTGCCTGGTATGAGGCTAGAAGGAGCCTCGGGCACAGTCAGGGACAGGATAGCTTTTACTGTAGTAAAAGCACTGCTTGTGTATATGGACTCCTATATACATCGCTGCCTAGATGAGATCCAAGCCTCAGGAGATGTGGTTTAAAGGTATGTACTTCTACGCTCCTTGTTCTTCTCTAAAGGTAGAGCGACTAGATCCTACACCCTGATTTTCATTGCCCATCCTCTCCCCTCTTGCACAGTTTTAAGCTAGGAGTAAATCTATTTCCTGGTAACTGAAGAGTTAAGAGATGTAAAGCACATAGTTAAGTACTGGGATGTCGCTGGGAGAAGTAAATGTTTTCTGATTCCAAAATGCATTTTGTGCTTTTGCTCCTGCATGAGCAAAGTGTGAATTTGACACATGAGAAAGCAGTTGATCATTAGTGTGTGTCAGTGAACCTTCTGTTGATGCCTCAGGACATGCCAGTTTTCTAGATTTTTCCAGAGGGGTAAATGACCATTAGATGAAGACAAATAAGGTCTCCCAGCCATTCCAACGAGGCTTCATGGTACCAGGCTGCTGCAACAGGAGCTGTGCTGCTGCTCCAGACTTCTGGGGGCCTGCTTTGTCTTGAGACTTGGAGACTTGTATGTAGGCTTCCCTTGGTGCCATGTTGGTGGTACTGGTGGCTGAAAAGGCCCTTTTCTCTCCCTGTGTCACTGAGGCACTGAGGAGCTGAAAAAAATACTTTCTTTATCTTTTTCATCATTATTGGAGTGTTTTTCTCTGCTGGATCAGTCCTCTGGTTGAGCTTGCTGTGCCACTGCTCAAAGACTCGAGCTGGCGTCATGGAGGGCAGCATCAGGCAAGCAAGAGAGGGAGAAGTGCTTCTGCTTATGCTGTACAGCCACCACGGCTGTGATGCTGGGGCTTTCTATCTAAATCAATTTTAGGTGGGGCTGCCCCAGTCCTGCTTTCCCGTGCTCACCGGATATGAGGGTGAGTCAGTTTGGGGAACCAAACCAGTCAAAAACTGATCCTGGGATGGGGTCTTTGTTTAGCTGTGGTAGGAGACAGTTTCTAAAACATCTAACTGTGGCCACAGTACCCTCTTAACCTGAAGGCTCAAAACACTGTCAAACGTGGATCAGCCTGACTTATGGTCCCAGAAAAGAGACAGGAAGAGAATTCAGGCTGGAACTTTTAAAAGAGTTGGAGAAAATGAGGGAATTGGACAGGTGACCTCATATGAAAATCACAGTTTAAGAGATCTGTGAGAGGCCTGAACCAAATTAATGCTACGAATCTCATGATCCAAAGCAATATCGAGGCCAGCCCCTTCTCCTCCTCTCCCACAAGCCCATGTCTGAAAAAGCACCCATAAGCAAATGCAGAATGTCATTGCACAAGCAATTCCACATCTGCAATAGCTGCAGTGATGGTGTTAGAACTGCTATAATTAATCCTTGGTGCAAATGTCCTCAGTGCATCTATTGGTACCTAGGCAGGAATTGCTCCAAGGAAATTCAGTTCCTGATTTCCAAAAGACTTAAGGTAACAACTTTTTCCCTCAAGGAAAACCCTCTTCTTTTTTTCTGTCAGGTTTGTAACCTCAGTTGGTGGGATTTCTCTGCCCTGAGTGGGATGAGGTCTGGGGTGCACGTGGCACAGTGATTCTCTGACTGTGCAATGTACTGGGCTAGAAATCAAGGCTGTCAGGTTTTGTGCCCGACTGGAACGGTGACCTTGAGCAAATCCCTTCTACTTTGCTTTATTTCACTCCTCTGCAGACCGGAAGAGTACAATAACCCTTGCCTATCTCCCTGCAGCTGAATGAAAGTCTGTGTAACACGGAGCTGGTAAGGACTTCTGTGAGCCCAGACTCAATTTCTGCCATTATCTAATGAAACATTTTCCTTTCATTGTTATATGAGTCATTGGAAGAATTTGTCTTGGATCTATCAGAGCATTTGAGATGTGTGGCTTCATAGCTGCTGGACAGGAGGCACTAACAGGGAGTGACTCACAGCTCCCCTCAGGGACAAGAGGAGGTTTACTCAGTCAACTGGAAATCATATTTTATATGCACATAGACTGTTTCATGGTGGAGAATCCCAGAGAAGTTTACAAGTACCGACTCCAGTGCATAAAAGCCAGCAGCTATAGTGAGATCTCCAGCAGCTATAGTGAGATCTGCAGGTGCAATGGGCTATTACACACCTGGGACCTGATGGAGAAAGGAACAGGCATGAAAGCCTGAGTCAAACGAGCTTTTTAAAAGGTTGAGAGGGGAAGAAAAAACTGAGAAAATATTGAAAAATATTTTCCATTATATTACTCAATTCAATGTCTAAATTCCACATGACATGTAACACACCTGATGGAAACTGCTATGCTTCTGTCCTTGGGCCACCTGGTGGGACACAAGGCTGGGGTCTGTGACACGCACAGGGTGTGTCAGGCACTTGAACCAGGGAGGGTGCTGATCTGCTGCTGACTCGAGGGCCGATTTTTCTGCTCAGATTGCAAAGACTTATGTTCTTAGCCACATAAATCACTGATTCAACATATAGTGCTGGCAGCCACATAAAGGTTTGGCAGAGATTCAGAGCACTTTGGGAAAGATAGTTTGCTATTGTCAGGGTTATGGGACTTGCTGCACTTCTGGTCTCTTCCCTGTCCCTCTGGGTACTTTCCCTTTGCTGATGCCAGAATTTCCATGAATCGTCTTTTCCTCCTTAGACTTGGAATGAATAATCTCTGTCACAGAGTCCCTTAGCCTGCAGGTCAGGCTGGACAGACCTGCACACAGCTTCTCTTTCTCAAGCACACCAGCAAGTGCCTGCCTCTCAGTCTGGCTCTCCAAACAGCCACACTCTTTCATTACTTTCTAAAGTAATGCCATGGCCTTTTAATTTTTTCCATTTGCAAGCAAAACTAGCTGGACAAAATCAGCTTTGATTATGTTGCTTCCTCCTCCCTGGGGAAGGAGTGAAGCTAACAGGGCTGCCATTGTCCCTGAGCAGCCCTGGAGTCTTCACTCAGAGGTGGCTTAGCTCAAGCCAGTCTTTTCTCTTGGCTTTTCCTTCCTGCTCTGTTGAAGACAGTGGTTTAGCAAGAAGAGTAAATCCCCCAAACAGCAGCTTAGTACCCCTATATGTTACTAGAGAGAAGCACTACATTGCCTGATCCATTAAGGACATGGTTGTTTGGGGCAGGCTCTCCACATTCACCATATAGTTCTTGAATAGCATGATTTAGATCAGGGATGTATTTGATTTCCTAGCAGAAGCATGTCAAACAGTTACTGCTGCCACCTAATCCGTGTATCTGATGTTATTGATGATTACACAGAATATAACTCACAAACATCGCTTTGGTTATCTGCCTCCAATCTCTGGAGTGTTGCCTATTTGCATGACAACAGAACAGAGAGAATAGTTACACTGTTGGAACACACTACGCTAGGAAAATGTTATCAGAGTTCCTTTGCTGTATTTTCAAAGTCATGGGATCCCAACGGGCTGAAGCTGCGTCTTCATAAAGTCCTTTTCCCGCCCTTGAACAGCAACTGGAAAATATCCTTCCCTGCTGCCTCTCAGAAAGCATGAGAAATCCAAAAAGCATGAGAAATCACCTCCCTTTTTTGCTTGGTGTTTGAAAAAGCTGGTGCCAGGTGCTGTTGCTGCTGCAGTTACAGAGTCCTGGGATGGATAGTGGCCTTCCCCAGGATTGAAAGGTTTGTGTATGCATTAAGACTCATAAAGGGACATTTGTTATGTGTTTCTTATGAGGTGACCACAAATCAGGTGAAAATTATCTCTAAATCCTGTAGAGAACCATAAATGGGAAAACAGGAGGAGAGAGAAGGACAAAGGAATTCACGGTATTTGGGAGTGATACCTTACTTTAATAGATTGAGGATCTGAGCCAGAGTCTACAAAAATCAATTGAAAAAACACCTGTGGGCTGAAGATAAAGCTTTTAATGATGAACTTCTCTTAGCACTTGTCCAGCCTGCTGCAGTTTAGGCTCCTGATGGATGGCTTGCTCACCTACCCGCATCCCCACCCATGCAGAGATGCGGCTGCAGCCTGTAAAACCCAGACAGCTCCTCCAGCGCAGGCTGACACTCTCCCTTGTGCTCCCGTGTGAGTGCCTGCAACCCAGCTGTCCTGCTCACCCCAGGGTACCATGTCAACACAGCGGCCCTGAGACACCACACCCCAGTTTTGCCACCTTTCCCCCATTGCTGCAATCCCAGAGGCAGAGATTCCTTAAAGTATGAGGGGAAGGAAGGGGCTGGAAACAGTGTTTTCATCTCCGCTGCCAGTTCTAGCCTGGCGAGGATGCTTCCAGCTTTAATAAACCAGATGATCAAAGCCTTTGTGTAAATCCTGACATCAGGAGAGAGAGGTTATCTCGCTGTACTGACAACACGCCAGAGCCCCGTGCAGCTCCCCCAAATCCTGCTTTTTCTCGGTTGCAAGCTCTTGGCACCCAGGCCATCTCCCTCCAGCCCAACATGGGAGGGCAACTGATCCCCGGCAGAGAGTAAGCTTTCCAAACAGTCTTGTCTTTTCTTTTTTTTTTTTTTTTTTTCCTAGTTAGCCAGACATTTAATATACATAGGAGTGATCTGGGGCCATATATTATTTTCAGCCTTCAAAATTATATTTCTTTTCCTTCCAGCCTCCTGAAAGATGCACATCAGAGGCACCTGAGAGCGGCCGAAGCAGCTGCCTGATAAGATCTTTACAAATCATTAGCACAAGCGTGCCTTTTGCAAAGAAAAAAGAAAAAGAAAAAAAAAAAAAAGTGTTAACGAGTTGACAAGCACACTCTTCCTTGCAGCGAGTAGCGCTGCCAGCCGCAATGTTACTGCAGGGAGGAGAGAGCAGGGTGGTGGCAGGAGACCTTGGAAAAGGCTTTGTTCGATCCTGTTACAAAGAAGCCTCCTTCCTTAACCCGCCAGACTTCAGCCGGCAGCGCAGGGGGCTCGGTAGGAACTCGACGCGGTGAGGATGGAGGGCAGCGTGTTGCTGCCGGGGTTTCAAGGATGAGTCCTTGGGGTGGAAAGAAAGAACGTTTAACCGAGAAGGATGGGAGGGGGAAAGGGAGCGGTTGGTCGGCGTGAGGCTCCTGGATCGCTGCGCTTCCAGGGTCCGACCTGGCGACGGCAAATAACGGTCCGACAGGGGTTTTACCGGCTGAAGGTGCCATTTGCAACCAGATCCTCGTGTTATGCAAATTTGCCCGATCTCAGTTCAGCCCGAACACACACACACACACGCAAAAAAAAAAAAAAAAAAAAAAAAATCTTGCTTAGTAGAGAAAGGTCGAGGAGCGGATTTCAAGAATAACTCAGACGAGCGAGTGAATATTTTCTTTCATGCCTTGCTTTTTTGCATTCGCTGAATTTGTTCCACATGAATGTAGAAACAGCTGCATCAGCACCAGCACTGAGGCTGGAACCTTATTAATATTTATGCCTGGAAAGCAGAGCACACAGGAATCAAAATGCCTTCCTGCCATTGGTTAGGGGACCCCAACATCCACACAGCATCTTGCCGTGTTTGGTGGCCAGGCAAGCAGATTTATTAGAGAGCAGATCAATTTCTCATCAGCACTCTCACCCGATCACAAGAAAACTGCCCTTTGCCTCCTACCTGCTCTTTGCTTCACATCGTTCAATAATTTCCTAATTAGGGACACCATTTTTTATCCCTCTTTCGCGCTTCTGTGATTTATATTCTCAACTATTAAATGCAGTTGGAGACGTTATTAGATGCTTGAATTATTATTTCCTGATATAAGGGCATACGTTTAAACTTTAGTACGAATGAGATGAAGTGAGATAATGCTGTAACAGGTCCAGTACGTACTGAGAGGACAGCGTTCACGGCATATGGTGCTGGGCACATGAAAAGTGTCGCGTTGTGCCAGTGTGACCCTCAGAACCTCCCTCTGGACTTCTTACTGCTGTAATTTTTTGCTGACAAGGTGCTGCCTTAAGAGTCCTTAACCTGAGGCTGGGGGGATCCCCTTCCGAGTGCTGAGCAGCAGCCCTGCTTCAGCTTTTGTTTCCTGAGAGCAATCCTTACCTTGTCTAATAATGGGTAACTGGTGAGCAGGCAGGTGCTCTCAGCAAACCTGAAACATTCACGTATTTTTAACTATTTGGTAGAAACACTGGCTTGTAGCAGCAGTAAAAGGGGGGAAAAAAACCAAATCCTGTGGTATGGTTGAAGCTGGTTGTGGAGAGGAGGTGTAGCAGCCCCAGACAGCCCCCGGCTTCACCCCTGCTGAGACCAGGGATGCACTGGTGAGAGCTGTGGGGCAGGACGCTTGGCCTGAGGCCCCTCTGGTGAGTGTGGCCCAGGTGGGCACGGGGGCTGCAGGTACAGCATGGCCAAGGCCCAGGCCTCAACCCACTGGGACTTGTCGGGTGACCAGAGCCCACCCAGCAGCTAGACTGGTGTGGGGTTATCGCTGATGCTGTGACCACCCCTCACTGCCCAGTCCTGGGCCACCGCGGGCATGTCTCATTGGGCACACGCTGCCATCGATCCTGGGTACTGTGGCCCAAAGACAGCTTGGCTTTGATGAGCTCTGGGGTTAAGTGTTGCACGGACGGGCAGAGCCAGCCACTGGTGTGCGGGGCGGGCAGGGGGAAGAGGGCTGGCCTTTGCTGCCCCACCGACTCCCTTGCAGGATGCAGAAGGTTGCAAAAAACAGCTAACAAATGTGTTGTCGTGCTGCAGTTTTCAGACACCTCCCTGTTTTCTTTCTTCAGGATCTCACAGCTTTCCCTGCTTGTGTTGATCCTCCCCTGTCCTTGAGCTACTGATGATCATGTTCCTATAATCCTATCTCTCCCCTGCAGTTGTACCTTT
>JAOQGH010000012.1:67774400-67811823 GCA_025769975.1 Gallinago jamesoni
TTGCACTGGTACACCGGGGAGGGCATGGATGAGATGGAGTTCACGGAGGCGGAGAGCAACATGAATGACCTGGTCTCTGAATACCAGCAATACCAGGATGCCACTGCTGATGAGCAGGGGGAGTTTGAAGAGGAGGGAGAGGAAGATGAGGCATAAGTCCCCCAGTATCAAAGGAACTTCTGTAAAGCAGGCATGTGTACTGAGTGACTTCTCATAGTGGTGGTGAAGCATGTTCTCTAGAAGCTGTGTACCCAATTATCCTCTCAGCACTTGTAACTTTGACAGATTTCTCATTGTAACAGTTCTGAATCCCAGTTATTACAATGTTTTTTGTCCTTTAATGTTAAGAGCACATAAAGGCATGTATTCTAGATCATGTTTTCTGTCTTTCTTAACACCCCTATAGGATACAGAACAGCTATTCAGCCGACGTGTCAAGAAGTAAGTTTAAAGACATGTCAGAAATTCTGCACCACAGTGGTGTGTTCTGTTCCACTGAGGCTTACATATTCTCAAAATGTATGCTTCTCATGCAAATATCTTTCATATTTTTTTTTCAGGACTCAAATCTACCTGTAACTTAAATGAAAATGAAAAGCCAACTCAAATTGCAAACAAGGCAAGGTCAAACATCTTTAACTTGCTTTACAGTTTAAGTCAGTGTAGGAAATCCTCAACTTGTCTGTTGAAGTCCTCTGCAAAACGCAGGTGTAGGTTATGCTTTCCTTCTGGCATCAGAAGCAACCTTAAAAGTGGGGAGAAAAAAAATACCAAACACTGAATAGGTATTATATTCTGTGAGCGTAGGTAACTAAATTGTTGTTGCCTTTTTCCTAGCTCTTGGTTGCTCAAATACACCACTGAAGAAAGTCTTGCTCTAAGTACTGTCCCTATTGATGTGGTTCAGAATGTGAACCACAGCCATAGTTGAAGCAACAAGAATACTGCTTGCCCCATTTTGGGGAGCATGAACTAAGCTCAAAACTAATTTTTGTGTCCTAGACCCAGTTTCTAGGAACATTTCTGGTGGTATGCAAAGAAGTTAATCTAAAAATCAATGCAAGTGGGATGCATCTTCAAAAGGTATGTGAAGTACTTGAGCTTTTTTGCCTATTTTCAGATAACAGTGGTTGTGCTGGGCAGTCAACACATTGAAGAGATCACTACAAACACATATTTCTTGTCACCATCCAAACTTACTTAGCATTTGAACTTTGTCTAATCTTTCTGCAAAAAGACAAAATCCCAAACTAACATCATCCTTTCAAGTGAAAAAGGAAGTCAGGACTAACTCAGCTATAAAAAAAGCTGAGAAGATGTTGTCTCTATGAAGGTCGCGTCTGGGGAAAAATGTTATAGATCAGGTATGTACATTCTCTTCTTTATATGGGGCTGGGAAATTTTATCTTGCCACTTACTAAACACTTTCAACAGAGCTAAAACCATCTTGACTGATACTTTGCTATGTTGCCTTCATGTCATCTAAGCCCCACTACAGGAAAGGGGATCTTGCTTCCTTTAGCGGTGATAAGCGCCACTTTGTCTTGAGGAAAAGCATGTGAACATACCCAGCTCTTGCAGCACTTTTGTCTGAATTTCATTAAGTCTCTTTCATCAAAGACCAAGCAGTACACAGACGTGCAAACCTATCCCTGGAAGTGTTCAAAACTAGGCTGGATGGGGCTTTGAACAACCTGGTTTTGTGGGAGGTGTCCCTGCTCATGGCAGGGGGATTGGAACTCGATGACCTCTAAGGTCTCTCCCAACCTGAGCCATGCTATGATTCTATAGTACTATGGATGGTATTCACTCCTGTTGTTAAACCAGTGTAATGCTGCTTAAATCTAGCCATACCATGCAAATACAGACTGATGGCACACTCTCTTACCATGGAGAAACAAGTTATGTATCTGCACTACAATTGGCAAAAGCTTTTTCTGTTACTTCTTGATAAAAATCAAGGCAAGAAAAGTTGATGGTAGAAGCACGCTTTACAGAAAATATGCTTAATTTAAGGTTTTCTTCTGCTTCACAATGGAACATGTCATTTCTAGTGCAACAAGGGAAGAAAGGGGCTGTGTACCTAAGTACAAACTTCTGAGAATACCATTAGTCTTATTTTTTAAATTTTTCTGATAAATACACATATGGCAGAACACTTCAGCATAAAGACCTGCGAAGAGCTCCTTTACTCCTTTACATTTTATTGGATCACAACTTCTAGCGCTGTTTTCTCCTCTACTTGTCTTTCAAAGAGAAGCTCTCTGATCGCTGTTTAGTCTTTGTGATGACTGAGTCAGCATCTGGAGCATTTTAGAGCTCAGCTGAGCAGGGCGTGTGGGAGTAACTAACTTGCAGACATGGAATGAAACACCTGCATGTGATTGTTAGGAAGGTCTCTTGTTCTCATCTTCCTGTGGCACAATGCATTTCTATGAACAGCAGGGCTGACTTTAAGGCAAATATATCACTCAAATTTTCAGAGATGACATCGATGAAACAGTTACCTATGCTCTGCATTCATAAAAATGGGGTTTGTTCTTTCTCCAGTGCTGATCATCGTGATCTGTTATTAAGCAGTAATAGAACTCTTTAATTTGTGTGTAAATCAATGAAGAAAATTCAGCTGGTGAAATCCCAGCTTTTCACAGGAAGCTGAAGATGTCAAAGCAGATGGTGCCCTGAGATTTTCTTGTTTATAAAGTAATATCTTTGAGCATAGTTGTACGTTTCTTTTCTCATTTTGCTTTTCTTAAAAACACTGGAGATTTGTGGGACAACTGGAAAAACAATCTTTGAGGTAATTGTTCACATCAACAAGGCAGAGCAAACATCACTATTCTGTGCTTCTCTCCAATAAATCTATCCATAGCATCTAAATTCACTGTTCTACTGAATAGTGCTGAAATAAGGTCTTTTGAAAAAAAAAATAAAATTACAATGGCCATAAAAGAGAAACAGAAGACATTTGCTTCTTTTGATAAATGTTAGGGAGTGGTTCTGTTTATGAAGTTAAAAGAGGAAAAGGGCCCTACTTGGTTTCTCTTGGAGAACATTAGGAAGGAATTTATTAAAATATTATACTTATAGATAAAAAAAAAAGTCCAGCTACACCATTTGCATTGTAACTTGCTAGTGAAGTTTAGAATAGCTCTGTCTGTGGCAGAGACAACTTGCCCAAATAATTTTTGTTTTGGTTGGGTTTTTTTTGTTTTTGTTTGGTGGCTTGTTTTGTTTTTTTTTTTTTGTTTCTGTGGGGTGGGGTTTTTTTTGTGTGTGTGGTTTGGGGTTTGTGTTTCTTTTGGTTTTGTTTTTTTTTACTTTGTGGTTTTGAGCTTCATTTCATCAACAATGACTTTTAAATACTCCATCAAATAACTTACCGTGAGCCTTTGATGTGCTTATGAATGTATTCTGCATGAGCCCTTGGAACCAAAGGGTCTTTCTCACCATGAATTATAAATGTGGGACACTTAATATGAGGCAGCAACTCTTGGCAGATATTACCTAGGGAGAAAATAAATGAAGGTCACACTTTGTTTTAAAATAGTATTAAAGACTGAAAATGCTTCTGTAAAGGATTGTGAATTCCACGGGGTTCTAGCTATCTCCTTGTGGATAGTATGCAATTAATCTGCAGAACTATGTAATCAGAACTATAATTAACATTTCTTCAAAATGTTACTTTACTGGATTTTGCTTCATTAATGGATACTGGGCACAAATGGATGCAGTGAGAGAAGTACTTCTGTCCTACGTTTCCCCTGGGCTCTCTTTGACTGTTCAAAGCAAATCTATGCATCTCTTTCCTGGCTTTGTTTTTTTCAGCCTAAGCCTTATGTCCTTTGTGCTAAGGCTAGGTTTTCTTACACAGGTTGTCACTTAAGAGTTTTGCTACTTTTATCAACAAGTTAACTCAGGTTGTATCCAAGCCTCTTCCGCTTTCTGGACCCTTTGCTGTGTGCAATGATTAACACTTTCATACAAATTATACTAAAACTACTAAAAGGTTATTCAAAGGTTATTCTCCCTGACCATTCATCTTACAGAACTTCAAGAATAATTTTATGCATGCTGGTCTTTAATCTCACTAGAAGTAATTCTAATGCTTTTCCTTAAAGACTCTTCAACTTCCCTGCCACCCTTTTCTTTTTAACTTGTCGCTCAGTAACCCAGTTTCCATACTCTTTGCCTGCCTTGCCATGCTCTCACAAGAGAATCTGTGGGCAAAACATACTTGATGAGTTGTATGTTCCGTTGCTCTTTGAGCCAACTTTGCCCAATTTGTAGTTGTCTCCTTGAAGCTACCAACAGCTGCACAGTTAATACTTATATACGCACGTTTTCCCCTAGCTCTGGAGTCGTATGCTGTTTCTCAAAGCTTTGCCAATTGTTTATTTATGTAGACTTAGTTTGCAGCTCTACCAGTTAAATATTTTAATTTAGAACATTTTACCAGTAGTCCTCAAACACCTGCACAAATGACAGTTTTCAGAACATGTAAATTTAGATTATTTATCTAAGGGGACACAGTTGGCAGTCAAACTATTATTTCCAGTCCTAAAACTGTTTTATACTATAACCACTAGATTATATTTACTCCAAAAACACAGAACAGCAAGAAGGATCTTGACTTTTCCAGCTTTATGCAATTTATTCCATTCCATTCAGTTTTGGCACCTTCTGAAAGTTCATTTCTTATGGCATTTGACACTAAAAGCTGTCCCATTTTGGGTAAATAGTCTATTCCTTAAGAAGAGCTTGAGTTGAGTTTTTGACCAACAAAGGCTTTGCTGTCCTCCTTTTATCTCTGATGGGTTTTATTAATCTATTTTCCAGTATTTGTCATATCTGCACTTTAATTCCAAGGAGGTCTGTTTGTAGTCTAAATTGTTCTCCCCAAGCTACGCCTGCAAAAAAACCTGCAGTCTGATGGTTGTTTATCTTTTTTTTAGGAAATGTTAGGGTTCTCCCAGTGTCTGACCTAGACATGGCATCTAGGTAATTCAGCTCCTTGTTACATGCCTCCAAGTGGCTCCTTTTTCACAGTCACTCCATCTTACAGTGCTTGATGCTTGTGCAGCAGTGAAAGGATGTCATAGCCAGAGTCTCACCAGCCTGGGCTTTGGACTTAAGAATAAACTAGGCTTAAGGAGGTGCACTCTAAGAAGGGCAAAATAAAATCAGATCGTAATTTGTTACATTGCTCTACTGGTAGAAATTCTAGTACCATGTTGCTGATCCTGTGCAAAACTTTGTGGAGGAAATATGAGAAAGGAATGTGTTCCTTGTAGTACCTGCAGGCTGTTAATGTATGTCACCTCCTGTCTTTCATTATGAGTACTACAGGAGAATGTGTATAAGAGAATTACATACTCCTTGTTTTATGTAGTATGTATTTCTGCTTTAGACAAATTAAAAGCAATTTTCTTCTGAATGAAAACAGAACTGCAGGTATCCTTGGCTGCAAGTGTATGTAGAATAATTGCAGAAATCTTCAGAGACAGACATTTACTAATTATATTGTCTAGTTTAACTCTTCTTTTTGGATTTTTAAACACTTGTGTCAATAATGTTTTTTAAATGTCTTATTAATTTTGAGTTCTCAAAATCTGAACTTCCTTTTTTTTTTTAACTCATCATATGTTACTAGTTTTGAAATAGTGCTTCAGCTTCTGTTTGCAGAAACTGGAATGAACACGCCTCACTTTTGGGATATCTTAACGATGTCACCAAGAGATAATTCTTCACCACTGAGAGAGGAGAGGAGAAAAAAGCTTAAGTGGAATCTCTCCTGTTCGGTCTGCACAAAAGCAATGATTTAATAATGTCATTTTGTGGTGGAACAAGAGGAGAGACTCATCAGCTAACACTTCCCATAAATGTGTTTTCCTCCTGTACCTTGCTGGTTGTGTGAACCATCTACAAAGTAATTGTTTTATCCATGAGTGTGAGTCAGACGCAGTTTTTAATGCCATATGCAGAGTCCTTCCTTTACTGGCTGCTAGGAGTACTGTTAGATTGTTTTTTTTTTTTATCCAGAACTGGCTGCTACTGTAATTGCTGCAGTTTAACATTGTAAAAGCCTTACCATCTGCTTTTTCAGCAAAGCGAGATATTCCATCTACCCAAGCCTCACAGGTTTTTGCAAAGTATTTATGTCCATACATCTCTTCTAGTGGCTTCTTGACCTTTTCGCTCCACTTTGAAACATCTCGGATGCCTACATGAAATAACATTGAGCTGTGTTAAGTCCTTCCCAGCAACAAGATATAACCCAGTACTGTCAACACCTAATATGAGTAAGTTTTCAAACCAGATCGCAAGTGTGTACTTCAAACTTGAAACTACACTGAATGGTTTTAGATCATTCATAGTATGGAAAGGGGATGAAAAAGGGGGTTTTATTATCTCTGCTGAGGTCCTTCTGAGTTGCAGAAGACCATCTTGTTATTGTGGTCACAAGGAACAGCAGAAAAAAATAATAACCAAAGGACCCAGTCCTAAAACTTCTAATGTTTCTTTTTGGAGGGCTTGTAGAAGAGAAGCTCAAGGAGGTATTTTGTGTATGAAAAGAGGGCTGTTTTGTAACAGTGTGCCAGAGCTGGCAATTCATTATTTATATCCTTCAGCCTTTTGCTTTTGCTCATGGATGGAAGTTCTTCCATGGCTCCTACCAGTATTCAGAGGAAGGAAGCTCTTACTAAGGCATTCCAGCAGGCTGACATCATGGTACATTTGCCACGGTCTTACAGAAAAACAAGCAACTCTACTTAATAGAGCTCTGTGACTCACGGCAGGCTGGCTAAATCTGTACAAATAATCTGACATTCTAGTTATTTATTTATCAGATTTACCGATATTTTTTTTTTCCACTAAAATTTTCAGTACTGCTCACAAACCAGATATCCATAAAGATGACTTTCACTAAATCATATTTCAGCTGTACAGCTTTGTATTGATGAAGCCCAAAACAATGTTAGTGTTGCATAGAACCTGAAAGAGACCTTGAAAGTACAGTATCATCAAACTGCAATATATACCACTAACAAAGTTTTTAATAGGTTTCAAATGGGAATTAAGGGAAGAAAGCAGTAAGGTGTTAATTAGCAAACAGAACCTGATTGGAAACAGCATCTGACTGGAAACAAGTTTGCTCACCCCAGGCTACTTGTTGCAGAACAGCTGTTTGCCTTTTAGAATCCACTGTTTTATCCTTGTGGCTGTCCTTAATTTAAAAAGAGGGGGGGGGGGGGGGAGAAGCCAATGTTGAAAAGACATAGATACTAAATCTAGTATTTGTATTTGGAGTGTTTCTCTCCTACCAAGCCCTTCACTGAAGAAGGTTGTAGAAGGCCTGCACTGCTACTCTCTGAGCTCCATCACCCAGACAGAGATGTTGAAAGCACCAGTCCATGAAGTGGCCAAAGGTCAGTAGTGCTGTGGGTGCTCTGTGTGAAGTAAGGCTTTTTTTTTTTTTAATAGATTTTTTTTACATTTTTACATTTACATTTTTACATTTTACCCTGTTGACTAGCTGATGTCCATTTCATAATTGCATAATAAAAACTTCATACATATAAAAGCATATAAAGAAATAAAGCAGCACTTTACAGAGCTAAGAAGCATTTTTCTTGCTGAACTAAAAAATGTGCTACTACCAATGAAAGTGCTTTAGTGCAGGTGAGGTAAGCACACGTGTCATACATGCACTTGTAATTTAGCTGAAAGGAGACAGTCACATTTCACAGCTGGTATAAATCAAAATCCAATCACTTAAACGATGCTATACTGGGTTACATTTGCTGACAGTGTATTTTAATCTCTGATTTCAAAAGGAAATAAGGTCTCGTTATGAGTTCACTAGCAGTTTTTGCTATTTTCCTTTAAAGTTACAAATGCCCAGTTTCTATTTCACATGAGTAAAATAAGGATTGCAAATCTCAATGTTTCTTTACTTTGCAAAGGTTTTGTAACCATAGTAATTAACTTTAAAGGAATGCAAATAAGAAAGGCATCTGAGTACACTTGCTTGAATGATTCATTTGCTTCCTTAATACAAATTGTAAGTTAAGAGCTTTTTTTCTTACTGTCTATGTATTATATAGGCCCTAGAGGCAAAATTTGTTACCTGCTAGCTTAGTGATTTTTCTATGGACCTTGTCTGAAGCTGCGCAAGATGTGAGAAATGAAATCAAGCCTGCGATCAGTAGTATTACTTGCAATTTATTTTTAGGAACTTGTTACAGCAACCAAAACTATACTTTCTGAAAACTATTGATAAGCTGTTATAACTGATGCTGTTCAGCAGCTGTTTGTAAGGACTTTTAAAAAATTACATTATATTACTCTTGGAGTGATTGTTAGGGAGTTTCTCACCACGACTTTAATCTACCCTTATACTTAGCAACTTAGTGAATTTGGTATCCTGTTCCTTTCGGTTTGTTGTGTCGTCAACTCTGTCTCCGCTTAGCTGTTATGATGTGACTAAGATCCTTAGGTCAAGAAGAAATTAAAATAATTCTTTTAGGATATGATATTCATTTTGTACATACCATTATAAATTCTCACATCCTCTTGAGTAACGCTGGCATTTGCTCCCCAGACAACCAACTTGTGGATAAGAGTTGGATACTTTGCGGCTGCAATAAGTGCTGTAATTCCACCATCGCTCCACCCCAGCAAAGAGAACTTCTTAAATTTCAGTGCCTTGATTTGTACAGGAAAGTTATATGCAAATCATCAGATGGTTTTACAAGCAAATATAAAATATTTCTTGAAAACAGGATATAGACACAACTCTACATAGTTGAACTACAGTTAGCTTTCATAATAAGAAAATATCATTTTCCTGCTATATGTAAAAATATTTAAGAAAAGTTCAATTATTTAGAAAAAAAAGAAATTATACTTGCTTTCCAATTTTTTTTACTGTTTAATGAAACAGGCAGTAGCCATATTAGATTCTTGCTGCATTTAAAAAAGCTCTCTTAGTTTTAAGAAATGTTTATTTACAATGGAGAATAACAACCTTTTCAGAGACCTTTTCAGTATCAAGAATCTGTGGATTGTCTTGGTATAAAGTTGGCAAAGACCATTACAGTGTGGGATGGTAGGTAATCCAAGACCAAGATAAACTTAAGAAAAAGAGAAGTTTAAAACTTGAGAAATGAAACCCAGTGATCTAATTTACTGATGCTAGGTCACCTGAAAAAAACAAACTGCTCTGTAACAAACAAGAAGTGCTTAATGTATTTGCTACAGGATTGTGTCAATTTTTAGTCCCCAGTTATCATTTTCTGAAGCTTTTACATGTACATTTTAAATGTTACCTCATGGTGAATTGCAATTCAAAACATTATTAATGAAATTCCTCCTCCTTGAAAAGGAAGGCTCAGGGCAAAAAATATGACAACCAAGACCTTTATTCATTCTGACTTGTCCGATGCTTTCCACTAGGATTTGAAACTCATATACCACAAGCTGCAGTAGGGGGTACCAGCAGGGCCAGGAGAGAGGATTTTGTGCGTGATGTTCAGCGGGCAAAGGGCAGGGAAGGTAAAGACACACAGGAGCAAACACACCTGAAGGTTGTACAGGGACAATATTCAATGGCTAAGCAGTACTTGCAGTTTTGCGTATAGAAACCTCAGTTTGTGAACTGTTTCACAAACAAGCGTAAAGGTTTTAAAGGGCCTTTTTTGTTTGTTTTTGCAGAAATTACAGCAGTTTAGATGTGATTAAGGAAGATGATGTTCTTTTGGAGGAAAAAGAGCAAGTTAGTTGAATGGATTGTTTTGATGCTTGGTGTTTTGTTTTTGGAAGTCGAGACTTGCTTTCTTCTGTCCAAAGAAAGCAAAAAAAGATGTGCAGTGAGAGAAACAACTACAGAAACAAACAAAAAAAAGCAGTTCCTGGAAGCTTACTCCTTCTTGTAAACTTAATGCTCAAGTGAGGTGTAACTGTATCAGTCAACTTGATGCCTAGCAAACTTCTATTGCTAGCAGGCTTTTCTGGTTTTGGCTTCTTTCTTGGCATTAGGCTCACTGTAGTATTGCTCAATATTAGATTTCACCCAGCTAAGCCTGAAAAGAAAATAAGGTAGGGGAAAGAAAGAGACATGTAAGGTAAGAGCTCACAGCAAGAAAAGAAAACCTCAAGTTTTAGCAGCTGATCAAAAGTTGTCTCTGGCCTGCTGAAAAAGTATTTATCTGTGACCAACTTTTGGTATTAGTCTGCTGAAGGGTTATTGGTGTCTTGGCAAGTTTCGGGAGTGGGCAGCAGTGCTTGGAAAGTTCAAGTTTTTGCTGCTGTTCTCCTACCTCCAACAGCAAATTACAGATTTCAAAGTCAGCTGATGGGTGGAATAGCTGATTAAAAGTTTTGTTCTTCATGCCAGGCTATTTTCCAATGCTTCAACTGAGATCTATTTGCCCCCAGTATTTCTCTTTACTAGTTGTTATCTTCACGCATTCTTTGAGTTGTCTCAGGATGCCTTTGTAGCAGGAATTTAACTTATTCTTTGCAGGCTTCCAAAACCCAATGTGACGTAACAGATGTATTGGATATGATATGCATGTGTGCTTGCTTTAATCTTGAACTACTTACACTACAGGCCTCTATCTAACACTGGCAATAACCTGAGAGCTAGCTGCACCTCCTCAATTCTGTGAATACAACAGTACTTTGTGCCATGTGCTTTCACTGGACCACAGGGAGTATGTCACAAGTAAGGGTCGTGGCTGATCTGCAAAAAAACTCGGAGAAGCCCAAGCCCATCCTTTCACTAGGACAGTAGCACTGAAGGGTAAGAACCTCTTAAAAACCAACACTAATTATTTCCATGATTGTTTCAATGCTATTGGCTTTTGCTATTGTTACGCATTGGGAAGCAGTGCAGCAAAGTGGACTCACTTGCATTGTACTCCTTTTATTTCAAGCAAACTCCTTCACAGAGCACATACGGTGATACAGAGCGGTATCATTTGCATCAAGGTGCCAAATGCTCTGCAGCTTTTGTTATTTAAATATAAAAATATTTCAGCTTTTGTTATTTAACAAAAACCTTGCAGCACGCATAGCTCCAGCAGAGACACAGAATCTGAAGAAGCCCAGAATAAATGTTCTGAAGGTTTACCTATTGGCCAAGTTTAGGCCAGATGATGTAGGTAAAGCATACATCATTATAAAGCTCTCTGCAGGAATTATGGCTTTGTTTTATACTAGAAATCGTAGTTGTGATGACTCCTTGGGATTTGTGTTATCCTTTATGTTATGCTAAAACAGAAGCAAGTTACCCACGCTTGGGAAGGTTTTAATAATTTGTTTTTATATGCTTATATCAATAAGCATCTTCAAAAAAACAGGATATTATGTTTCATTTGTTTTGGCAGCTTTAGACATTGATAGGTTGCTGTCCTGTTTGACTGGAAGCTACATGGTTACACTCTCTTCAGAGACAGGTCTGTTTTCTATTCTATTTATTAGTATTTGGACAGAGGCAGAAAAGGGGGTTACAACCATTTTGAGTGAAAGGTTGTCACTTATCCATGGCAGCATCTTTATTTTCTATGTTAGCATAGCAGAAGAAATTGGTGATTTACAGTGCAGAGAGACTGCTTTTATGGTTAGAGGGCAAAACTGTGTCTTAATCCTGATTCTGCTGTCAGACTTACTTTGTCTCGCTACACAGAATGCTCCAGGAAGGCTGCATTTCCAGTTTCATACGGGTTTCTTGAAGGTTACTGCTTATTACAGAAATACAGTTGGATTGACTGTCTGAATCTTGTCTCATATTTTTGGAATTTTAATGGTCTGTCAACTTTCTTAACGTGGCCAAAGAGATTATATAGCTTAATATAACAAAGCCAAAATATTAGTTGAAACTAAACCAGAAAATAGTGTTAGCACTTACAGGATGGAATAAAAGAGGAACACAGAAACACAGATTTGAAATAAAAAATTCTGCAAGATGGAGAAGTAATAACAGCTTTAGGTCATATTCTTTATAATCTCAATAGCTGTATTAATTATTAAGACCTGGTATGATCACAGGAACACTTCAATTTCCCACAAAAATTATTTCAGTAATATGCTGTGAAATTCAGAGCTTCAAGTTAATTTTTAGAATCACATGTTTCTTGAACTGGGCTGCTCGAGGCAAAATGCCAAGATTCTATTAACTAGAAAATTTTCAGAGAACATTTCACTACTGTCATCCCTTCAGTTAAACCACTTAGCATAGATTCTGGTATTTATATACACTTTACCTAACCTTATAGGGTTCTTGGCTGCAAACCTCTTAGGGCAGGGTCTTTGATTTTTTTAAAAAAAAAAAAAAAAAGCTTTACAATTAATTCCCACAGCTGAACCTCTATGTATGTAGCAGAAGCGATGGAAGAAGAAAATATTTTCCAGAATATTGTGCATCTGCCCAGTTTTAAGCTTTCATTTGTATGCTCTTTTGCATAACTTGCTGTCTGCTGGAAACAACCTATTCAACAGTACTGTTCCTCCTTTTCACAATTTAATGTAAAGAACTTTTAAATATATATATGTAGAAGAGTAAAATCTCAGAATAGATTTACCTGCATAAGATCCACAGCATCTTTTGCATCCCTCTCAAAGAAATCTGGAGGAAAATCTCGAGATGGAGGAATGGACTGTCCATATCCCCGAGGATCCCAAGCAACAATTTTGAAAAGTTTCTTATTCATAGACTTGAGCTGTGGTCCAAAATCAGTTTGACCACACCCTGAAACATGATCATTTTTTAATTATAGTAACTACCATATTACATAAATAGTATAAATACTCTACATGGAAACCTGAGGAAACTTGTATTTTAATTCTAAAAAAGAGATTATTCATCAACTGAAGAACACTTTATCTCTAATTGTAACTAACCATTGTGACTCTCAGACAGGAAGTACCAAAATAAAAGTCTTTAGAATTATCTAGAATATGCTATCTAGATACACGTATCTAGAATATGCTCAGAAAAAAAAATTTCTGCTAGATATATAAGCTTTACAAAAACTGTGCTCTACACAGAGGCTTTAATACACAATCTTAAGCTGAGTTACCCGTGTAGGGATTTATCTTTAACATGTTTAAAGCACTGGTGTGGTCATTGCTGTTTATCTAGATAGCACAGATGAAACTGAAAGGGGAGGAATATACTGACTCTAGCTTCTAATTTGTAACTAAAAAGCACCGTGCAAGACAGATGTTCTTATTCAATAAAACACTTCTATGAGAATATTGGTGCTTAAAGCTGAGCTTTAAATAATTTGTTGCCTGAGGAGACAGTGGTGACAAAAAGCATAAAACTGTGACTTTTGATTTTTCCAATATGTATGTTACCAAAATAAGCAAAATACTGTTCTGCACAAGAAAAAAAAAAGGCTGTTCATTTTACTGATGGCATGGATCTTCAAAGGATTAAAAAGTAAAGTTCTCCAGCCTACTGCACGAAGCTGTCTTTGAACACTAGCATAAAGGTAAGACTGCAATTTGTTTCTGATTTGCAGTATGGTCATGTGGTAACAGTATCACAAGCTACTTCATTAAAACCTGTTCAGATCTAATATATTCAAATGATGTAAATCAAATATCAAACTGACTACCCATTGTTATATTAAGAATGCCATTTAAAGGCATTTAAGACATTTTTTCTGCTTGGAGAAATATGTCCTTGGATAACTCTTCCTAGAGGAGTTGTCAAGTGGTCTGGATGATTATAGAGACTGTATGTAGCATGCCCTGATGAGCTGACTACAGCCTGGCACAATCTCTTCTTTCTTGCAACACCAGCTAATAGCTAGGGTCAGGGGAAAACTATCAGGTTGTTCGAAAAATACTGATGCTAACCGTGTATTCTTATGTAGGCTTTGTATGAATCTCTGCACTATCATACATGCACTTGGTATATTTTTTGTAACTTAAAAAAAAAATCACAAGGCTGAAAGTATATCTGAATACTGTGTTTTCTCAGTACTTTCCTAGTTAGAAAAACAAACATCACTTTTGTTTTAATGTAGTTTACAAATAGCCTAGAGACTAATTAATTCTGTTGAGCTAAAAACCACTTATCTGGATGCCACAACACTTATTAGTCTGTTAATACTGTAAGTAATATACAATAATATTGAAAAAGTAGTGCAAAGGGAAGAAGCATGTGACAATGTAAAGCTCACCCTCACATTTTGCCCCAAACCGTTAAATAATACACTTAATAATGGTAAAGATACTAAGCCTAATTATTACTGTTTGGTTTATTACTGAACAGTAGCAATATACACCTAATAATAATAATACAACTGAAGAAATATATTATTTCTACTTAAAGAGTTAATATTGGTCCTACTGACAGTCTGCCATGAACTGCCAGTAAGTCTGATTGGTTCTTTAGAACTGCAAGAACCCAGGAAAAAAAAGCCTGTGTTAGTTTTAAAAGGTTGTTATCAAAAGCAGTGGTCTCAATGGAGAGGTACTACTTAACTAGCAGAACCTGTTGTCTATATCAAAAAAAAACCCACTGAGAATCTTAATGATGTTGCCCTGAATAACCAAAACATGAAAATACATTTTAAGCAAAAAGTCTCAACTGTGCTTTTTGCATTATGATAATGAACTGCAAGTGCTGCATTATGTCTATTAATTCAGTTGCAATGCACCTAGTTTCTATAAAAGAATGCATAATTCAGCCTGTGTAACAAATATAGCTGACCTGATTTCCACCACCACCACCACCCCCCCCAAGGTTATTTTGTACCTTGTGTAGCTGTTTGCCACTTATGCTGGACACCCCCTTTGCACAGTTAAATCAAAAAATGTGAGTCACTATTACACAAGTCAAGACATTGTATAAAAGGTACCTGGTGAGATAAATGAAATATTGTAAAACTGTTAACTGATTGCAATAACTCTGCCTTTCCTATCTGTTGTATGTGTGGCAATTTTTTTTTATGACAATGCTCCATAATCAGGTGTTGAACATATTACAAAATAGTTTTGTGCAGTCTAGTTTCAGGTGACAGAGGCATTTGTTCTACAAAGGTAAGACAAAATTTCCAGACCTAGCATTCCGGGAAGCAGAAGAACTGCATGGCTTCCTTCTCCCGTCTGCTGATAATGCAGATGGACTCCATTCACTTGGATTTTAGCAGATGTTATTGAAGTACTAGGGATGGGGGAAGGGAAGAGAAAAAGGGAAACATTCAAACAGTTAATTCTTATTATTATATGGTCATTCAAGGAATACAGAATAATTACTTCTTCTAGATATTAACAACAATACAGTGAGATTTAAATGGGTCACTTGCCTTTTATGGGTGCACACAAGACTAAAAAATCTTTTCAGGAGCAGAGAAGTATTTAGTTGTCGCCACTATGTAACAGTTGTACGTATGTTTCACAAATGTAGTTAAATGAGTTAAATTAAAGGGAGGTTAGTGGGGGAGGGGGAGGAGAATCTTGACTGTGCAACAAGAGGAATGTAAAAGCAGCTTCACATAGCTACAGAGATGTGTTGAGAGAAATATATTAGAGAGGAGAAACCTCATTCTGTTGCAGCATAACTTTTGAAATGGCTGGTGTTCACCTTGTTATTACTAAACTGAGCTTCTCCATCTGCTAAAGAAACCACAATCTCTCTTTATGTTTCCTCATGAACCAGAGGGTCTACAATGAAAACTGCCTGGCACTGAGATGAGGGTGGAGAAATGTGATAACAAGGTATCTGCCAGTGTAACCTCAGAAGGATATAATGTTTAACAGTAAAATACGACATGAAAAAGCCCACACACTAAAGAAGTTCCACAGAAACTGACTGCATAGGCCGCTTCTCAGCCCTCATCCCTAAATCCCTACCTTAACCTTCAGTACAAAGCAGGACGTGTAAATTCAAACGGGTAACCTGAGGTACCATGCCTACAATACACACACCTAGCGAGAAAGCAAAAATAGCATAGAGTGAAGGTATCTTCTTAACAGTATAAACCATTGCAGCTCCCAAGCAAGTTTGTGCCCTGGTGACTTTAGGACATCTTATCAACAACCTAACTCATTTTATTTAAAGGTAGTAATATGCTATGAATTTTGCCATTTAGTTATTTAATGGCTAACTCTTATTGCCCACACTTCTCAATTTACCGAGATAAATGTTCTTGCCCTATGAATTCAGTCAATGTGAATTTCACACACGTACTTACAGAAATGTTGTTTTCTGGTCTTATGGGTAACAATAATCTCTATTCTATGATATGTACCATGCAACTTATTAGAAATTCAGTTTTAACATATAAAATCTGAACTAATTACAGCACCTAAGCATAGTCCCACCCATATAGAGTTTACAAGGTAAAAAATCCCATAAATTGAAACTCTTCTCATAAGGCAAATGGAAAGGAACAATAGCTTGAAGACTCAGGTACCCAGTATGTAAGTGGCAGCTGAACCACAGAACCTGCTCAACACAAAGCCATTTAGACTGTACGAAAAATCTTGGTCTATGTAACACAACCAAAAAAGCCACATGGATAAATATAATCTCTGGATTTGCAGGATAGGATTATCTGTTTCTACCTGTGTAGATCAAATTTTAAAACTGGAATACTCATGCAGATCTGTGGCAAGAAAACAGCTCAAAGAAACTCACCGTGCCATTATAACTTCCATGAGTTTTCCTGAATTGCTATGTAAACATGATCCAAGTGATTGTTTGATTGTAATGTTAAACCTTCTTTAAGTCCATGTATCACACCTGATGCGGCGATATACTTCACAATTTGAATTCTGAATGTAGTATTCAGATGGCCTTCTTATCCCTTTTTGAGCATCTGAGTTTTGCTTTTTTCTATTTATAAAAGAAAATGTTTTGTTGTTTTTAACTTGATGTACCACCTTTTGGTTTGTCATATGTTTCAACAGGTTATTTTATCCTAGTTCTCACCACAGCAAATGAGCTACTCGCTCTTATTAATTTTTATAGAAATATGTGATTTCTTATTTTTTTTTTCTGATTAGTAATTGCCAAAAACACTTCTGGTCCTGACCAAAACTGAAATAATCACAGTTCTGCTACCATTATTAGCATCTAGTTTAGACAAGGGACATGCATTCTGCTTTCCTGATCCAGATACTAGATTTTTTTTAAACAGTTCTACACTTTTTAGCATTAATTATTAACATCAGGGACTTGAGCATTATGGAGTTTGTAATGTTTTTCTATTCTTGGATCATGCCTTAGTGCAAAGTCCAAGGAAATTCAGGAGTTTCACGTACAGAGTATTTTCAATACTTTCTGGAGTAAGAAAAAATGAGTTGTTTTCTTGTGTGCTGAGACACTGTACTGGAACTGGCTATACCTAAAACAGATTTGGTCTTCTCCATACCAAGTTTTTGTGAGTCTGAAGTTACTTCAGTATGAATATCAGCACAAAGGATTAACTTCTGTAAAGTTTTCTTCAAGACTGCATTTTCCACTGGTTGGAAACACAGGTTAAAACAAAACAAACCAAAAAAACCCCACTATGTTGTAATTGAATTAGTAGTGATAAGGTTCGTAGCTCTTTGAGAAGCACTGAGGGTGACAGAACACTGCAACAGGCTGCCCAGAGAGGTTGTGGAGTCTCCTTCTCTGGAGATTCAAAGCCTGCTTGGACACAGCCTGCTCTGGGTGAACCTGCTTTGGCAGTGGGGTTGGAGTAGATGATCTTTGAAGGTCCCTTCCAACCCTGACCGTTCTGTGACTGGGTACATAGTGCCTGTTTACCAATACAGCACAGATGCAGAGTAGGCAGGTCTCGTACTGTGCCTCATTGAAGGCTGCATTTCACCTCATACTCTTAATCTGGGAAATAACTTTCTGTTCCAGCTGTGCTATGACACAACCTAGTCTTTATCTATGCAGGAGGGGGAAAAAAAATAGGGTATTATGTCAGTTTTTCTTAATAGGATTTGCAGAATAAGCAGTATTATATATATTACACATATGTATGAGGGTTAATGGTTTTAAACTCTAATAAAGTAGATTTAGTTTAGATCTTAGGAAGAAATTCTTTACTGTGAGGGTGGTGAGGCACTGGAACAGGTTGCCCAGGGAAGTCATGGATGCCCCATCCCTGAAAGTGTTCAAGACCAGGCCGGATGGGGCTTTGAGCAATCTGCTCTAGTTGGAGGTGTCCCTGCCCACAGCAGGAGGGTTGGAACCAGATGATCTATAAGGTCCCTTCCAACTCTAACCCATTCTATGATTTTCTTCATGACCTTGGCCGCCCCCAGGAAACACCTGATGGGCCAGGGGGCAGGGTGGTGAGATGCACCTTCTGCCTCGCAGGGGGAAAATGGACTCATGGAAAATGGATACCCCCCACCCCCGCAGAGAGAAGGGTGACAGACACAGAGGGGAAGGGGCTGCCCCGTCCCTCCCCCCTGCCTAGCCGCAGAAGCAGGCACCTCAGGTCGCCACCAGCGTCCCCATCTTGTCATACCCACCCCCCCGACCCCCGCAATCTAGCACCACCTTCACACTCTCCCCCTCACCCCACACGGGCGTCTTTTATACCACCCTCCCCCCGGGGCGGAGAGGGAAGGACGAGGGATCATAGGGAAGGAAGCGGCTGTATTTTTTTACCCGTAGGAGGCGGCGGGTCCCCGGGGGTTGAGCGGCGCGGCCCGGGCGGGCGGCTGAAGCAGCAGCAGCGCCCGGAGGGCCCGGCCTACGCTCCGCCCAGCCATTTTGCCCGCTCTGGCGGGGAGGAGAGGAGAGGAGAGAGGAGGGGGGGCGGGGCGGCCGCCCGGCCTCCCCTCCTCTCTCCTCTCTCCTCTCCTCCCCGCCAGAGCGGGCAGCCGCCTTGCCCTGTCAGCTGCCCCGGGGATCGAGGGAACCTCCCTCATGGCGCTGGAGCCCGCTCCCCCGGGAGGCGGGAAGGCCCAAGGCGGCGGCGGTGGGGGGGGAGCGTCTCTGAGGACGGCAGCTCGCCTTCAGCTCGCCGACCCCAGGCCCTCGGCAGGCATCGTTAATTTTGCCTCCTCACCCAACATACTTTTTTTTTTAAAAATTTTTTTATTTGGTTTTTTTTTGTGTGTGGAGAAAGCATGCATTCCCTGGGCCTGGCAAGAGGCCGTACTACTCAGGGCCAGCCACCTCTGGGGCGGGCAGCCTGCCTGCCTGCCTGCCTTTGGTCGCTGATACCTTAAGGAAGATTTTATGTAGTTTATAAATGGTTAAACTGTAGAGAATCTTCTTTTATAGAGGAAGTGTAGCTATTTTAGCCCCCATCCCAAATGGTTTCAAGGCAAGAAAGGATATACGTGGCCCCAAGAACATGGTGACCTAAGGCAGAGATGCCATAAATATGGACATCGTCTGACACACAGGTGTAGCAGAGAGATAATTAGTTTTAAGGAGCAATTAAGCAGTTAGAATGTTTTGCCAACATGAAAAATGAGCTAAAGGACAAGTGAAGAAGATGAAGACTGAGGAAGAAACGACCCTCGCTCAAAATGAAGACCACCAGAAGGCACAACCACATATACCCCAAAGCTTATTATAATATGTAAATGACTTGAAAATGTAATGAATATGCTAATGTTTTCTTGGAATTACATTGAATACGTATACATGTTGTGTATAAATTTAATTTGACAACAGAATTCAGTGCACAATAAGAGGAGCTATCCCCTGTGCACCCAGTGCCACAATAAAGAATGCTTGCTTTCTAAACTTTAAATTCAGTCTTAGAAAGTTTTATCTGCCAGTTTGTGGTAACATCACCACAGCCCTTGGGCTGGCTTTCCTCCTCACAGGTTGGTCATAAAGCACCCAAGGAGACTGACTTTCTTGGTGTTTTGTTTTTTTTTTTCCAGCTGCTCTCTTCACTGTCTGCTTTCCAAGTGTGGAGGGGAATGACCAAGGTGATGATGGAGGAGAGGGCTGTGAAGGTGGCAAGGGAAAAGAGCAGACAGCTGTAGAGCTGGTAAGCAGGCTTGAAACAGACCCAGGGAAAAAGGTCTCCTGCCTTATACCTTATATATATATATATATATATATATATGAGAGAAGGATGTCCTTAAGACAGGTCAGTGTTACATATTCACTGGAGCTCAGTGACTGCCTGAGCATGGGTAGTTCTCAGCCTTTCCACTCCATTGCCCGTTGTTTGCATGGGAGTAACAAGTCTTAGAAGTGAATGACAGTCATAACAAATCCCAGCGCATAAAGAGATTAACTCAGCTGTGTGAGCATACTGGTTCAGTTTATCCCCTGAGCAGATCAAACCATTTAAGATTAAGGTCTTTAGTATGGCTAATTACAAGCAATCTATCATCAGGACAAGCTGCCTTCACTCTTGCCTGATGACATCTACGAGCCCCTATGGTTTCCTTGGTTCTTTCAGAAGCTCATCTTTGTTGTGAATGTCATTGTCTACACTTCTTTCTAATGGAAAATATCTGGAGGTGATAGCTTATTCTGCATTTAAGGAAATAAGGGTAGTTTGGTCTTCTGCTACACAAACAGATTTTTTTTCCTGAATTTTGCAATTACCACAAATTAAAAGGAGCTCTTATTTCATGTTTCACAATGAGCTTCAGAGAGAAAGGTCTCAAACTTTTTGTATCCAGTTCAAGTCCTGTTAAAATGCCTTTGAGTCTGATCTTCTGATATATTCTCTGCCTACTGTGGCTGAAGGAGCTGCAACAACTCCTTAGAACCTGTGCTGAAGAACTGAGGGATAAGGTAGAAAGGGTTCATCATACCAATGTAGGGGGAGAAAAGAGGTAATTAGAAATGTAAAACCAGAAGCCTTAACAAAATGAGAGAAAAGGGAGATGAGGAGGTGTGTATACCACTTAAGAAAAAAATGGGGTAATTCTGGATGGGTTAACCCACTGCTATTGTGACAAATGTTAAGGGAAGTCTTTGCAAAAAAGGCTGTCACAGTTGAGGTGCTGCACCATGCGTTATCTCCAGGTTTTCACTTACAGCTCTGGAGCGTGTGAGCCCTGGAAAGCAGCTGTTCCTCTCCCAGGTACTTGGACTGTGCAACCCCTCTTACAGGCAGTATCCTGCCTTCTTTGTCCTGGGGAGAAAGAACTGCCATGACAGTTGGGGCAAAAATGGCACTGGCAAAACCCCCTTTTCTTTGTGGATAATGTGTGTGGATAATGACCAGCTCCATGAGGGGTGACAGGAGAGAGCTGCTCTCAAGGAGATCATTGCTGTCTGGGCCCAAGGGGCAATGGCCCCAGATGCAGCTGTGGAACCAGCACCCTGCCAAGGCTGGTTGCAGGTCGCAGATGATCTGGGGACAAAAAGTGTGTAAACTCACAGGTTCAAACTGTGTTCACCCTACTTGGTTCACCAGAATGTGCCGTCCCGTTAGTACAGCAGATTTGGACATAATGATGGGCAGCTGGGAGAATTAAGTATTTCAGCTCAGCCATTTCCTCAAAAAATGTTATTTTCATAAATTAATGGCTGAAAGGAGAGAAAAAATGCTTTGAGCAAGCCAGACACAGGCTTAACTCTTACGTAGCCTGTGGAATGAATTGAGAATAACTGGGGCACTAATTCTACTGTCCACTCCCATAAAATATTTGTATTTGTCTGGTTACTGCTGATGGTTCAGGTTCTGGAAGCTATTCCATTACATGGAAAAGAAAAGGAAAAAAATGTTTAAAAAAGGTAGTGCTGCTCTGCTGCTGATATGTCACTGAACATAGATTTTCTTTTCTCTCTTAACTGCACTGTCACTTTTTTTTGGCCCCCTTGTTGTTCCATCTCTCCAGCATGGTCATCTCTACGGACAGAAGCTTGCATTTAATGGCAGCTTCTGGCTGCTGCTCGCAGGATTTCTCTCTGAAATCCACTCAAGGCTCTGGAGGGCATCACTGCTGCTTGGTGGGACTTCATAATTTCTGATCTACCCTCACAGTCCCAGCAGCCAGGCTGTGCTATTGGTGCTGGATGGGTTTGTTCCTTATGGAACTGGTGGGAGTGAAAAGGGTGATGCAAAAGCCATTTCCCAGCCCACATGTATTTTTCCAATTTTCTTGTGAGGGACAGAACTGCAGAACAGTGAAATATTTCAATATGCTTATTAAATTATAAGGACAGAGTAGTCGTCTGAACTATAGAAAATATATATCTACTTTTTTTTTTTTTTTTTTTTTTTTACTTCCTCAGGCTGTAGAAAATCTAGAAAAGACCTAGTGAGTTACTGAGGTAGTATGTCCCTTGAGACGTGTTGGAACCTCAGACAGAAAGACTAATTCCAGCTCTCCAGAAGCATTCATTTCACCCACACATGGGACTCTGTATAAGGAGCAGTGATCCCATACAAGACATCAGAATCTGTTGGTGGAGCTTTAACTCTGGATCTTTCAAGGAGGAACTCATTTGTAAGGGCCTTCAGGCCACTTATAGGCTTTAATGGCCATCGTGAGCCTCAGCTGGGGTCTTCTCCCACACTCTCTACTCATGGGCCCAGGAGCCTCAGTTCAGCTCAGCAGAGGACCATGGGTCCTTGCCCCAGCCCCAGCTCCAACTCCAGCTGTGTTACAGCTGTATCTGTATCTGGGTGGGGTCCCCACTGATTCAGGTGCTGTTGTAAGCTTTGCTTCTTGCTGCAGACTTGCTGCCTGAGTCTACGTGGGCATGGACTGAGATCTTTTTTGCCTCTCTTATTTTAGCTACTTCTATGAAGTTGAAATATCCTGCTGCTTTCATGCCTGTTTTGATACTTGAGCTCTTGTGCCTTTTGGATTCTGAGTGTTTAAAGCAGACAACATTTTCACCTTAGGACAAAACCTCATTGCTCCAGCTCCACAAAGAGGTAAGCTTTGGGTAGTGCTGAATTGCCAAGTTCAAAATAAAGATGTGAAAATGTTGATGTTTCTATGATTTATTAACCTTCCAAACAAGAAAGACTGAGTGACCATGGAATACCTTTTGAAGCTGTGAAGTGTGGAGAGCAGCAGCATGTGTTTTTGTAGCACCAGGCCTATTTAGCTAGAATATTAGCCAAGTTGAGAGCAACTGAACTTATATTGCAAAGAAAAGGGTGCTTTGCCACAAGAAGAACAGCTAGTAGAAAAGGATCCTGGCTACCTTGGCTCAAAGAACATTTCAGATTGATGAGGAAACAGATGTGTATTTAAGAATCTTTAAGATCTAATCTAATAAGACAATTTAAGAGTTTTCTTTATATTTGCCTGGATTTTTCTTATGCTAGCAAAGGATAGTCATCTGTCAGCTTAAGTAGTGTCTGCATGCTTTTCATATAAATGTGTTATAAATCTGAAGTACCCAAGTTTAGATGTGTAAATGTGAGGTGGTCTTGTAATTTCAAAGTTGACTATGATCTGCATCCTGTAAATTGAAACAGAGTCTTGGTACAATTTTTGTTCAGAATGAGGGCATTTTAGACTCGGAGACCTGAAATGGCTCCAAATACTCTGGTACAAAAGCAGAAACAGCTTGTTCCTTAAATGGGACAAGAGTAACATTCAGAAGATGGTTCTTGATATATTTATGGAAGGGGTTGTATGAATCTATTTTAGTGAACTCAGTGACCCAAACATCACCTATTCAGGTGCTCTGTTTAGTTCTCTCGACTTGAGATGTGTGTGGGGTACACAGGAATTGCAATCATTCAAAATCCAAGCAGTATTACTGGTTTGCTAAGGGGATTAGCATGGATTTTTGTCTCAAACAGCTCTCATCAAGCGTCTCTCTGAGCTCTGTAAGCTCTAATGCTCATTATCTGATCACATCTTAGCTCAGCAGAAGTTAGTGTCTGTACCAAAGAGATGAGGAAACTCTGCTAAAGAGGAAGGAAGTGACCTACTTAGAGTTGCAGAGAAGGAGTGGGAGAGGAGAGGGAAACCCAACTTAAGTTTAAGTCAGGAGTCTGGTCTCCCTTCTTCCACAGTTAGGGAATATCTCCTCCAGCAGAAAGATAGCTTCTGGTCTCTGTACCCTAGAGCCTGTTCTGATCCTAACTTCCCTCTTGTCTTCTCCCCAGGGGCTGTATTAAGGCTAGAGTGTGAGAGTTGTGCTTTCCCTAGCTGCTGTTTTGTGGTGAGGAACAAATGAGCATCAGTCAGCTGACTCCTGATGCTCATTGGTATGCTCGGAGGGAAGCCTGGCATGCTGCAAGGACCACTTTCTGTAGTCTGTAGAGACTGGGATGAGGAAGGTGTGGAAAAAATGCCTGGAGGGCATAGGATCCAGTGTAGCTCCTGTGTAGCTCCTTCTCACTGTGTACAAGGCTGGATGATGTTTCAGAGACTCAGAGATTCTTACTCTATTTTCCATGTGCCTCCAGGGCTGAAAGAAGCTTTTCACTTGTTCTAGTACAACTATGAAAAATCTATCACAGCAAAGTGACATAGTTTACTTACAGCTACTTGATCAGTCAGAGGCCACGTTCTTCAGTGTTGCTTCTCCTTGGAAACTGGACTCTGAGGAGAGCTGTATGTTGCCAGCTCAGTTCAAAGTTCACATATCAAATACTTGCAAGTGTCCTCTCAGAGTTTCTCATTCAGTATTATTAACTGGCGTTATTTAGAAACTATTTTTAAGCAGTAAAAGTTTCCCAAAATTCCTAGCTGCTTGTACACTGTTAGTGGGGACATAGTAACAAAATTAACCAAATAAATTGCTCCGATTTACATGGATTCCAATCTTCTCTGCATTTAAGAATGTAACCACTGATTGGCTGCTGTGTAACGATGACTGTAAGCTACGTGGTAGAGGCTGTACTTGAATGGTATTTCATCATTTGCTGTTAAACAGTCTTCTAGCTTTGCCTATGAAGAAAATCCTCCTAGACTTGTTGCCTACAGTAAAGGAGAAAGCAAAAGCATGTGATTTCAAGGAACACAAGAATTCTAGGTAGGGAACTCTTTAGTACCTTAAACTAGTGCTTTCTCTGAGCAGGACTCAACTTCTTACTTTGTTTCCCTGTAGCTCCTTCTTGCCATCTGTAAGGCTGGACATAAAACCATGATCTAAAGTCTCTTACTTTCTGCAACCTGCAGCCTTTTTCTCCCTGGCTTGCACCTCACCCATCTTACGAAAAATCTTTGTAAAGTTGCTGCATTACTGCCACCTCTGCCCTTGAGGCTGACAGTTTGCCAGTTTGATATGAACTTTCAGTTCTGTCTCTTCTTTCTTTTGCATAAAAGGTATCTGATCTCTGCCATAATCTCTCTCTCTTTCTTACTTGCCCCCATTATTTTCCTGCAATTTTGATCTGTCATGATGGGTTGCTTTTCAAAAATCAACTCCATTCTTGATTTTTTTTTTTTGAGGGGGTGCTGCTAGATGAAAGAAATAACCCAGGAAGTTAATACCAGCTGATCTCCCTCTGCTGCACTTAACGCTTCTATAGATTCTTAGACTAGGGGAGAGCACTAGCTCTTTTTCTTTGGACCTCTTGTTCACCATTATCTTTTACATTTCACTTAGTTAACCTTGTATTTTGACTTATAGCATTGGTTTTGACTACATCCATCTTAAGAAATAAGACCAGTCTTAATTAAAAGATACCAAGAGGACCCACGGACTCCCTGGGGAGTTTATTCCAGTAGTTAATAATCCTTTTTATTAAAAATGTATTCTAATTTTGGCATGCCTGGCTGCAGCTTCCAGGCAATGAGTCCTATTATGTGGCTTTCTACAATATGCTAAAGAGCCTTGTGGTAGTTCATATTTTCTGCCTAGGAAGCTGAATCTTCTTCTCTGTGATTGAGTTTTATAAGCATTGTTCTGAAAGAGACTGTGTCTAGCTTTCAGTTTTGTGGTTGTTTTCTGTACCATCTACAATGTCACCTGAACTACATGTACTAGTCCAGAATTAGGCTTGACAACATTGAAGCTAAAATGACCTTCATCTCCTGCATCCCTCTCCAAAGATGTCCACAGGACTCTCCTATGCCTAAATCTTGTTCTGAGATGCTTCATGTTTGTGCTTTACATCTTATTGTTTTGGAGCATAAGGTCCAGGCTTGCTTTAATAAAGAGAAAATTAAGCATTTAGTGTATGGCTATTAAATGATCACAATCCTTTCTGTGTAACAAACAAGACAAGGCTCTTGTGAGGGGAAAAATAGCATCTTGTGTAAAGACTATAGGCATATGAGACCTAAAAGCAAATGGAGTGTGTGTGTAAGAAATTGATGTAGAAATACAGTGAAACTGATCTTACTGGAACATAAACAGACTTTGCAGACCTGTTTAGGAACCTGTTTCATGAAGTAACATAGTAGCTGGTGGTTCTCTCTGTGGACTGTCACAGAGGAGAACACTGTCTCCTCTCCACACCCCCACTTCACCCCCCAACCATATACTTCTCTCTCCGCTTCAAGAAGAATAAATCACTATTTCTGGAAAGTGTTTTGCTCAGTATACTAGATAATGATGTCTTTTATCTGTCTAATATACTCAAGAGTTTATAGAAAATTTAGTATGTTGCTAAGTCCAAAGAGTAAGGCAATGCAATAAATTCTGAGTTCAAAACATAAATATTACTGTGGCATCTACTGATAGACCCCAAGCTATCATTTGCATGTTTTAGCATGCCTTAACAATAAATATATAAATGGTCCAGTATCTTGGCGGATGACACACTCTTTGTATTAATTTCTGTTAAACTCTCTATTTTGGGAGCCATTTCCACTATTGCCTTGTGCTAAGTAGGTTTAAACATGACAAATAAGCCGGTGCTTGTTATGATTCCAGTTTCATTTTGCTTCTACTAAAATGGTGTCTTTTGTATCAAAGAGCATGAATCCATTCTAACTACGCTTTTATTAAATTGTTATTTTTTTTGAAAATAACCAGAAGATAATGAACACTTACTGCTTCTTTCTGTAGCATAAAGAATAACCTGGTTCAAAACATCTGCTGGAAATATTTGTAGATTTGATGGAACTAGGAGGTATCATCCTTCATAGGAAAAGTTCAGCATAATTAATCTTAGGGCATAAAAATTTACAGCTCGGTAATGCTTCTTGCATAGACATTGCACACTTTTGTACACAATTGAGATTATATCAATACTATTATGTTAGAGTGGCAATGAACATTCCCAGGCATTGTGATACCATCACCTATGCCACAGAACTGTTCAAGCGTTCCCTGACATAATTTCAGCACTATGAAAAAGCCCTTCCACAATATTTTGGAGGTTTAAAGAATCTTCTTTCCTGGGAGCAGGCTGTGGCATGCCAGTTAACCTCAGCACCCAGAAACATTACCAGGCACTTTTAATTTACTAGTAAAAATGCAGCCTAAGAGATTCAGAAACTACTAATGCTCCCCACAACGAGTAAGAGAATGGGTCTTCTGTCATGTAGTAGTAAGGCACTTACTCTTTCCCAAAGCCTTCATATTCCCAAGTTTTTACTTTGGATTGCATAATGATTAAACATAACTTTTTTTCACTATTTCATAAAGCAGATGAGAAATTTACCATGTAAAATATTTTCTAGCAAGCAATATAAAAATACAATGCAATATTAACCTGTGAAAGAAGAGTATTTTATCAATTATATACTTTTGAAGCCAAAAATAAATTTTGCCTTTATTCGCACTGCTTTTCTGCATAATTCCAGACATCCGTATTTAATAAACATTATAAAAAAGATCTTAAAAAATTATCATATTGACTTAGAGCAATCTGGGATAGTACCCTTGTAAGTATTAGAACTTCTGGCAAAATTTAAAATTTGATTTTATTTTTCTGTCCAAGTTTTTCAAGGAGTGAGTCAGTCTTTCACATATTACTACTGGTGTATTAGCTTTGCTGAAATGACATGCTTTTGTCCAGAACTAAATAAAAGTACCAATGTGTTTCAAGATAGAATCTAGAAAATTTGTATAATGTGTTCTCCTCAAATCGATACTACTATTGCATTTGGTCGTCGTTATCTTTGAACAATCAGTTTATTCAGAAGGAAGATGCTTATTTCCTTTTATCCTCTAGGAGACCAACTATCTTGACATAAATTTTTTGATTTACTGGAGACATTAATTGAAAACTGCTTGGCAGAAAAAAAGGTGTTCCAAAAAGTCTGTGCAAAAAGGAGAGCTCCAGAAAATCTGTCCAAAATTATTATTTGTTATTGGGAGTTCTTCAGGAAAAAATACCCTCATTTTCCCCCAGTTCTCAGTCAATTTATTCCTCATTGATTTGCATCAAACTAGTAAGAAGATCCAGTCTTTGGCAGCCAAAGAGGGCTTTGGCAAGCTTTCCAACTGTAGCACCTTTGGAGCCTTCCCTCATTACCCACTTAAGCAGCATTTGGTAAACTTTCTCTTTTAGTCCATCTCGTTCATAGTCGTGATCGATTTCATCAATCTCGGGATCACAGAAGCCCAGTTTACGAGCGCAGTGCTTCCACTGTTTAGCTAATTTTTCTCGCACTAGATTCAGATGTTTCTCAGTCAGGACAGTAGTATTGTCTGCAATGAGAAAAAGAGTGTAAGAAAATGGCATAATTTAACACTTCTGTTCCTTTTGCTGTCTCTCCTGCCCTCCCTCAACTAGTTATTGGTAATATCTGGAAAGAGAATTTTAGTGATACAATCAGAAGTGGCTTATGCGGAGGCCATATTACCCAGTGATGCCAGGAAAGAAACTCCCAGTCGGAACATATGTATTCAGAGGTCAGTTGCTGGTCTTGCTTTTTGATCTGAGGCCATCATAGTTTCTCACTTAAGCCTGCAAAATTGAAAAGCTCCTTCCTAGCATTCTTATACAGCTAACTAATGTCTAGATTACAAGTTTTACATTCTGGGACACTATTAATTTGTTTACTTGGGAATACACTGGAATAGTTTAATTCAGTATTGACAAGCAAAACCAAATTAAAGTTCAAAATCTTCCGATTTCTACCTGAATGAAGTGATCATGGCCCCAAGCCTGTTGGTGTTCAAGAAGTGTTTGGACAATGCTCTTAGATATATGGCTTAACTTCTAGGTTCTTCTGTGTGGCGTCAGGCACTGGACTCTGGTCCCTTCCAACTCAGTTATTCTATTATTACTATAAATTGAGTGAGGACCACTAATTCTAATCTTGCTTCTATCAATTTGAGTGTTGTTATTCCTCTTGTTCTTGATGCATATATATCTATACTTGCATCTAGTGTCTCATAAGAGAGATCATGTAGCTACAGGACAAATGAGGTACACAGTATCACAGAACAATACCAGCATAAACCCTTACTTGTTTTATACACTCATAAGTATGTAGTAGCAAAGAACCCAAACAATTATTTCTCGAGTATCAGAGGGAGAAAGCTGTACCGGATAAATATATGGAGAGACTACACCAAAACTAGGGAGATATTTCTCTTACCAAATATACCCGATGCTTCATAATCCATATAAGTTGCTTCTGTAGCAACAGGAGAAGTGCTGATATGTTGATTGTGCTCTTCAATCTTCATGTGATTGTAGGATCCAATTTGAATTCCGGAACTGTTACTGATGTTGTATTTGATTGAGTCTTCTATATAAGAAAATTTAATACAATTTTATAAACAACTGCATGTGGTTCAAAATGTCAAGAAATAACGTGAGGAGGAAGGTTTTGTTCATCAGGGAAGTGATTAAATGGTTTTATATGCATTAAATGCCATTTACTGCAACTGTGAGCATATTTTCGTTATGCAGTGTGACATAAATGTACTTTAGTGAAAGCCCATCCTATCGTATTCTATGACAAAGTGCCATAACCAAGCCTTACGCACTGGTAGTTACTCGACTGTAAATGTTCCCTGCACATCAGGAATGTGTGGTAGCAGCCTTGCTTTTTGTTGGCTAACAGCTCCAGCAGGTCTGTACTCGAAAGCACCTTTTGTTTATATTTTAAAGCCTTCAGCCTACTTTCATAGATGTAAATTCAGATTTACAACTATGACTTCAAAGTTCTGTGAGACTACAGGAAATAATTTCTAGTTGCTCATAAGGTTTCTATACTCAATGTTATACTACGCTGTCTTGATGGCATCTCTGTTTCACAATGTATGTCATCCCTGCTATCTAGGAGAGTGTTCTTCAGTTGTATTTATTTTCACAGTGCGCTCTTGCTCAGTGTTTGTTTCAACAACACTGTTGAACTAACAGTTGAACTAACAATTAGCTATTGTAATTTTTATTTTTTCCCCCTGTTCTGTACTTTTGGTTCTAAGGCAAGACTACAATATTTTCTGAGATACCTTACCAAAAAACCCTCCTCCTTTCTTCTAAGGCCTGAATCCTCAGCAATGAAAGTCAACATGTATATGCAACCAACTGCACCACTAAATCGCGTGCACCTCTGCGAGCTTCCATCTGTGGTTTACTGCCTGTGATTGGTTAAACTGATTTCCACACATAACACACAACTAAGTGACTATTCTTAGCCATGTTAGGTGACATCCATTTTCTCTTGACAATGTTTTCTGAACTCTGTTTGGATAGTCATCCATTAAATGTTCTAATTCTAGTGAATATCACAACCTGGGTCTAAAATTGAAGTACAGGTAACTAGAATGATAGACCAAGCTCTGTATTTAATCACCCAAAATGATGGCTAGATGCACAAGCATCTTTGTTATGCTACAATTGGAATGTGAAATGTGGAAATCTATGGTCCCAAATAAAAATCTGACTAAGTGCATTTAATATTTGTTGACCTGAAACTGCTAGTCACAAATACTTATATGTATGCATGATTAGATTCTAGAAGTTGCACAAAAGGAATGCATTTTTTTGAGGTGAAGGACCAAAGAAATGCTTTCATATTTTTAGCTAAAAAAATGAAGAAATCTCACATTTTTTCTATTTTTTTAAGTGGTAATAAGATGAATCTAGCACAAGATATGAAAACACATACAAATGCTTTGTCAATACCAACAGTAAAAGCCTCTACACTTTTCTTGTCTGTCACTTTTGGGTCCTCATCTGAAGACTCTAAGGGACATTCAGTCAAGAAGACAGAAACCTGCTGTTTCACTTTTCTTTGTAAGTGTAAGCCACTTGACCCTTTCAAAGCTTTTTCAGTTTGTAGTGAAAGAGTTCAAGCTGCCCCAAGCAACATGACTTGAAAGGAGCATGTATTAACAACTCCTGAGGGACAGGACAGAATTTCAGGGGTTTAAGCCAGTTGAACTGTGGAGGAATGTGACCCAAGGAAGGCTGGTCTGCATGAAGCCTGTAGCTAGAGATTTGTATTAAAAATCCAGAGCAAGGAAGGACAGGTTTCCTAAATGCATGCAGGGTTCAGGAGTTGAGCAGAGTTGACATTTAATCTAAGAAAGTGACTGATTTAGATATACAGGAGATCTTGCAATGCTTTCATGTTTTCAAAAGCATAAGAACATAAAATACATTGTCCTTGACCCATCAAATACACATTTAATGACGTGTACAGGCCCTGTTAGAGACAGGAATTAGTTTTACTTACTGGTAGTGATAACTTCAGCTATGATTAGAGGTATTAAGCAATAATATAAATTATTTCAAGATTCTGAAGTTTTTTGCTTTACTGGTCAGGATGCATTGCATAGCCTGTTGACTACCAGGACAGATGAAGGCTACAGCACTTACCTGTGTTCACTCTGGGTGCAGTAGGAGAATATGTAAAAGTTGCCCTTGAGAAAGATGCAGAATCCTTGTTACCTAAACAAAGAGGGAAAACAAACAAACAAAAAATAATGTCAAAAACATATGTAAATTAAAAAGTGAAACATACTTAAAAATGACTGCCATATTTGTAACAGTACATAGTTTGTGCTCCTAAGTACAAAGAGATTAGAAACTTTTTAATTAACAGTATTGTATCTCATTGAATAACTCTAGATGCCAAGGGCAGCAATCAATTTGGATGCTCACAAATGAGCTCTGCAACTCAGTATGTGGCAGGAAGAGTGACTGGGTTATGGTCACCCTGCAAGTCAATGGAAGAGCTATATTACAGCTCTTCTACACCTCAGTCTGATATCTGCTACACTACTGCACACAGCCTCCCTCTTTTTTTTTTTTTCCTTTCAAACAGGAGATTTTACTTTATTAGTGATGCTGACAGTTCCAGCCCTTGCCTTCTGACGTGACAGCTCTCAGATTCCTTTCAATAAATAAACTCACATAAACAACTAGTCACAGCCTCTGCATAAATAATTTAATAGAATAACAACTTTGTGGCATTCTGCCTGTAAACAGCTAGGAATCCTTGATTTTCTTGTGAGATGATTTGGAAAAGAATTTCACACTAAAAATATCCAATATTTAGTAGGAGCAAGCTCACGTATCTCACAGGTACCTTTTAGAAACTAGAGGTAATCTTATAGGCCTCTAGTAACCATTTCTTTATGCTTTCTGCCAATGTTCAGTGTTCTCTTCCTTCTTTGTCTCCATACCTTTCTACTCAACAGCTCACTAGCAAATATGGACAGAAGCTCCCCATCAACCAGGCAGAGCTCTCTGGAGAAAATAGTTATGAGCCTTAGCTCCTTGTTGGGTCCCTGAGCTCAGGAGTATCTTACCTTGCTGGAAATCAAGCTAAAAATACCCATCTGTTTTCTGAAATGCTAAAATGTTGTTTCTGCACATGCAGAACCTATGGTATGAATGTTACATTTTCAAGAGTCAGGAGTTTTCCTTTGCTTTCCTAGAATGATTGGTAGCAGCTCTTGGGTTTGGTAGCTGCTGTAGCTTGGCTGTTAAATTACTTGGCTGGTAGCTAAAGAGTTAGGCATTGGGTCTGATGCTCCTCTATTACACTGACGCTTTAGAAATGGTTCACTTGAAGTTAACAACCTTAAATCAGTGAAAGCAGCATAATGAAGTCAAAGCTACAGCATTTTAGCAACCTGAATTAACTTCAAGTAAACGAAGAGAACTTCATGGAATAAAATCACCTTTAGTGTATCACAGATCAACTGTTAGCCGTAAGCAGGTTGCTGTTACATAAACTACAAAACACGCCTGGACACTACAGTTTTAGAGAATAAGCATGTCTTCAGAAACACAGGTGTTGGAGGAGGTGGGATCTCACCTGTATCTGTGTCTGCATTCTTTGGATGCCAGTTTACGTTGGTCTGTGACTTGTGGTTTTGGCCAGATTCAGGCACAGGAGGTTTACTTAAGCTAAAGGTGTTGGCTGAACACAATCCATACAGACCCTCTGTGTTTCCCGTTAGATGACTATAAGGGTTTAGACCATGCAAAACATCTACATTTCCCTGTTTTGGTACTAATGCAGCTGGCTGTGGCCAAAAAAATGGATTAGTGTTTGATCCTGTTTTTTCAGCTCTTGGATACAGTTCACTCCATTGAGGTGTAGGAAACGGCTTTGCAAATGGGTCGTTGGAAACTCTTCGCCTCCTTTCTTCCTCTCTCATTTCTGGGGTGTATACTATAGGTGGAACTGCTTTATCCATCCGACTCCCAAATACGTGGTAGTCGTATTCACGCTGAAGTTTCCTTTCTAGGTTATCAGCAGGTGTAAATGAGGTCTCGCAGCTCTCAACAGGCTGGTTCCCAGGGAAGGCAGCAAACAGGTCTTCATTAACCTGGCTGGTCGTGGGACCTTGAGAACTGTGTAGAGAATTTGGCTGATCTGAAAGAGAGGAAAAGTAAATATTTTAAATACATCCAAGTGCAAGTATATAACTTGTTGCAATGACACTAGATCTATTAATCTACCTTTAATACTACAGTAATACATAAAAGGTGAAAATATAGCATTACTTCCAGCATAAGCTGTATTTTATTTTATTTTAATTTATTTTATTTTATTGAATTCCTTTACTGAGAAGTATTACAGATTTTTATCTAGGAAGTATAGGCTTGTTTAAACTATCAGTGTCAAAATCTCACTTAGTCATGTGGTGCCAGAATTCACTGCATACTTTGTTTATATTGATATCAAGTTCTCAACCACTGTAAAAAACAGTTCCTGGAAGCATTCAAAGGGTCTAATTTAATAGTGTGTCTCCACTGGCCTTAACTGGAGTTTAATCAGTGCAAAATTGGAGTGTAACAGGATGGAAAATAACACCACTTTTTTGCACAAGTGAACTAACACCTAATTTGGCATCTTTGCAAATGATTTTGTAAAATACCCCATCTGGATATTTCATGATGAATCCTTTTTGTCTAGCTTATTCTTCAGAGTCCCAAAGAATACACTTTTAGAAGTAATGTCTACCAGATAAAATAGTCTGTGTCATCTACATCTTTCAAACTAATTCTCACCATCAAAGGAAGCTCTAATTCAGTCTTGAACTATATTGAGTTACGATCTGGATCATGCTGCAGCATTCCAAGACTAGACAAGAACATAAAAATCTGGTTGTTACTATTTGTTCTTGTGTTTTTAAGATTAGGACTACAGATGTTTTCTTAAAAAGTTCTGAAATCTTCACAGTTGTCTAGAAAACATTGTACACTGCCTAAAGCAAGCGACTCTTATTGGAATAAAATGCTTTTGTTTAGCTCATATAATGCCAGTGAACTGGGTTTTGTTTGTTTGGGGTTTTTTTTCCTCTTTTTTTTCCCACATTACACGAATTCAGTCCGTATTACGCAGGACCAAAACTAGTTCCTTTCAGTAGCTGTATATTAGTACACCTTCAGTCTGAGTCACTCTGCTTCTTTCGTTACTGCTGCTAGAGAGGGAGTGGGAGGAATAATCTAATACAGAAACAACCTCATCAAAAGCGACAGCTATTAGCAATTCACTATTAGCATAAACTATATGGCATCCATTCTCCCAGGCAAGATTGAGATGTAGGAACAGATCCTGTAGGATTTCTTTCACTACCACTGTCTGAGTAATGCCCATTGACTGGAGGAAAAAAACCCTTGATTTTGACTGACATTTGTCAAAATAGTTTCTTTCTACAGTATGGATTCACAATACAGCTTTTGTATTTAAAATGCAAGAGCATCGCTGTTATCTGCTGCAGTCATACATGATAAAGAAATGTAATTATAGTCATTTAAAGATATAGCACTGGGACTGCCCTATTAAGTCCATAAGTTTTACTGAAGAACAGTAATGGCAAACCTAACATTGGGGAAGATTTATTAGTTGCATGTTGCAGTTTAACATTATTAATTTAATAATGTCTTTAAAATCGTGTGAGGGAACTCAGCAGAACTTAATTCTGATGAATTTTATATTGTTACTTTTAAATTGGTGTGATTTATATATGATCCTATATCCTTTGTCATTAAGAAAATTTGGTAAAAGAATTCCAGATACTACAAAAGTTTAAACTATATCAGCATGTGTTAGTGTGACAGCTCCATAAAGCCACGGAATATGCAACTCATCCAAAATTTGAAAGAAAACAAGAGAGAAAGGAGATAAAATTAATCTATTAGTGCTCCTCAGATAGATTCAATAGACAGACATCATAATCAAAGGAATACATTATATTTATATGTCTGGTCGTATCCAGAGCATTCATAAGAAAGGCTGGAGTGTGAAAAAGGAAAGTCTTCATGAAATTAAATTCTACAGACCAAGCAGTTGGAATGGCTAAAAGGATGGGAAAAAATATCAAGTATGAAAAGTAATTATCAAAGTGACCTTTGAAAAGCCTAATGTTAAACAAAATTTTCAGCAGAGGAGAGAAAAGCAGAAGAGTGTAGAATGAAATGGGTTCAAACTGTAGATTGTGAAAAATTCAAACAGTAAGCATGACTTTTGAGAGCTAATTTAATCTTTTCAGTGACTGCAGTTCTCTCTGAAGCCCTGAATAATTGAGTCTCTTCATAACCCCTTAATGGTAATATTGTTTAGTTTGTACATGTACACAACTTTATCTTTGACAGAATAACGATGTGCTAGTAAATGACTTACCTATTTGACCATTACTGGTATCTTCTGCTACAGCATCTATTTGAAGGGACTGCATCCTATTCAGCAGTTCATTTGACTCTGGCCACATTTGCTGCATGTAAGAAAGACCAAATGGTCAAGTTATAGTCAAAAGCTTTACCAGAGGGAGTACCTGCAGAATAGGGAACTGCACAGCTTCACAGTGAAGTGGCCTGGATGAGCAGATTCTGTGAATCCATGGGAAGAGATGTCATACTCTTACACAGAGCACAGGCTGACAGAAAATACCTGTTGCTTTGCTACAGACGGACAAAATCTTTTCTTCAATGAAGGGAGGAATGACTGCAGCACGACTGCAGTATGTAGTACTCTGAGTTGGCAAAATAGTACCCTTGCCTACATAACTATGAGCTTAATCCAGAGTGGTTTTGGTTTGTCTGTCTTGTACTTCATAGCTAGACTTTCTGCAAGCAATCTTAGTGAGAGGATGCTGCTGAGGTAAAGATAGAAAACATGCATCCTATTTTGTGGATTCATGGTTAGTGAGTACATTCATGAACAGGGAAGAAGAGAGGAAGAAGATTTACATTCAGGTATGGACACGTGGACTTCTATGAAGACTATTAGGAACAAGCAGTTCAGAGCAAATCTTCAGAAAGATGCAGTACATTTTCCTTTCCGTAAGCCCTCACCCTCACTTCATTAGAATGAGGGCAAAATCCATTCCTGTTCTACTCTTTTGATGGTTCCCGTTATTTAGCCTTCATAGATTTTTTTTTTTTACCTGGAAAAATTATTTCTCAATTCCCCCAGTGCTGCTTATTCATAAAATAATTGCTAGAAGTAGGAAGTGCATTGTTTGTTTTTAATTAAACCCAAGAGTGGGAAACCTCGGCTGGTCCGAGGGATCAGAATGGGAGCTTAACATCGACCTTGAGCAGATATCCGTGTATCCTTGAAGAGGCCTGAGAGTCCTGAGAAGAAGGGAGTCAACAAGATTTAGGAGCTGTCAGACTGCCAACAGAGGAAAGTTACCGAAGTTGCAGCAGAGAACAAAGAAGGAAAAAGTTATCCAATTACAAACTGTTGATCTTTGACTGAACCAATTATGTATGGACACACGTTCCTAAGAAAGATATAAAAAGGCTTGTTAAAATAATAAAGTTGGGTCTTTTGGGCTTTTGCTCACGGAATTATTTGCGTGTCATGTCCGTCTCAACAACGACATCTGGTGACCCCGGACGTCTAACGGCGTCCAATTGGATGTGGGATTCCATTTGAACCAAGGGCAGCGGGTAGAGCCGCAGAGTTGGAGCCCAGCATAGCAGAGAGCAGCGGGTAGAGCTGCCAGAGCTGGCTTTAGAAGAGACACCTGGATAAGGTGAGCTGCTGGGAACATGGGTACTTCTTTAAGTAAGAAAGAGACTGGGATTATTTCTATGTGGAAAATGATTTTGCAAAAACAGACAGTTAGGTTGGATGAATTATCTTTACGATATCTTTACGAAAAATGCTATTATGGAGAAAAGAACAAGTATATGAGGTGACTGCTGTAACTTCTTTTAGTGTTTCT
>JAOQGH010000012.1:67811923-67825744 GCA_025769975.1 Gallinago jamesoni
GCTTGTTAAAACAATAAAGTTGGGTCTTTTGGGCTTTTGCTCACGGAATTATGTGTGTGTCGTGTCCGTCTCAACAATGACACCCAAGAAGTACTTTCACAGATTTAAAAATCAACAACTACTGTACCTTCTCAATAAATTTACTTCTTTCTGAAAGCACAGGATAACATTCTAAAGTGCATTAAAACCTTAGATCCTTAGATTTTTGCTCAAGTAACTGAACTGCTTGAGCAAGGTGGTTGGACCATCCAGAGATCCCTTCCAACTTTAGCCATTCTATGGTCCTTTTTGTTAGGAGGCTGTGGACTCTGCTTCCACAATTTGCTAGTTGGGTGTGGAAGGCTATGCCCAAACCCTCTAACTCATGTTGCTACTGAAGTGGTACTAGTGGTTCACCACACTGACTTGCCTTTGATGCTCTATTCACATTGTGTGCCCTGATCAGAACTTTCTTCCTGTGAAAGTAATAGACTCACAGCCCCCTTTCTAAATGGTCCTTTGGTCCCTATGATTTGAGAGGTATATTTGCAGAGAGCTAGGGCAGTGAGTATAATTGGCCATGATCCTGATTTAAGGCCACAATCATAAATTAGATGTATATAGTTCACGTTCATGAGTTAGTTTGGTCAAACTGGAAATTTGTTTCATCAGTTTCACTTTGCAAAATTCTACTGCTTTTTTGAACTGCCACTGGTGCTTCATAAACATCAGATGTTCTCTAAACCAGAAACTTTCATTTCCACAATTGTAGACTTGGTGTAAGCACTTTGAAACCATTCATTTACAGGTTTCTTTAAAGGCAGTTGTTTTTCTTAGTCAAAATAACTGGGCATGTGCTCTTCTGAGACTCGCTTCACTGCAAAAATTAAACCCCTAATGCCAGGAGTTCTCACTGATAGCCATCAGTACTACTGAAGTGAGTAAATTGGAACCTTTTTAACACAGGTTTTATTATAATCAGCTCAATTGTTCAAGAAGTTCTCATTCTCTTATTTTCATTCAGGAAATCATTCTTTGTATCATAATTTATAAATCTACAGCTAGAAAAGTAAGAGAAACCATCTTGAGCACTCAGGAAAAACACCTGATTTCAAGTTTCCCCAGTGGGAATATACTGTGGTATAGCTTCCTTGTCTCAAGCAGGCTGAGATCCATCAGACACTGAATGCAGGACAAAAAATTACCAAGAATTTGCAGAGTTTTTTACACTTACTCTAAATCAGATTCTGGCAATTTTGAATCTCTAGAAATAACATTTTGTTTCATGAGTGAGACTTAATGGATATACAAGGAGCTTTTGAAATATCAAAGAATCAGAGTGTCACTCAGGTAGGAATAGACTTCGGGGGACCTCAGGCCCACCTTCTGCTCAAAACAGGGTCACTTATGGGATCAGAGTAGGTAGCTCAGTACTGGTAGCTTTGTGCAGTTGGGTGTTGAAAATCCCCAACGGTGGTGACTGGACAACCTCCTTAAGTAACTTACTCCATTGCTCAGCTGTCCTCATGGGGAAAAGTGTTTGGTGCTTTTTTTGCCCCCCCCTTACATCCAGTTTGAATCTCTCAGTTTATATCCACTGTCTCTTGTCCTCCTACTATGCACTGCTGTGAAGAGCTTGACTCAGTCTTCTCAGTAAACTCCTCATAGGATGGGGCAGGCTGTTATGTCCCGCCAAAGCCATCACATGCCTAGGCTGAAACAGCCCTGGTCCCTCAGCCCCACCTCATGGCTGTGATGTGGCAGGACTAACAAATGCCAAGCAGATCTGCTTGATCTGCTGTCTGTGACACTGATGTTGCTGGTCTTCCTGGCTGCCAGGCAGGCTGTGGCTGATGTCCAGGTTGCTGCTTACCACCACCCTGATGTCCTCTTCAACAGTGCTGCTCCCTGGCCAGGCATCCCCCAGCTGGCACTGAAGTCAGGGGTTATTCCAGGAGTAGCACATTGCTCTTGTCTTTTCTGAATTTCACAAAATTTCTGTCACCCCATTTCTCCAGCCAGCAGCTGGCAGCCTTGCCCTTGTGACTGTATTGACTGGTCCTCCTACTGTGGTGTCACCTGCACACCTTATGAGAGTATGCTCCATCACATCACTGAGGTGACTGATAAAGGAGAAAACCAGGGAGGGTCCCAGTATATTAAACCTCTGCAGTACCGTAGTTGCTAATGACCTGCAGGTGAAGCAGGACCCATCAACTGCTACCCTCTGAGACTCACCATCCAACCTGTTTTTCATCTGCCTATTCAGACAGTCACATCCGAACTTGGATACAACAGTATTTTGGGAGACAGTGCTGAAAATCTTCCGAAAGGGCAGGTAAATGGCATGCACTGCTCTCTCCTCATTCACAAATCCAGCTATTTTATCTCAGAAGGAGATCAGGTTGGTCATGTGTGATCAGTCTCAAAGCAGCAGAATCTGGTCGTAACTGGGGTTGGGAAGAGAGGATGTGGGGAACTGACATTTTAAAATGCATAGAAATTTACTCACTTTTAGCTTCTTCAGATCATCTTCAATAATTTTTTCTAGATTTTGATAGTAAAATGGCTTGTATCTTTGACTAATTTCTGAAAAAAGAAAAGAACTAAGTGAAAGTGTTTTTCAGTGGAAAATAAGTGATTTATACGGTTAATAATTTTAATAGATAAAGATTGAGTAAAGACTTGTATGAACTCAGAATCAAGAAAACTACACATACATTTGGAATTTTTTCACAAGGTTCATTTAGCATTAATGAAGAATAGGATAATTTCTAGGGATTTTTTTTTTTTGTCGTTGTATCACTTTTGAGGGGGAAGCTCTCTGTCTATGATCTCTGGCTGACAGCACCTTGACTTGACTGGCCAACAGATTGGTTGTCCCATTTCAAGAAATAAGATACATTCAATTACATTCGGTTGTTTTATTAAACAACTAGCCTGTCTCTGCTAAAGATGGAATTACTGAAATAATCTTCCAACATGATATGTATCACTATTTTAGATATGCAAAAATTAGAAGCTAAGACCCAGTGCAATCATAAATCTATTAACAGTAGATTATGCAGGTTATATATGAAAATAGTAGATGGGTTCCTCCTGGTATAGAAATTTCCTCTGAGTATTTAAGTATATGCCGGTTGTATACTTGGTGCCCCTATCTAAATCCAAATATCTGTTTCCTGTTATGTGTAGGGGTGATTTTTGTGGTTTGGGTTTGGTTTGGGTTTTTTTCTGCTTTTTTTTTTTTTTTGGTGTGTGTGTGTTGGTTTTTTTGGCACTACATATTGAAGCAGTGAGAAAAGACAAGAGAAGATTTTTGACTTGCATTTGCTGAATGTTCTTAACCTCTTTCCCACACCCTTCAGTCAAGACTTTGAGTGACTGCAAGTGTTTTGGGTTCCGACCACACAAAAGGATGATTTGCTAGTCAAAGGATGTCGTGTTGCTCCTGGAAGGCTAAACTGGGACAGCTTTTGAAGCTAGTTTCAATAGGGCATTTTCTCAGTCATACCCAAGATATGTCCCCTCACATTAGCTTTTCTGTAAATTTCAGCCAGAAGATTATACTATGCTGAAGACAAATTATCAGCAGGTATAAACTGTCTTAGCTCCATCAACTCACTAGCAATTCTCAAGTCTGTAAGCATTGGACCATATCCCATTTTCAGTCAGGGTAAAGAAAGCAGGCTTTACTGGGCATGTGAATTGATATTTCTGTTTTCAAAGCAAAAATTTATATTTTAAGAGGAAAACACTCAAAATGATTTTGCTGCATTACAAACTATTGACAGACACATAACAAAAAGTAATCCCAAAGCAATGCTTTACCTGCAAAGGTTGGCCGTTTCTCTGGCTCTTGATCCCAGCATTGTTGCATTAAGTCAGTAATTTCCCCTGGACACTTAGTAGTGATCTCCTTTATGTCTGGTCTGTTTCCATTCATGATGCCAAAGCAAATCTGGGCTTCATTTATGCCATCTGAAAATAAAATTTAATATCAGATCCCAATCACGAGTTTTGGTATCTTTCCATAGGTAAAAGAAATAGTAAAGCAGGTCCCTGTGTGTTTGTGATTTCAAAGAAAGATGCCTGATTTACAGCTAGAAATCTCTCACATTAGTGAATCCAAATCCACAACCCTAATTTCCACAGATGAGAGATTTATTTTAAGACTAACGAGTTTACTTGCACTGCACATGTCTTACGTATAAAAGTAAAGGTGACAGATCCAGCTCTCTAGAACCTGAATCTCAGTTATGCTCCACACTGGGTATGAACAGAAAGATGGCAACATTTAGCCATTTAGTTAACAAAAAATCCATTCAAAATGATAAACATGTTACTCTGGAATTCCAAAGTCTGTTCCTATTGCTCCACATGAGCACATTACTGCATGTTGAGAAATTAGCACCACACAGCTGAGAAGCAGTAACTAGCTGTCTGACCATTCCTGTTAAAAAAAAAAACACAAAAAAACCAATAAAAAGACCAAACCACACATAACTAGCCTACCTGAGGAAACAGCGTACACCAAAGTTTCCATCCTTGCCTGCCCAAGGTTTATCTTCTGCCATTAAGTGCAGATTTATGCCCACACCATGGGGGATATGGAGAGCTTGGGCTCACGTCTTCGTTTCAATTCAGATGTCCTTGTCCATCCTTACACTTCAGGAATTATACAACCAATGCCTCTTATTGGCCATGAGGTGTCGAACAGGTGTTATTCTTGGCCAGAGGCAATTTAATCTACTAATCTTTATTTTATAAATGCATAACATTTGTAGCTTAACTTTGCGATAGTGTCTTTTTGGAAGTAACTTACGTTCATACGGCTCTTTCTCAGCAAAAATTGCCCACATCACTATGCCGAAGCTGTAAACATCTGATTTCTCCACAGGTTTTACATGCAGACATTTTAAATGCTCTGGGGCCATGTAGAAGAGGGTCCCAGCATTGTTCTGGCAAGTGGTCTTGATTTGCTTCTGCCGGACAGTTTCTTCTTGGGTCAGCCGACTCCAGTTCTTAAAGGAGGCAACACCGAGATCTGCAATCTGATGAATTAAACACATTAGAGCTGGTGCTGGGATGAAGTATTTCATGCAGTGCTCAGTTTTATAATGAATAGCTAGTAGTAGCTTATCTAAAAATGGAGCACTGCAAAAGATGCAACAAGAAAGAAAAACAAACTATTTGTCTTTTTATTGGGTCTTTTTTTTTTCTAAATAAAGTATCCCTGCCAGCTGGGAACCATCAGGCTGAACCTTCATTACTAATATAACCGCACTTGGAACAATTGCACAATGTAATAAAAAAAGTTTAGTTTTGCTCATATTGACAATTATGTTCAAGATCTGTTTGCAGTGCTTGTGGCAGAATAGAAGCAGCTGAGATTAAAATCCAGAAGTAATCTATGAGATGGCCACATATCCCTCCTCCCTCACTGCCCTTTCCATTTAGAATTCATTTAACTTTATTTCTTTACATCTTCCTACAGAAAGGGGAAGAGGATCTAAACTGTGGCATGTATACCAAAGAGACATGGAAAAGGATAGCATGGAATAAGTTACAGCAGGGGCACATGGATACTGCATGCTTGACAAGGTGACATTACTGAAACTTTAGGGTGGAGTTTTACAACTATACTAATGGCTGATGGTGAAGAAAGTGATCTTGTCCTCTTTTCCCTGCAGCCTCCACCTGCTGCTCCTGTTCCAGCTCTGACACTTACCTGACACTGGGAAGACCTAATGCAGGGCATTCAAATGGCTGGCTGAACCAACAGAAAGGTAGCACTGCCATCAAGGCAAATTTTAATCTGCTGGTTTGGCTTCCTAAATCAGGGCAGGGTGGTAGGATTAGCATCAGTGTCAACACAAGGCCACAGGAGGTCAACAGGAGAGTAAGGATGGAAGAAAATGAGACTGTCTCTCTTGGCCACAGGCAGATGTCAAACTGAGTTGTGCAACCCAATCACTTCAGATAACACTGAGATGATACCTTGCCTTGCTTCTAACTTGCTTTTCTTTTCTCTCTTGTTGCCTCTAACCAACTTATTGTTCCTCTTGAGTTTCTGAAGCTTTGGGCTAAATTTAGAGGTCATGTATACTGAGGAAGAGCAAAACGTAAATGACATTCTGCTGAGGAAGTAGGAGTCCAAGTTCATGTGTACAAGTGAGAGGAGGTCTAATGGGATAGAAGAAGTTATGATATAAATCTTCCTACATTTGCAGTTTCCTAGAACAACTGATTCTCTTTATAAATATTGGCAATGTTATATGTATTCAAGCAGATAAATCATACAACAGCTACCTTAAATTATACTTTTGATCAAGCTGCTTAAGGAAGTCTGATCTGATTCTGAATTTGATCCTAGGTTCCGGTTCAGTGATGATAGCCTAGTTTGGTCCTGTCCATAAAAGCAAGCTGAAACCCAAAAAACCATACAATTTACATTTAAAGCAGGTAATAATCTTTTTTTAAATTTATTTTTTGCAAAAATTTAATAATTTATATCTCTTATCTACAAGCTGCTTATACTGCACTAGGACTTGCTACTACACTAACCTTGTCAAATCACTTCTCACTAATATATGCTTCAGAAATATTGAATGACAGAGCTCTCTTCACAGGAATTTCTTCTGTAGTTTCATACTGTAATGGGGTGATTATCTCAGCAACTCACCTTAGCCAGAGACAGGACATATGATGAGGACTGCTGCAAATTCTACCCAGGCTTATTCAGCAGTAGACTCTGTATCTATGTATCTTGATCCAAAAGCCCATTAAAGTTAATAGAAGGGCTTCGGAACAGGCTTGTAAACCATTCTTTGAAGTAGCTTCCTGCTGCTTTTTTTATAGCTGCTGGCTGTTATTTAAAAATGATGACTAAGGGAAAAAAGAGGGAGACAAAAGAGGAAAAGATAATAGGCAAAAGATGGAAAGGAATAAAAAGAAAGAGGTAAAGGCAGGAGAAGAAATTACAGCAGTTAAGGACAAAAGACATGATCCATAAGACATTTTGTTTTGTTTCAATCTCTGCATGTTAAGGTTTTTTTTTTCTTTCTAGCCACTTTGTTATTTGTAGTTCATTGTCAACAATTCTTTTTTTTAATATACTTAGTAATATTATTTTTTCATAAATGGGGGGAAGATAAAACAAATCTCAGACTCAGAGGTTTTACAGGCCACCATACTTCAGTGATTCACTGCTAACACTCTTAGTGTAGCTTGCTGGACTACAAAGGAGTTCATCTACCAAAGAAGAATACTAACCAATGTAGCTGAACTGGGTTCTTCAACCCAAGTCATCAGCTTGCTTCATTTGCATACTAACAAGTACCTTAATGTGGAAATCTGTGTCCACAAGGATGTTTTCTGGTTTTAGGTCTTTGTGTACAAAGCCTTGTTCATGAAGATAAAGCATTCCTTCTGTGATCTCCAGCACAAAACGCCCTTTTACTGACAAAGGCAGTAGGACCTAAAATAAAAAACAAAAGTACCATCTATTAAAAAATGCTACTACACCTATCAAATTTTTAAAAAGTCCTTAAAAAAGTTTCTTTTTCAGTCTTAAGGCTATCTCTTTTCAAGCCAAGGTAAAAAAGAACCAAAGTCCTTGTTGGATATAAATTTTCATGTTAAAGTAATTCTAAAGTTGCTCCATGTTTACAGAAGCATTCTTCTTTAACAAATTCTCTGAATACCTCTATAAACACTTTTCTAACTCCAAACCTATAACTGTGGTCTGCTCCTTCGTGCTGTGTAGGAAAGCCATAGCTGTCTGCTGCTTTCTCTAGAGAAGGCAGGGCTGCCACTGGCCCTTTCATACAAAAATAAGAGAATGAGAAACTAAAGATTCCATTCTTTGGAGATAACAGTAACATCCTGTCCCTTTCAAGCATCTTATCAACACTAAGGAGCGGCAAGGGATGAAGCAATTCACTGCTCACTTTCTGTAGCACTTTCATCATGTTCCCCCGGTCCACATACTCCATCACAAGTGAGTAGTTGCCGTCTTCCAAAACTATACCTAGTAGTTTTACCACACGGTCATGTTGCAGTTTGCGCATAATCCTGCCTTCTTCAAGGAGGGAAGCATTATATCTGTAAAACAGAAATTACACTGAACTTAGGTGTCAGGCTAGAAAGAACACAGGGTTGAAAATGCTGTTAATTCACAATGACAATGATGGCCAAAAATGTCAACATCCCTAGAGCCTCTCTTAGAGGAACCATACCTTCAGCTGGTTTTGAATTGATACAGCTTTGTTCATGTCAGGTTATATTCTCCAAGTCTCAAATGGCTTTCACTGAGACTGTCTCCTCAGCCTGACTTTAAGGCCTGTTTTTCAGCAGTGCATAAGCACCCATTTTCTAGGTGCGGTGCTGTCCATGTATGTCAAAATCCCTGAACTGGGGTGGGATCAGGACAGGGCAGGGCTGAAAGAGCCTTGGGACCAGGAGGACCAAGACACACTCCACTACCTCTTGTGCTGGAAACTATGCAGGTCTCTTACCAAAAGGGCTGGTATTCATGTTCACATTCAAAATGGATTTATTACAGGGGATCCACCTACATGGATGGGGATAACATTTACTAACAATTAGAGGTTTAGGATGAATTAAAAGCCTAACTTTATCAAGGCCTCAGCATGATACATCAATAGGAACAGGTACAAAGCTAGGAGCTCACTAAGGGTGTTAAAGAAGGATGGTACCCATTATATTAAATAGTCTCATTTTTACTGTTGCTCCTGTTCTAGTCATTGGGCAAAAGGATTTAAGACTATCTTGCTTTCTAATGCTCTCCTGCCCTGTGACTTAAAAGGAAACTGCATTCTCCCTCTGTGTTCCTCTAGTACTACAGGCGAAAGTGTCTGTTTTGTTTGCATTAGGCTCAGTTGTAAATTTGAAGACTTTTGGTTCAAAACTTTAAGGAATAACAAACTTACGAGCCTGTGTGGCGAGAAGGTAAAAACACAAACCCCAAAATAAACCAGGGAGGCTTATCCATTTTAATTGTGTTCATCTCAAACTGTCACTACAGTTTGCAAGCTACTAGAATCTCTTTCCGCCAGAAAAATAAAACCACAGTTAATGTATTTATTATAATTCAAACTAGAAGAACATGGAGTTTTGTCTCTCTCTAGTGGATGACTCATGGGAGAGTTTTAGGATTATCATGGCTCTGATGTAGTAGAGTTGCAATGTGACCTGAATCCATTGAAATCAACAGCTAATGCAATCCTTGAATTAGATAAGTGGGCTTGGCTCACTCTGCTTTTTTTCAAGAGAGGGTTACATTCTTGGTATTATACACATGGGGTTGGAGTTCTGCTGCTAGCTCGCATGTTTAGTTCCTAGTGGACATCTATGGTTGGACAATTGTACTGAAAATTGATCTGCAAGCTTGAAAATATCATGTGCCCTATGAGTTCCTGTCTTTCCTTAAATGTGCAAGAGTCCCCTCAATTCTTAACAATTCACAGTAGTGCTTACCTTGCAACAGAAAACAGGAACTTCACTGGAACAATGAGTTAAAGGTAAAACTAAAAAAGTTGTCTCATGAGGGAAAAAAGGAAAATTTGCAGAATGGCTGCTAGTACTGTCTTAGTGTATTTTCCCGACATACAGTATCTCCAGAATACAATGATCTGAAATCACTACACTTTATTTAGACTTATTTCCACTGAGTTTAGAGGATTCCTTAGACAAACGGAAAGATAAAAAGCAGAACCAAGATCTGTAACTTACTCAGTGCGCTGGGGTCCTGTATACACTTTTTTTAATACTACATATCCATGTTTCTTGTGAAAGCATAAAGATATTGTTCCAAATCCTCCAGCATCTAATTGTTTTTTTTCAAGCAAATCCTGGGTGTTCATGTGGATGTCTTCTAGAGACATGCTTGCAGTCTTTGTGGCTTAGCAATTAAAACAAAGTCAAGTTCTCTAGTGCTTCTGAACCTGTAGCACGAAGGAGGAAAAAGAAGTGCCATTATCAAGCATTTAGCTGTTCCACTAAATAAGTCTGTATGTGAGGAGTGAGACACAAGCGTATACTCTCGTTACCCTTATGGGCCTCAGTTTGAAACCAAAGAACATAGAATCATAGAATGGTTAGAGTTGGAAGGGACCTTCAAGATCATTGAGTTTTATCTTGTCAACCCATTACAGTTATATTAAGTCAACGTAAAACTGTTTCTTCACCTGAGGATCTCAAAGTGCTGTTAATAAATATTTTTTATCCATATAATATGTAGTAGATCGGCACCATCCCTACACATTGTGTGTGCAAAATCTGAAACCCAGAAAAATCAAGGGCCATGGTTCCAAAGGCAGGTCACACCTAATGATTGTGATAAGTATCTCGTTTTCTAAACTGCCTGAACATGGGCCTGTCACCTGCCCAGATACTCAACATAACTCTTAGCCACCTTTTGGGCACCTTTGTAAATCCAGCTCTAAAGGGTTTGCTTGAAGCTTCAAACAAACAAACAAATAAAAGCTTTATTTGGAGGGTGAAACAAAGAACCTAGCTTCTGTGGGAAACTTCTTTTCACAGCTGTCTGAATTTAAGGAGACAAGTGCTAGGATGGACTGTGGTGAGGACATAAGGCAACTTCTCCTCTGTCCCTCAAAAAGAAGAGGAACAAAGAAAGTTTGCAGTATCTCCTAAGTGCACCAAGAGAAAATGAGAGCTTGGGGGAGCCTATGGAGTGGGTAGACAAGGATACCCCAGTGGATGCCAGAATAATTTTAAGCATTTGTTAAAGCTGTGGTTCTCTCTTGCCTAACATGTCTCTCAGGAGGAAAAATCCTAAAAGAAGGTTAGACAGCAGATAACTTCTGCACACGCCAGCAAGCTCAATTGCTAGTACAGGTGCAAGCCACAAGCTCTTTTCCCTCACTGAAGACACAAGGTACCTTAAGCACCGTATGTCAAGTAAGGAAAGAGTTTGCTGAGAAAAGACAAAGTTCAAGAGATTAGCAGGGCTGTTCAGTTTCCATTCCTCTTGGGTGACTGACAGAGCTGGGAGAAAGGCACCGTTTCAAAGTGCCACTATCAGCAACAGTAAGCTGGCTCATGAAGGCAATTAAGAGCTCTAAATAGTGTAGCAAAGGGATTGCCAAATTTTTCAGACCAACAAGCAACCACTAACTGCTGTAAACTACTGTGTACCTATATTATCCAATCTCTAATTGAAAAGATTGCTTAATGCTGCTATGACCATCAGCTGCAGCCTAATTTCCACAGCCTTTTTCTGGAGCCTGGGAGCTAAGGAAGTACCAAAAGCACCTGGAGAAAGTAGGTGTCTGAGGGAAGAGAGATGTTTATGTGCAGATTTGGATGCCTGGTCAGTTCAATACTGACAAGCTAAAATAGGGAAGAACAAACTTAATTAAAAAAAAAAAAAAACCAACCAAAACCAAACGAAAAAACAACAAAAAGAGGTTGTGCCTGTAGAAGAGAGAAAGCAAGAACTTTCTCTTCCAAGCATGTATGTGCTCTACGGGCTGTTGTTGTATAGACAAAGAACATCTTCTCTAGATCCTGGAGCACTGTGCTTTCTTCAGAGATTTCTTCTTTGGCTTTCCTGACTTTGAAAGGACACAGATTTTGTCTTGCTGGAGTGCAAGCCTGCAAGCACAAGACTGAGGATACAGCTTTATTCATTGAATAAGAAGGTAAGCTCTGCAATGCTTAATAATTTTGAGGGGAGAAGAGATTGTTGTTGTGCTTTGTTTGTTAGATTTTTTTTTAAATTGCTTTACAGTTAATCAAATAGCTGTATAAGAAACAACTCCTAGCAGTGCCAAGCGTACTCACTACTGCTTTCAGGTGAGCTTTCAGCTCCCTGGAGTTTCTGATGATGTTCCTCTGTCTTTCTTGGGGTGGTGCTACTGATTGTTGTGCAGGTAGGGTGGCTATCACAGGCACAAAGGCCTGAAATCAGTTGTAAGACTTTAACGTGGTATGAAGTAATATCTTGCTGCTTTATCTGGTGTCTTCCTTTTGAGAATTGGTTCCAAGTCACGTATCTGTGATAATTTTTCTATGCTAACTGTAATTATACATCTAGGTAGTAGTTATTCTTGTAAGAACTGTGTGTGCTTTTTTTGTGAATACAAATTAGATGCATATTTTTGAGTCCTGAATCTCTCAAGTTGCAATAATACTATAGATAGTTTGGGGCTGCCATTCAGTACTATAACCTGACCAAAACCAGCTCTGCCTCAAACTGCAACAATATAGGACCTTTTTTCTATTTACATTGCTAATACCTGTTCCTACCAAGCAGCATGTAATCATGGTAACCACAGGGCTTGGAAATTCAGAAGAAGTAGTAACTTCTGAAATGATAAGATATCTACTGAAATGATGGATAATATTCAACACAGGGAATTTGCTCATAAGGAAAGGAACCCTTCTCTTTGGGCGTGCTCTACTATTAGGATGCTACTATTTTTTTTTAATTTTTTTGGTTGTTATTATTAAGTACTGAGGTATTGTGAGTAAAAGCTTTTTGATCTTAAGGTATTTCCAACCCAAAGGTTTTTGTAGGATGGGTATCACAGGAAAGCAATCTCTAACCAGGTTTTTAAGCAAAGACTACTAATAAGTACACTAATTGGTACACTATTTAACATGAGCTATTGGCTGACGTTACCTGGAAATGTCAGATGATAAAAAAAATCCAGGAGAGAAGCTCAAAGGCTCAAGTTCATTCCAAGCTGACTGCTCTTTGCTGAGATACACAGTAATTCAAATGTATCCTCATTGTGATACACCAGTGCGTACATCACATATCTGTGGTCAAGAGAACAGGAATCTTGTAAGTTGGTTTAGCCAACTTTACAGAAGCTATGTATACTTCTTAATTAATTAAGAATTAATTCTTAATTCTAAATTAAGGGCTTAATTTGTGTTCTATGAGGTAGCCTTCATATGTATACTTGATTGATTACAAAGCAGTATTTTTTTTAATATACTATTCTGAACATCTATATAAGGGTGGGTTCATATTTAACAAGTGCCAACATGTATTATGAAAATTTTGAGCACTGGTTGCTAAGAGAGGGATTTTTGCCTACTAGTATGCTTGGGTTTCCTTTAGAAAGGGATGGAAGTGTAATAAGTAGGTTTGTGGCATTTTTCTCTTTGATACCATGGTTATGCTCTCCCCTCTAACCTCCAAAGGGCATGTAAACTCCCAAGAATCGCGACCAGGTCATTATGTCGTATCGGGCCTGATTACCATTCAAAAGTGGTTTGCTCTAGTCTAAAGATTTGTTACTGATCTGATGCAGATCTTGTGTAGTCTGCACGGTTAAGGAGGACTGCTGAGTGCATTGGCAGATCGGTATGAAAAAAGGTCATGCTGTAATTGCAGCCCTTTTGGTCTAATGATGCTCACAGGGCACAAGTTCCTGAGAAGTGTTACAAGGCATAGTCGGAGAAAGTGAATGAGTTTGCAAGCACCAAAACTCATGGCTGTTTAGTTATCGTTCAGGAATGGAAGGGAATAACAAACGGGAACCAAAGCTGGTATCGCCGGTATGGGTAGCAGTAGAGAAATGGAAGGGTCCATGCAGCTGAAGACAAAAACACTGCATGTGTGGAAGACATTTCAGAAGCTGAAAAGCTATCAGTGCATCTCAGCTCTATTGCCGTAACTGTCATAACCCTCTCTGTGTAAACCTGTCCCTTATCCCTTACCTTCCAGTGTCTGAAGGGAGCCTACAGGAGAGCTGGCGAGGGACTCTGTCAGGAAGTGTAGTGACAGGACAAGGGGTAATGGTTTTAAATTGGAAGAGGGGAGATTTAGATTAGATACCA
>JAOQGH010000012.1:67825844-67841717 GCA_025769975.1 Gallinago jamesoni
TGCCCCATCCCTGGAGGTGTTCAAAGCCAGGCTGGATGGGGCTTTGAGCAACCTGGTCTAGTGGGAGGTGTCCCTGCACGTGGCAGGGGAGTTGGAACTTGATGAACTTTAAGGTCCCTTTCAACTCTAACCATTCTATGATTCTTATGCTCAGGGCTTTCACCTGCTGATCTTTTCACTGACGAATGATTTTTTTTTTCTTTTTTTTGTTTTTTTTTGCATATAGCTGAGAGAGTAGGTGTGTCCGATAAGCAGCAGGTGACAGAGGGGATCCCGTGCGAACGCGAGGAGGAGCCAAGAACAGGGAAGTCGAGGTGTTGGTGACACACGAGTTTTCATAGGCCCAGAGCAGAGGGAGGGTGAAACACCCTGTGAGCGCCGGTAGGGCCGGGGCGGAGGGAGGGCGGCGGGGAGAAGGCTGGTTGTCCGTGCGGTGACTTGCACAGGTACGGCCGTGTCACAGAACAGGAGTGGCGGCAAAAAAGATGCGTATTCTTGTATGGGAACGAGAACGGGCTGTCCGGGCTGCCCCGTACTGCCGTAGCTGCCGGAGAAAGGGGGCAGCCGGTGCCGGGCCCTCCCGGTCGGGCCGAGCTCGGTCCCTGCAGCCCCGGGGCAGTCGAACGCACCCGCCTCGCCGCGGGGCCGGGAAAGTCTGAACGCGGCTTTCTCTGGCCTAGTTCCTCGTTGGCCCACTTGACATGTCCTCCTTCTTCTTCTCCCTCCTCCTCCTCCTCCCGGCGGCTTCCTGCCGCCGGGGCCGCCTCTCCTCGTACGCACCGCTCCCCGCCGTGCCGCTTCCCGTCGCGGCGCTCCGGGGGTTCCCCCGCCGCCGGGAGACCCTCCCCGGGAGGGGAGAGGGCGGCGGGATGCGCCGCAACGCCCCGGGCCACCTCGTCCTCGGGACCCGTCAACAGTGCCCCGGCAGTCCCCCGGGGCCGGGATCCGGGCCCCGCAGTGGCAGCGCCTTCGGGGCTTTCGGTTTCGGCGGGGCTGCCCTCGGTCCCCCCTCCCCCTCACCCCTTCCACTCCCCGCCACATGCCCCCGGTCGGCAGTGCCTTACCGTGTCTGCAGGCCGCTCTCCTCCGCCCCGCCGCTTCCCCTCCGGAGGACCCGGCGGCCCGCGGGTGCGCCCTTACCGCGACCTGCGCAGCGCCCCGGCCCGGCGGCGGGAGGGGAGGAGGGACCGGCCCGGCACGGCCCGCCCTGCTGCGGAGGAGGCGGCCCGAGCTTGCCCAAGGGAGCTGCCGGGGCTGCCGAGGGGCTGGGTCTGCTCCAGGGACCGCACGGCCTCCGCCGGGAAGAAGGCTGCGGTCCGCGCCAGCCCCGAGCCGGGCGGCCGTACGCGGTGCATCCTCCCGCGGCCGGCTGGGAGGGGTGGGCTCCCGGTACCCACCTCCCTCCCAACCCCATCACCACCCGCCGGTGTGAGCAGACGGTGAATGGTGCAAACCCGGCCGCGTTACCGAGACGGTCAGCGGTCGGGAGTTTGGTGCGTGGTGGGGATGCGTTTCTTTGTCGTGGTTTCGGTGCCCAAGAGGCAGCTTTTCGTGCAGGAAGGGTGGAGGCAGGAGGTTGTGCCTGTCAGCAGAATAGCTGTGACAGGTGACAGCCCTGGGGACAGCTGCAGAAATATGCAACCCAAAAGGACCACTGTAAACCATCTAGTCTGTTCTCTTGCTGAGGTCAGGTGTGTCTAGGGCATCTCTGACAGATTTTTACAGAGTTTGTCGTTGTCCTAATAGTAAATAAGGCTCCATAACTAACAAACGTTTTCTGTTATTTTTTTAGTAGGAAAATTGTTCTAATACAGAAATAAGGCCTAACACAGCTTCTTCACATAAGACTGATCCCTTTGCCTTTCCTCCGGTGAAATGATGGCGATGATTAGTGTCTGCTCTCTTTGCCATGACCTTTCCCATTCTGGGGAACTGTTGTGTTCCCCATGGTGCTTTGTGGATGCTGTGGAGTTCATGGCTCAGTATTACCAGGCACTACCAGAACAGCAGCAGGTGATCCACATGGAAGGGCAACAGCAGCTCACAACCTGTGTTTAAGGGAGGGAGCCCCTCCCTCCCTAAAGCTGGAGGACAAGCCTGACAGCAATGAGTAAACAGAAGTGGTCCAGAAGCTTGGTCCTGTTTCCTGGTGGAAACTGAGGCCCCAGACTGTCCTAGATCTGGACAAAGCACAATGGCCACAGAGGGTTTGATTTAGTTCTGTCCAATCCATGTTGGAATTCATGGATATAGTTCCTCAGCTGTGGAGGACTTCTGAGGCTATGTTTGTACCTGCCACATACAAATAAAACATTTCAGAATGCACATCCCCACCCACTCCGTGTATCCTTATCTGTCTTCTTGGAGAAGACACAGTCTGATTTGTGCCTTCTGTTGACCAGCACATTCATCTGCAAGGGGCAGGTGGCTCTTACCTTCCAGCTTTATGAAAGGTGTCTCTTTGGAAAGACAGATAGGAAACAGCAGTGTGCAGGCAGACACAGTTTTGGAGAGGTAGAACAGCCTTGGTGATCACTTTCAAGCTGAAGTTTTCTCTCTGAGTCTAAAGATAGTTTTCTGTACCTTGTTGGGCAAACTGAACAAACAGCTTCCTTCCAGGAACACTCCAAAAAATGCTGAGTGCAGTTGTTTCCACTCAAAAACAAAGTTGTCAATGGAACTGGCCCATGCCCAGCACATTCCCATTTTCCAATGGTTCTGGGTCAGCTGGTAGTGAGCTAGAACAGGAGTTCAATACTCTGACAGCTCCAGATGCAAGGCACACCTACTCTAATGAGGAGACTTGGGACAGCCATGCTCAATGGCCAAACTAAGCTCATCATAGTTTGAATACAGACATTTCATGTCCATCCAGACTGTAAGATATTGTATGGAGGGTGTTATTAAACCTGCAGTCCAGAGAATCTGGGACATTTGTCAACTAAATAAAGCAAAAATAAATCCAGACGTGGTACCTCTGATGGGCCAATCATGCAGTTTTAGTCTCCTGTTGCAATACCAAACATTACAGAAATCTTTTCATAACACTTCTGAGGTTGTTTTGTTTTGTTTTTTTCTGCATTTGAGGTTTGCATTGTGTAAGTGGCTGAAGACAGGCTGAAGGCAGGAAGTAAGATGGCTAAATTTGTAAGAACTGCACAATTAAAAAGGTTTCTGTCTCATTCAATGGATGATTTGACAGTAAGTGCTAGGTGAAAAAAAGACAGAAATTAGCGTTTATTTGTTGGTGCTTATAGGTCAGTGTTTCCAGTTATGATATTCCTTCCTAAATTGAATAGGGAAAATAAATTAATCCAAAAATGCCATCTGAATTTATGGAGAAATCTCTTAATTCTGATTGAAAAGAAAGGAAGTTTATCCTGAACTGGCTAGCAAAGCAAGTATGGTTTTAATGCTTTTCACAATAATGTATTAATGTGAGTAGTAATTTTAGTAGTAAAGAAAACAAAATAAGTCCATTACTTCTATTTTCACTTTAACTGAAACTTTCACTAATTTCAACCAAACTTTCACTTACTTTGTACTAAAAATCTCAGACATGTTGTTAAAGCTGATTTAAAAAAAATGGAAATACATAGAATTCTAAACACTTTTTTTAACATGCAGCTGGTTTTATTGTCAGTAGGATGACAATTGTTGTATGTGAAATTTGTAGGTTTCACTGCATTACTGGAAAAAAAAAAAGTAGAGCCTGATAAATAAAAAGTGTCAAAACTCCACAGTGCTAGGTCAAGGCTACCTGGAATGGTTACCTATCTTGTTAATCCCATAAACTAAAATCAAATTGCAATAAGCTTGTGGCACAATGGGAAAGCTACTTTGCACAGGGTTTTTTTCCTGGCGTTAACTTTGAAGGCTGTATTGTAGTGAGCTTTGCCTACAGAGGTTTAAATTTTTCTGCTCCTCTCTTTCTGCCTGTAGTTGGCTGCCAGGTATGTCTTTAGAGTCCTTTCCCACTCCATGCCTCGCATGAACGGTGAGCTCTAGGGACCTGCATTGTGGTGGGACCTGAGTGTAACAGCGCTGGGGCTGTCCTCAACTAATGGCTCTGCTGGGAACAGCGGGGATGACTGTTTCCTCACACAGGATGGAGATGAGTCAATGCTGAAATGTTAATTCTGGGCTCAGAACCCAACCCTGGGGAGAGGGATCACCAGTGGACAAAACCCTAAGGAGATATATGCCTGTAATCTTTCTGTAATCTACCTTTTAATCTAAAGTGAAAGCATTACCTGGTCTGATCCCACTGCTGTCCGACAGCTGTCAAGGTATTATGCTATACAGCTGATTTTACAGAAAGAAGCCATGATTTTAGCTAGCTTTGACTCATCAGTGCAACAAAACTTCTATTATATTTCTCTGAGCCCCCAGAGGGCTGAGGTGGGAGAAACTGCAGCACTGTGCAACCAACAGTGTCGACGCATGGGGCAAGGGCTGTACCTCACTGGGTGGGGAGTCTGAATGCAAAATGGGATCCCCCAAGAGATTTGGAAACCACTGTTGCTTGTGGTTTGTGTGTGTGTGACCACAGCCACAATTTTTCACTGCAGTTAAGTTCAGAAGACGACCACCTGAGGTCTCCCCTAGATGCTGAGGTGTGGCCTAGCAACAGATTTTACACGTAGAGTATATTGCCAGGATTTTGTTTCCCCTTGGCGTCATATTAGTTTCCAGTGAAGACACCACCTTTGCTCTGCACATCTCCCTGGAGTACACAGCATTTGCAGGTGTGGCAGGCCTCTGTGACAACCTGTTGCTTGGACAAGCTGGTAAGGTCTTGTTTTATGTCTCTGTCAGATGGTAACAAAATGCTTTCTCATTTCATGAAGTGCAACTGGTAATTCAGATACAGTTATGGGGTATTTTGGCTGCACAGTCCTAGGGAAGAATTTTCTCTTCTGTATCCTCACTGAGTTTTCCGAAGAGATCAGAATTCCTCTGCATTCAAACAGCATTCCATCAATACTGCTGAATTTGGAGGAGTTAAAAAATATCTTGGCATGGTTGGAAATAACTGGTTATGGAAGATTATTTCACTAAATTTTACTGTTCAAAAAAAGAACAACTTCACCAGTATTTATAATGTTTTGTTGGTGGGTTTTTTTTTGTTTTTGTTTTTTATTTTTGTTTGGTTTTTTTTTAAGATCAGTCTGCACTGAGCACTGTGATACAAATTCTTCAGTAGGTGTTTCCTTGATATTTTGTTCTGTGGAGAATGTTCCAGTAAATATACTAACACCAGCAGAATACGATGGAAGCAACGAGTATTGCAGGAGTAGACATCTTCTTAATTTGTTTGTGAAAAGATCAAGTACCGCCACAATGTTAAAGGACCTAAACAGAGGCTGCTGAAATGTGAGGCTGCTGCGTGGGACTAAGGCCTCTGCTTCCCCCAACTCTTGTAGACAAAGATTCTTTTATACTTTTTAACTCCAGTTCTGTAACTAAGGCTTGAGTAGCTCTCTTGGCTACTTTGTAGTGACTCATCTAATTTAAGAGGAAACATCGTGGATCTTGGAGATTCATTTTTTGTATGGTACAGTAGGTATTTTAATACTCTTAGAATGATTACCCAGCACTAAAACCTGAGAGCAACCTAAGCTTAAATTCGTCACGTCTCTTTTGTGGACTGTAGGGTCTTTAGGCTTTAGGGTTCCTACTAACATACCCTAAATTACCTAAACTGATGTAGAAAATAATGGCCCCTGTCACTGACAGTCAAGATCTAGGATTACAATGGATGAGAACATTATCTAAAGGAAATCATAGGAACAGAGCAGAGAAAGTCATTGAATCCAAGAGTCACAGAGCTGACTCTGTGTGCCCTTCTGGTCACCTCTTCTCACTAATGGGACAGTGAGGCTGGAGTTCAGAGAAGAGCAACAAGGGTTACCAGAGGCCAATGCCTTCTTGGAAGAACAAGTGAGCAGGACGGGACTCCAGGGCCTGGGAAGGAAATTGTTTAGGAGCAGAGGTGATGCACATCTACAAAAATCTAAGCACTGTGTAAAAGAATAGATAGGACTGATCAATTACTGTTGACTCGGAGGAATCAAGTGAAGCTACTGGAAACCAGGTGCTTCACCCTCCCTGGGATTCCCCCCCACTCCAATGCTTCATGCAAGGAAAAAGCTGACCTGCTGAACTTTGCCAAAAAACATTGGCTGCTTCAAGTTTGCATGAATTCAAGGGAGGACTGAACAAAATTCAGAGCAGAGATCTATTTGGCTTGGTATACCTATAGAGATCTATTTGGCTTGGAATACATATAGAGAACATATATAGCTCATAAAATCCTCCGAACTAAACAAATACAGTTGGAGCCCAGGCTAGTATTCAGGGAAAGTGCTTGTTTTTCTTGTTCTATTACCGCTGTTGGTAGGACGCCTGTTCTGACCTAGCACAACCACTCTTGTATACTTACATTACAAATATCCAGTCTAATACAGGCATTTAATGCTACCATGTGTAGCACACATGCATCTGCCAAATAGTGTAAAGCTTCATCTTATAGATCAGTTTGAGATTCTTCATCTATCAGTTAAGCCCACTAAGCTCTGTGATTGATTCAACACAGTAAGATTTGGCTTGACAGTTGCAACTTCTGCTTTCATATCCATTTCCCTCTTCCTTGAACAGTCTGGTAACTGTACACAGTGAACATAAGGAGGATTCCTCTCCTATATATTTGCATTTGTCCTTCAGTCTCTCTTCAGGTAACTTAAAGTTATTTTCCTTAAATCTTCTAGGCAAGAATCTGCTTTCCCCACAACTTGCATGTATAACATTTTCCAATTTATTCCCTTTCACTTTCTTTTTCCCACACAAGAGTTACTAAGCCAAAGCAAGTTTCTTGCTTGTGCAACGTAAAGGCTTTGACTCATACACACAGAAGCAGACATCTGCAACGGCTTAGGGCAGCACTGCGTCCAGGGGTCTCTCCCTGCTAGAGGTGGCCCTTCACTGCATACGGTGACAAACAGGAACATGTGACTCTTTCCCTGTGGTAGCAACTCCTGGTCTGGCATATCAACTTACGCTGCCGCTCCAGCATGTTTATTATCCAAGTAGCCCTTAAAGAAACATAAGGGTGGGGTGTGACAAAGAATATATGGCAGATGCACACTCTGTATGCAGAGGCCCAAGTGTCATTTGACAGTGACTGAGAAGCCCGTTTCTTTTTCGGGCCACATTCTTTTAATATCAGAGTGCAAAGCCAGCTGTTAGGTAAGCTGATGAAAGCAAGAAATGGTGTAGCTAAGCAAGAAACCCACCCTTTGCCATATGCACAAAAAGGGTTGTGCTCTCAAGCACAAAAAATAATCCCCCTTTACAGTTCAAGGTAAAAATCACAGTTATTAAGAGCCAGACAGTCATTTTGTCCCACTAGTTCCTGGCTTGCAAACAGATAGTGCTCCTGCAGGTTTTTGGGCAGGTGTTCTGCCTCACTGCTGATGCTGGAGATCTCTGAGGAATCCCATCTACACTGATGCTGAAGGGGATGCCCCACCCCTCCAGACCCAAACAGCAATACTGACTGGTGTGAAGGGGCAGCAAACAGATATGATTCCTTTTTGTATCTACTTACAATAATAGAAACGGGGACTCCCTTTGATTTTGGGAAACTATGTACTTTGGAAATGGGAGCTATAAAGAACAGCAATATATGCACAACATACTGCTATATGACAGTTGTATTTGTTTTTCTCCTTTTCTGGTATCTGTCACAGCTTTGATATTGCTTTGTAAGTGTGTGGAAAAGCCTAAGGCTGTCCACAAGGCTTTCCAGCTAAGTGACTGTGCAACTGTATATATTCTTTTGCATTACTCACGATCTGGCTTAATAGCTCAAAGGCACAAGTGTAGAGCTCTTATTTAAAAGAACAGGATTGGCCATAACAAGGTTGAATATGGGCAGCATATTCCCTGGTAAATAAATACAAAAAAGAAAAAGTGGCAGCCAGTACAAGAAGTGTGAAAATAAAGGTGGCAATATACTTTACTGTTTCCTAAGCAGCAACAGTATAATCTGCAATTAAATACCACTTGTATAGGTATTAAATACCACTTGTAGGCAGGATGTCACTGTGTGAGCAAGGATAATTCTTCACAAAGAGTTTTGCACCCATCATTGAAGAGAATCCCTAGGAATCAATGAAGATAAATGTTATATTGTCAGTTAAGCTGCTAGCTGTAGTACTCAAGATACCTATAATACATTTGAATTAGGAGATTATCATTCAGACATTGAGATAAAGCACCAAAAAGAACAGAGAAAAAAAATAATCTTCTCTCTGTAGTCCTGTACCTGAACATTACTTGAAATACCACTCAGGAGAGCAGTTTATGGGCTCTTCCTTCCAAAGGGTCTTCAGACGCTGGGCCCAGGCAGTCAGCATCTCCTTCCTCTTCTCTTCAGAGACATACTCTGGAGCAAAGCAGATGTGAGGTGCAAGGACTTTGACACCACAGAAGTGCATGATTCCATGCTGGATTCAAAGCAAAGAAAGAAATGCTCAGGAAATAGCCTTTCACTTTCAATTCAAGAATGTGGAAGATTCAGATCTGAAACTGCTTCTCTGACCCAATATAAGGTAGGATTTCTAAAACTGTGTATTTATAAGAAGGGAAATAAATGGCAAAATTCATTCCCTATCCTGGCAGTCACTATTGCAGGCTGTGCATTAGTAGAATGACATACAATACACTGAAAAATAAGGTCAACTTCATTTATTCTGGTGTGTGTAACTTAGTTTTAAGCACTATTAAATCCACAGAACTGTTCTCTTCTGCTACTGTGTGCTATTAAATTTGCAAGGATCAGAGACAGCCTAAAGTTCATTGTATTTTTACATTTGAATCTCCACAGACTGTTCCTGAACTGCAGTGTGTTTCTCATCCAATTCTAAGTGTGGGGGTTTTTTTAATCTTTTGCCTCTGGCTTAGACAAACAATCCTGAATGAAGGCTAGTGCCTTTCAAATCAGCTCAACTTGCCGTTTTCCCCCTGAAAACGGCAGAGGGAATTTCTGAGTTCACAGCTGCATTTCACATTCTTTGTCATGTTGATTTGCAAGCTTTGCAGCGAGATAGCCTCGCAAGGGCAGACAGCTAGGAATAGCAATGGGCAGGAGACCAAAGAATTTAAGCACATCCGTTTGTATTGTATCAAGAAGTAGCTGCCATAATTTGCCTCACCCCCTGCATTTCCAAAGCACACTTGCTACTTCTGACAAAAGGGTAACAATAAGAAAAGACATGCTAACTTTGGTAAGCTGATCGTTAATGCCAGGATAATGTGTGACTCCCCTCCTGCTCCGCATCCTACACGAATCAAGTATTTATAGGGAAAAGAAATCCTGCAGGCAAGGGCTAAAGGAAACCCTGTGACACCAGACAAACTTAAAAGGCTGACAGTATAAGCTTTCTCCAAATTCCAATCTGGAGGAAAGAGCACAAAACAACCTTAAAACTCTGTGGACTTTTGAAGTAGTTTCAGTATTTTAGGGTCCAATTTATAACCTGCAGATGCTTGGAATGGACAACTTAATTCTGATTACATTTCGTATAAAATAAACAATAATACAACAATGTTAAAAATAATTGGAATAATAAAAATTAAAGCAAAATCCAACCAAATATTCATATATCATACCTGCATGGGCCACAGCAGATAGCGAATATCACCTGTGATACCTCCTTTTGCATACATCTCTTCACTTCCTCCAGTGGTGAAAGAAAACAGGGCTAATTTGTTCTAGAATTAAGAAAGCAACACTTGAGTTAGGCATGTTTAAAGAGAAGTTTTATAGTTTAATTCCAACCTTTGACATCTAATCCCAAAACAAGGTCTTGTCACGTGTTCCAGTATGCCACTCATTACAGATTTGTGTGGTCCTATGGTGGTGGGAAGAATGACAGACTATAGTTTTAGGAAATGGATTGATTGAAACTGTTTGCAAGCTGTAGGCCACCCCAGTGCATTCTGATACACCTAGCAAATTATAAAGCCCGTTCTGTAGGCCAACTAAAAATCTCTAGGAGATTGCTTAAATCTTTAGGAACCACCACATTCTCCTTATTGTACTAACTTTCGGACAGTTCTAACAAGCTAGAAAGTTACTCAACATGTTACCAAAGCATTATTTCAGAAGATTATAAAGTGAGAGCTTTAAACAAATATAATGGAAAATAATATCCTCAAGAGCATTGTGTAAATCTTGATCTTAGTAAGATCAAAATCTCAATTTTGACAATCTCAAAAACATACCTTGAGCAAACCTGAATCGTAACAGCTTGGAAATTCGAAAGCAAATCCTTGGACCAAGACTCTGTCCATCCAGCCCTTCATGATTGCTGGCATGCTGAACCAATACAAGGGAAACTAGGCAAAAAGTAAATTGCTTTTGTTAGCACAGAGCCTGGGCCATCCTTAGGCCTGGTCAATAGCCCAAATCCTATTCTCTTAATCTGTTCAGATCTTGTACATGCCTTCTTCCAGCTCTCTGTTGGGAGAGTCAGTAACTATGCTTGGCAAAAATAACTAAAGTGCTTTCTGTTGGTATACCTGAACATATATAGCCCACAGTGAATCTGGGGCCTTCTACACAAACTAAAGTTGGAATGATGTGATGAAGTGATGAAGAAAGGAGGTTACATTTAATTCAAACTTGACTGTACAGAATTGCCTCTCCTGTTGCTGAAATGCAAAAGGAACATATGATCTACGGGAGAACGTGGCCAAAATGCACACAGAGCCTTATGACCAGGACTGACATCTGGTGATCAGTTTTGATCTGACAGTCTGTTGACAAATGCCAATGATCTTAAGAAAGACTCATTTTCACACCTTGCTGACATGATGACCTTGAATCACTTTATTGAGAAGAAAACTTTAACAGTAGGGCCCTCTGTTTCTAGATCCTCCAATTAGCCCATGGGACTACAACCTAAAGCTATCATGTCTTATCTACATTTTCTTGAACACTTTGTGGACTCTTCTTCTAGGATCCTTCGCTATCCCTAAACCTTTGTATACACAGCACTACAGAAGAAGTAAAAGCTTATCCTGCGTGGCTTAATTCTAGGTGGAAACAATGTGGAAACTGGGCAATCACCACTACGTCTAGGAGTGGTGAGTTTAGTCTGTAGTGAATTTTAAATTACTTTATGTGTCTTTCAGAGCCTTCCCTTTCCCTTCCCTTTTTTTTCCTGCACCAGGATATACTCAACCCTCCTAGAATTCTAAAAACAGAAAGTAGAAAGCAATTGTTTCCTTCAGGGAACATTTTACTATACTTATCTCAGAAGCAATAAGATAAAAATGATGAAGATTTGTAGTGAAATGATTGAGTATGGTCTCATCCTAAATTTCATCTAGAGTCAGATAGTGGAATATATATAGGCTATGCCTAAGGCCAACAGTCACACAAAGAAACGTAAGGCTAGTATTGCCTTATAGGGTATTTCAGGACTTGCAGACACTGAGGACAGAGCTGGCACAGTGGGGAACGGAAACTGGGTGTAGTGTTCCATTAGCAAGTCCAGATAATGCCTCTGCGACTCAGCAATAAATGAGGACAGTCTGGTTGGGGAAGTCCAAATTGCCTGAGCCTGCTGGCTGCTCCCACTGCTTGCTCAGAAAATGAGCCTTGCCCTGCCTTTGGCCAGCCCCCTTGACATTCATGGTCACATATGTCTTTGTGCACGCAGATATTCCATTTGGCCTACTGTTAGTGAATTACTGGATTTGCTGTCATTTCAATGTGAATAATTGTGCAATTGAATTACTGGATTTGCTGTTTTAACAATCTGGATAATTATACTTCTGATCTGCATTTGTTACTCTACTATTACTTACAGGTAAAGTGTTTATTCCTAAAGCTGTTGGTCTGGTGTCTCTTACTGTATCCCAAACCTATGACTCGTTGGGGCTGCCCCATTTCTGTGTGTAGATCTGTGTTTGCTTTGTGTGAGCTCCAAGACAAAGGGATAGTGTAAGGCTGCCTGATAATACAGCATGATTCTCATATTGCGAATTACAGTAATATTTTGCACTCAGTAATTCCTGGTCTGAGTCGCTCTATGCAATTGATTTGGAGTGCAGGTAGCACGAGGACCAGTCTTCACAACACTTCTTTTGAATATTAATTTTTAAGTGAAGCATTGCTGTCAGTTTTATGCAGGTATGCCTTCCTACTCCTCAAAAATGCCAGTCCAGAGCCATTATTTCTGTGAAAAATTCATACTGTGCTAGCACAAATAATGCTTACATATGATCTGGTATTTCTGATATTTTCTAAAATTCACATCATATCAGAAAAACCTGACACCTTGAAATTGGTATGCTGGATAGAGACTCTTTTATGTTGACAGCAGAGCTACTACCTCTTTTTATTCTGGCTACATTCACGTTCCTAATGAAATCTATAATCTTCTCACTATTTTCTTGCTTTTGCTCAACCCTGTATATTACAATTGAAGTACTTTTTGATACAATTTAATATAATGACCTGAAAAATCAGTAAGTCTGCTTCCTTCACTTTCTTTTGCTCTTCAATCAGATCATTGGACAAAGCTCCTCTCTTATAAGCTTCCCGTGTCTCCACGCCGTAATTGAACTCTTCTGAGTTGTGCAAGTAACCTGTGGGTAGAAGTGAATAGTCATTCCTTGCCCTGTTTCTAACATCGTAGCCAAATAAGAATTTAATACATGTTACAATCTACAGTTCTAAATTGAGTTACTGCTTTCCATTTTTTCCCACTTCCTTTTCTTTAATTTTTTTGTGTGTGGATATCCAGCATCATCATAGCTGATGGTGATTTGCTTTTAAACTAGAGAGGAATGTAATATCTCAGAATACTAACACTTTCATCTTTCTGTAGCAACATATGAAGTGCAATAAGAGGACCTAAGCTTGGTTCTAGACTGTGGTGATGCAGGTGGATTATTTAAGTGGATTTAAGAGAGTTTTGCCAATCACTCTGCCTCTGTGTTAGGGATCACTGAGACCGCCACACAGTCACAAGCAGTATATAGCTGGTTTTTAGTATGTGTAACTGGGAAACTCACAGTGGCTGGGGGAACAGTATTGGCAGGCTCTGCCAATGCCACACATGTGTAATTGGGTTAGCTAATTCAAATGTGTCTGAATTAGACATATACTGATTGATTCTGCTGATTCAACTAGTAGATTATCAGTCTCTAGCAGAAGAGAGAGGCAATAGCCTCATAAATGAAACTCGAGCAAGTCACAGAATGGTGTCTGAAGGCATTTCTCACCCATAAGAAACAGACTTTAGAGATTGATTGTGGACATGTACTAATGCATTTTTCCCTCTCAGTAATGTCACTATGAGATAAGGTTCATATTCAGCAGTGGACTTTTAGAAATGTTTATGTCTAGTCATTAATAAGTTTCTTCTTATTTTTGCCAGTGTTTGCACTGGACCTGTGCTATTTCTTTTTAATTCTTACATTAAAAAAAGAGTTTCCGCTGTTGCAGATTATGTTATGGCTTTGTGTTTCCTAACCTGGAAAAATACTGGGGCTAAACGCTAGTAAGAATACAGTGAAAACACCACATAAGCCTAACAAGAGTGCCACTGTTTTTCTCAAGTCTTAACTGCATCATCTAGTAATTTTTAGCAATCATATACTACCAAGGTAGTCATGAGGTGCCAAGACAACTCAAAAGCCCAAGCACTTAAGTGCCTGGAGCTAACTTGCAGAAAGCATTTGCAATCTTGTTCTTTAAGAGAAGGTGGTTCTTAGAACATCTCTACAGTTGATTGCAAAAGCTGCAAAAATAATATATTCCCTCATTCACTTTAGTCAAAAGGCAAAACACCATTTTACAAATCTGTACTATACAGATATTTCGTTTTTGTGATTCAGAGGGCGTTTCTAGTGATCAGCTTTATTTAAATGAAGATTATCCTCATTGGGCTCCTACACTGATATTTCCTAGTTAATGCTAATGGAAAATAAAAAGCTGGGTCTTGTTAGTTGAGGGGTATCTGTACAAAATAATAGCAATTACTTTTTGGAGAGCACCAAAAAGCATGGTTCTAGATTGTTAATACAGCCGGACAAACATGGTGAAAGTTTGTATCGTTATTGTTGGAAAAAAATGTCCATTTTGGCTAGTCTCACCAACTATGTCACTTCTTGTGGCTCTTGGCTCAAACTGCATTGCATATAAATCAGACACTGTGACACTGCATCCCTGTTTGCTCAATTCTTCCACAGCAACCCTCTTCAAAGATCCGTTCAAGGACTTGGGCTCTTGATGTGCGTAGATTATCAGGACTTTTCTCCCTGGAGGCAGAAAGAAAAACAGAAGATACCTCTGAGCACAGGAGGCAGATATGAAACAGTTTGTGGAGCCAGGGCCTGCTATTTCATTTTGCTGTAGTGTATTTTCCAAGAGGCACAAAACTAGTGAAAACAGAATGACAGTGGCAGCATTTGACTCCTGCTCGGCAGCAATGACTGACTCATGAGGAACTAATTGGTGAATGCCCCCAACCCAGCAATTTTGTGCTACGATGGGCTTGCCTAGGTGGAACTCATTGGACAGTTCCCATAGCAGGTCACACTGCCCTACTTTGGCACAACCCAGTCTCTCCTCTTGAGTCAGCATCTGTGTTTATCTGGTTCCCCCATAAAAACCTACCCAACAACAGAAGAGAAAAAAAAAAAAAGCAAGCTGTCCGCTGGTTTAGCTCCTTAGGCCGGGTCACACAAGCTGCAGTGTAAGCGTGAGGGGCAGGCTGTGATCAAAGCAGTGGCAGCTTAGATTCCCTCAAAATGTTGTGGAAACAACTTCTGAGAGCTCAGAGCATCTTCCTACTGCTAAGTGGGAACGCCTCATCTTCCAGCTCAGTGCTGCGCAGGTGACATCACCAGAGTAGATGTCTAAGATGCCACTATACCACTTTAGCATCATCACAGCGACTTCACTAGAAAGTAATAATGACTTTTTCTTAGACGTGAGAGTGAGCTGCCCAGTGGTATCTCAAACTGCTGCTGAAGCGGATTTAAGGTAAGCCGAGTGGCAAGATGCATATGTTGGGATGGAGCTTCTTAAACTGATGTAACAAGGTGTATCAGAGCTTACTTGTTCAAAATTTTGTTGTACGTAGGCCATTCAATTTTAATAATTCTCTAAAAAAAAAATTCATCACTGAACACAAGGGAAAGGTGAAATACTTTCATGCAGTAGAGGTTGTTTTGCATAAACACTGCAGAGAGGGAAATCTCCAGGAACTATTGAAAATGACTGGATCTGCAAATCATTAAACTAAACATGCAGTTCCTCACTGCCAGCACAAAAACTCAGGCACCTCCCGAGTTCAGTTTCTCCAGGGGGCACAGAAGCTGCAGGGCCCAAAGCACCACCAGGGTGACAGCTCAGTTTAAGGCGTCACAATTAACACAATGTGAGCTGAATGTCTGAAGAAACAATACCTCATTTTTAACCTATTACAAGGGGTGACTATTTCTCCAGCGTGCATAACCTCCATGAAACAATAGCTCTGCCAAAAGACTATTAAAATTGCTATCATAATGCTATCATATATTTAAAGCATGTATAAACTATTTAAACCCCTGCTCCGTAACTCATTCTGGAATATCAGGATTCAGTTAACCTCTCTGCTGCTCCTGCTAACTCTCAGCAAACAGGTAGTTCAGCGGCTGGAGATGACACAGTGAGAGATATGATATGATTAAGTCTGTGAGCTGCCAGGTTGTTCCCCGTTCAGAGGAGCTGGGTGATGCCGTGAAAGACGAAATCAGGACTCAATAGTCGGGATGACTATTAAGCAGGTATCCTTTATTGCAGCGCTG
>JAOQGH010000012.1:67844784-67894067 GCA_025769975.1 Gallinago jamesoni
GCCCAGGGAGGTGGTGGAGTCACCATCCCTGGAGGTATTTAAGAAATGTGTAGAAGTGGCACTTCAGGGCATGCTCTGGTGCCCAGGATTGTTGGGTGTGGCAATTGTTGTGGTGATGGGGGTTGGCACTTTTTTTTTTTTTTTTTTTTTTGGTTGGACTCGATGATTTCAAAGGTCCCTTCCAACCATGAAGATTCTGTGATTCTGTCCTTTTTTTCGTTCTTCTGGTGACAGAAAGAGCGAGACCTTCTGACAATTTGGTGTTTGAACGGCTAAGGGCTGCTAGTATTGGTGTGCTGTTGGCAAGTACAGCTCACTGTTGGGTAAAAACTAGGAAAGAAGCCGAAATGGACGTAGCCTGAAGACTTTTGAGTTTTATGTAAGTTGTTTTGTAAAGCCCACACCAAAAGCATGTGTTTTCCTTCATTTCTCTCTCATCCCCCCCGTATATAAGGTCTATTTATGGTAAGACAAGGGAAACTAAAGGAAAAATGCTAGTTGTTTACATACTGTACCTAGATAATATTATGTGACAGAGTATTTAATACAATACTTCACAGGAACAGTAAAAAAATTAATGCATTTTTCTGCATTAAAAACTCACTAAGCATTACAGCATTTCCAGGGGGGTCTTTTTAAAAAAAGTTTGCCTGTTCCTGCATTCCTTCTCAGCACTCACCATGCTTTGGAAATAGTTTCTGCCTGGACAACACCTGGGCATTGGTCAGGTCCCTGCTGGCATGCAGCCTCCTCTGGGGGCTTCTGTTTTCTTTCTTATCTTTACCTGCTGCTATCAGGAGTGTGGTCAGAGAGAATGATGGTCACCCAGCCTGTGCATCCAAAGCTTTCTCTGGGCTGGGTAGGAACCAATGCATGCCATGTGAGGAAAACCCTCTTTTTTTTTTTCCCCCTGACTTTGCCCCTGGTTCCTATCAACTTCATTCTATGTCCCTCAGTTCTTGTACCAGGAGCAACAGTGAAGAATCAGTCCCTGCTCATCCCCTCTGTCCATTGGTGATTGAGGGAACCTGCATCATGGGCCTCCCAAATCACCTCTTCTGGATTTAAGAGTGTTCTTCAAGGGGTCTTTGTTCAGAAATTGCTCTGTACTTCCAGTCATTTCTAGTGCTATTCTCTGCCCTTTCCAGTATTCCTGTATCATTTCTTGAAGTGAGGGAACCAGATCTACATACAGCATTCACAGTACGGATGCACCTTGGATGTACCCAGTGCTATAATGATTTTCTGCCTTTTTTTTTTTTTTTGAATGCTACCAAGTGTTGAGCTGATGTCTGTGTGGAATTATCAGTCATAATTAAATTTTACTCCTGTGAAGTGCTGGTCAGCTCAGAACCCTTTATTTTGTTTTTATTTTATGGTTGGTTTATTTGTCTCCCATAAACATCTCTTAAGATTCAAAGACACTAAAAATAACTTTCAATTGCCTGGCTTCCCAAGCAGCATCCAGAACATTGTGCTAGTCTTAGTTCCCATATAGGTTAGAAACAACCCTCATGCTCTTTGAATGACTTGCCTATAGGAGGAATTTGGCACCCATTGGAAGCTTAAATATTGTTCTTCAGATATACTACAGATGCACTTCTTTACTGTTATCTAAATTACTTTTACTCGACTTGTAGCCCCAAACTCCAGTGAAGATAAATAACTTTTCTTTTTCTCTGAAAAACTAGTCAAGGATCATGCTTTTCTGTTGATTTTATTGGGGCAGGGGGTTGGACACAGCCGAGGAGGGCAGAGATATCTCTTTTTTTTATATAATTGCAGTATGCAGTATTTGCTAATTGGACCACTTATTTAGGAAATCCAGGAGCTGGATTTAATTCTGTCTTCAGCTTGACGGAAACCAAACACCCATTCTTAAAGAATGACCTCCACATCAAACTGCAGGCTGTTCTGGAGCAGGTACATCATCAGTTCCTGATGAAGGTGTTTCACTGTAGAAAAGCATTTTGGGTTCCAGTGAAGGAAAAGAGAGAATGCAGACACAATTTTCTCACTTAAGCACTGGGATAACCTTGGAACGTGAAGGCTCCAGTCATTGTGTCAAGCACTGCTGAAACCTTTAATATGTAACAGCAATTGGGTGCATACACAGCTCCTGCTATGCTGTAAAAGACAAGCCCATGCTCTCTTTACCTAAGGTTAGTCATTAATTGGGTGAAAGTTTGAAGGCAGCAGGAGCTCACTTTTGCCAAACTGTCATTTACGTGGTTTTAAGCCTTTCTTTAGTTTTTTTTTTTTTATTAAATTAAATATCTGACCTAAATTGAAAATCAGTTTTTTCTGGTCAGAGTTCCCCCTGAGGACTCATTCATTCCTACTACAAGGAAACACAGCAACATGAACTGAAGGAAAAGAGAAAGTTCTCATAAGTAGGAAACTGTGGTTCGTGTCAAGGTAAATATTTAAAATGAAACCTGATACTGCACCTGAAATCTCAAGCAAGTGGCGTAAATTTAGAAATTTTCATTGAATATTAACCTTACCTTTTTCCCTTTCTTTTAAAGATCTTTTTTAGTTTCCAGATCAGGTAATTCTATTGCAATACTTCCAGTGGTACTTTGGATGTCTTCCATAGTCTTGGAGTTTGGTCAGATGAATAACCCTTACCTGACAAAACAAGATTGAGATACAAAAAATAAAGGAAAACAGAGCACCCAAGAAAACAGAAAGTACGAGGAAAGCCCTAGCAGGATGATGATCCTTAGAGAGATTTGATGATAGCTAGATTTGATGACGATAGAGAGATTTGTAGCAAAATGGGAATTAAGAGCTTAATGTGGGCCAAGGTGGTTTTCCAAGGCAAAAACTTGCCAAGTACTGGTCAAGAAAATTTATTTACAAGTAGCAAGGCATATTTGATGGCTTCCTTCTATCTTCTAGTGATAGAAGCAAAATTGGAGAGGACATGTAACTAGAAAGGGAGGGAATCATTCCTATAAACCTTTACATCAAAAGTTCATTCCTGTTTCTCTTCCCCAGGATGGAGACAAATTTCACTGACGTCTTCCTTTCCTTTTCCATGATGAGATCTAGGGTCCTGCTGTCTACAAGTTCTTCCCCTCCTCTTTCATCACTAGTTGATGGGTTGGATGTCAGTTTGGCTAGCCTTGGGCTGCCAAATAGTATTCTGGAAGCCAGACACATTTCTACCTGTGGTTTATTTTCTTCCTAAGTATTTTATGCTTCTTTGAATCCAGCTATTATCCTTAATGAGCCCATTAATACTTTCTTAAACTGTTACCAGTTAAGTCCCATGAGTAATCACTGTTCTTAAGCCTCTCATTCATATTCTGCAATCAAAGATCCATTTTGTTCAAAGTACCTTTAAAATACTCTCTGTTTTGCCAAGGAGCTTTTGTATTCTACTTCCAGTAATAAATACCTGCTCATAGTATTTCTCTGAAGATACTGAGTTTAGTAATAAAAAGTGTCTGTGATGGTAAGGTGTTTATATCTCAGCTAGGAGTCAGAGAGAACCAGCTCAGTGACCTGAAATACTTGTGCAGTGTCAATGCTTTCAGAGAACTAAACTTCCTGAACCTGTAACAGTCCCTCTGAGCAGTAACAGGACATCAAAATGATGTCATTGCTTTAGGAACCCCCCATGTCAAAGATGTGGGAGTGGTGCAAATGTGATGACATGGGGGATACTACAGTCAAGAATAGAATAGACTATTTCAGTTGGAGGACAACCTACAACGATCACCTAGTCCGACTGCCTGTCCAACTCAGGGCTGGCCAAGTTAAAGCATGTTATTAAGGTCATTGTCCAAATGCCTTCTGTCAGGGGTATGTAAAAGACCCAAGTTTCCCAAGTGTGTAAAACCCCAGCTATATCATGTTGAAGGGTAAGGAAATAAAGGATATTTTCATATTTTACTACCATGCCAGGGCTAATTACTGTCTGGCACTGGGCGCTGTAAGAACAACATTATGATATAGCTGAGGTAGAATAGTTTAGGATGAGTCAGAAGCTGTAAACCAGAAAGCCTTCTGCTGGGAAGTATTTAGAGTGAACACAAAGTGCACTAGAAGCAGGAGGAAGACTGAAAAACCACAGATAACAAAGTGTCTGCAGGGAGAAGGAACTACATAGAGCCATGAGCAGGTGTGGCACCAAAAGGTTACACTTTGAAATGAAATGAGTTTTCCAGGTCAAAACTGTGATAAACTGGCACAGTGGTACAGGGACGTCTGTGGCATGACTTCATGCGTCACACTGCTTTGTGAACAGAGAGAGACCTTCGTTCCCCAGACACGTCTGAATAATGCTTCCTACACTAGCATCCTGTAAGATAAAAAAAGGTTGTTTGTCAATTGGTTGTAAAAAAGAAAAGTAAAAAGTATCAAAACAAGAGCATCTGGATGCCTGAAAACAGCTAAGTGCTTTTATTTGCATTCCCTTCTAATATCTAGCAAGCACTGAAATAAAAATTCTGAGTTGATTATAGGAGAAAGATAAGAAAATCCTGCATTTAAAATACATCTAAGAGGAAATAACTAACTAATAACTGATACTATTTTATTGCCTCCAAGTTATGTATGTCCATTTATGGCCTAACTTTAAAATCTGCATGCTAAGAATACATTATGAGATATTACAATAAGACTCTCAAATTCAAGAACTAAACTACTCTGAAATAATCAGGTTTGAGGCTTCAAGCTGGCAATGAATTGAATCAACACAATCCAAAACATTATAGATGCCAGTGTAAAATACAAACACATACAGCACTTAGGTTGATTGATTCCTTTGGCAACTAAACTTACTTTCTTCTCCCCCCCCCCATCAGATGATACATTATATGATTTAAATCTGCTATATCTTAATATCTGTTGTATAAATTCATGTGGAAATGCTAATATCATACCAGTCTGTATGTGTGTACATTTTTTACATACAGATTACAAAACGTGGGTTAGGGTGGAAGGTACGGTCATCTATCTTAGAAAAGAAACTAATTAGAATATAATTATGGAGGAACTGCTTTAGCTTTCCTCAGGCCTTTTCCTAGGATTAATACAAAGTTTATTGTACACATGGTTCTGTCTCTGGAGTAGTCTATTAAGGCTTTAAAATACCTTGTGTCCAAAGGATATGTGTTGTGCCCTCTAGCGCCCAGTGCAAGGGCTTGTCTTTATAGCAGAAGTGATGCCTTCAGCAAGGGCGAGTTTTAATCTTTAATGCGTGTTCTGTCCTAGAGGAAATGTTTTAAGAACCTTTGTCACCAGTGATAAAAAGCAGCAAGGAAAGCGATGCTAACAAATCATTAGTGTAAAAGAAATCCTACGTGGTACTAGTTTTCTGTGACTATAGCAGAGAACACGGCCGCTCTTGAGAGCAGTTCTAACCAGTATGGTTCTGCACTGAAAAAGGAAGAAAAAAAAAAAAAAAAGAAATTGAGAAATAATGTCCAACAGAAAATATTTTTGCATCAGTCTGTACCCCTGTATTTGTCACAGTAGCACTGTAGTTACTCCTATACTTCTTTTGTCAGGTCATAAAGATAACAGTCATCCTCATATCGATCTTTCTCCTTAGAGCAGAAGGGTTGACAGTCTCGTACAACAGGAAGGAAGGAAGCAGGAGGACTGTGTGACTAACAGCCTCTCACTGTGACCTGTTTTTCTTCTCAGTCTCTCTGTCTGGTAGTGAGTAACAGAAATTGAATATGGTAACTGCTGAGGTTAACAAGTCTTAGTATCTCTAAACGAAAGGCAAACCATCCACAGGGATAGTCCTGGGAAACAATTCTCATCAGTTGTTTAACTTGTTTTTAAACCTTGTGATGTTAAATATTGACACTACTGAAATAATAAATGAAACATATTTAAGGCTTTTATCTGTTTGGAACCAAATTGCAGCTTCTGCTAGTAGATTTTTTGCCAGGAGGTAAGAGGACAAGCACAAATTCTGGGATACGTAAACTTGTTACTTGTAAATTAGTAATCTCTTGTGTACTTTTTCATCAAGAAATCTGGCCTGAGATACTCTTCAAACAGGCTGGAATTTCAAATCTGACTATAGACTCAGTCTTTGTATGCAAAGCACAGCAGATCTAGGATTTTCCTTCACATCTGGATTATAAGAATCTTTGCCAAGTGTGACTGCTTTTCTTTGCCTCGTTCGTGACAGCAAAAGGCAATAGAGTGTGTCTGAACCTTCTCTCAACTTCTTGTGGATTGTTCATGTGAATATAGGGTGGAATGACTATTAACTGGTACCTAAAGAGGTAATAAATGGGGAGCTTGGTTTCAGGGGAAGGCACTTTATGGAATATTTGGAGACTGGCAATGTGATATTAAAACACATTAAAACATCTAAGCACAGTTTGTTGAGAATGTATTTCAAAATCTGCAGATGTTCTACAGCTCTACCCATTTGATTTTGAACATTAGCTCCAAGCAGAATTTTAAAGATTTTTTTAATTTTTTTTTTTTTTGCCAGGGTGAGGCATAGGAGGGAGAAAGTAAATTTTCTATGCCAGTAACTCCTCCTTCAGATGAAACAAAAACTTAGGAGACCTGTTTTTATAGTCATTGCACTTCAGAGTTACTTTCTATCCTAGATGTAAGATTTATATTTGTCAATTATGAAGAAAAGGTCATACATCAAGTTGACATTCTGTTTTCATATTCAAGTTGATGATGCTTTAGATTTGAAAAGTGAGGCTGTAAGGGAGCCCAGCTGCTGGTTGAAGTCTATTGTGGTAGGGGATGACCATCATTCCATAAAGCTGATGAAGTCTAGCTGGGCGTCAGCAGGTACATAAGGTGCTGTCTCTGGTGAGCCCCCCCCGTGATGTGTGACATAGTGTATTTCAGAAGCGACTAAATTCTTTCCAAAGGGATTTTTGCTGGTTCCTGTTCAATGCTAGAGTACTTGTCTGAAACATCTGGTGAGAAGCACTTCCATGCAGCTGCAATCCACCTGGGGAGTAGCCAGTAAAATGTGAGGGAGCCCCCGCTTGCCCAGTGTGCCACGAGCTCACCCTGGCAAGGTTTGGTGTGAGAGGCACCTATGGAAGTAAGTTGGTTATTGCTTCCCAGTTACTGTCAAGCCTTTCCTTGACTTGGGATCAAGCTATGATGTGGGATCAAGTCCTGTACCTGAACACATCATCCCCTGATCTGAATGTTAACCATCACAGTAAAAAAAGTCATCAAAGTAAAATTGTTTTAACACACAGTTTCCTACCCAGGCTCAGGATTAACAACCAGGAACAGTGAGCAAGCCAGTGACGATTAGCTTAAAAAAATCCAACTACTTAGCTGGTATTCAAAAGAATAATTAGGCAGAGGACATAATTCGGGGTGGGATGGGGAAGGCTTCTCTGAATTTCTGCCACAAAAAGACTCTAAGGCTTCAACAGAAGCAAAGTAGGGTTTCATTGTCTTTAACGTTTTGACACTAAGTCACTCAGCCAGAGGTGAGCAATAGAAAGGGAGGAGGGTGCTTGCTTGCCTTGAAGCCCAGCGGAGGGTGCTGGAGAGCCGAGAACGGCGCTGTTCAAGCCCCTTAATCTCCCTGGGACGCCGAGCTGTGGATCCACCTCCATACCAGTGTGCTTTAGTGTTTCCTCCTGGCTCGGGGAAGCTGCAAAACAAATTAGTCAAGCTAAGGAAATTAGTCAAGCTCTTCCCTGTGTTTGCCAGTTACTTTATGTATGTGGACGCTCATCCTACACATGCCATATTTCAAATTTATTTCATGACTCCTTTTCATCAATTTATTTCTGTGTGACCCTGCTGAGCAGCTATTTTGTTACCTCCAAAACCTTTCTTGGTTTATTTTATATGTCAGCCAAAGAATCTAGATATCTTGAGTTGCACCTGTACATTTAATGATTTACTCATAAAACAGATATTGTTGCCATAGCATTTGATACAATTGAAGAATGCTAATTTACATTTGATGGACAGGGAAACTGATGCTTAGACACTAAGGGAGAGACTCGGCAAAAGATAAAGCTACCTCCAGTCTACCTCTGTGTAAAATTTCAGCCCTTTAAACTGCTCTGCTGGCTAATATGTCATGCTTAAAATCCACCTGGAGCAAACTTTCTGACTTGAGATTTGCCTAGGAATGTTTTAGGTAATGATTTTGAAGAGTGAAATGCAGGGATGGTCCCTGGAGCCAGAGCTGGGATCCAAGCTTCTCTCTGCACTAAGAAGGCCAACCACCAGGCTACAGCCTTGCAATGTGAGAGCCCCTGGTTCCTCAGCTCTGTTCTGTATGTTGAAGTCTCCTCAGCCTTCCCTCAAGCTCTGTTCTCACCTGCTCTTCTGAAATATCATGGGGTTTGATGGTTGAGGTGTGAAACCTGTGAAAAAATCCTCTCTGGGGAAGCAAGGTTTGAATTCCAGTCTTAATCATTGGGCTATAACACAGAAGGGGGAAAATTAAAAAAAATTGGCATGTGCACACTCAGGAAAATATAAGTGCTGAGTTCTGGGGTACGGGAGTGGGGGATGTGCGTAGTTCTTCACTCAGGATGTGCCAAAATGGTTGGGGAAGCAGATGATTCAAGACATATTCCTGATATTACTTGCTGCTGTGTTACTGTTGCCTAGCTGCGGGTAATCTTTCTGAGGCCCCTGTGACTCCCGAGCCCTGTAGGACCCCTCTTTGCCTAGATGTCCATGTTGGCTCTTCTCTGTTAATTGGCTGGCCAGCAAAGGGGCTGTCCTGGGGGACAGCTGGGGTTCAGTTAGTGACTCCCTGGAAAATGGCTGTTTGTATCCCAACCTCTCTGCCCCTGCCAGGCCAGGGCCCAAGAATTGCCATGAACTTCTCAGGCCTGAAGCAGGTCTGGGCTGGGATGTTCACTCTTTTGATGCACTGGGATAAATACAAGCTTTTATAATACTATCAATATAATGCAAGCCTTTGCAGGACTGGAGCATTACCATATCTGATAGCTACTGCCCCCGTCACAAGATTATAGTCATCAGAGGTGTGATAGGGTAGCCTTAATAGAAATGTAAAACTGCTGCCCATATATGCCTCTTCCCCAGGCACAGCGAGGAGAAAGGCATTCCCACAGAAGGAGGTGTAACTGCAGTACAGGTGCTGGTAAGCAGCCTTGCAAGGTGGAATATTGCAGCCTAACGGAGCAGGCAATATGAGTTTTTGGCCAATGGCAGAGTGGAGGTACCTTAGGGTGATATAAAATCACCTCTTCATACAAGTTGTCCATTCGATGATTTGCACGTGTTTACTCTTTGAGAGTTCTGGTTTGAGAAATATTAAGTTTGTTGCTATAATGTGAACTGAAATCATCCCAGTGTGCGCCATTACTTTAGATTGCTTCTGCACTTGATCTGCATGAGATAGTCGGTAAAGACTTTTAGTGTATGGTTCAGAGAGATCTGTCTCATGCACTAAGTGGCATTAATCATACAGCTATATGCATACTTTTATCTTTTTCTTTTTTTCTTTTTTTTTTTTTTTTTCACATTGCTGTGGGGTATCCCCATTCGTGCTCAGACCTCCCACACAAAAGGCACAAGCACAAACTTACTTCCCTGCAGCACCATAACCAGTCGTGCAGATCCACCACCGCTGCAACAGCGCTGTCACATTTTAGAATTACTTCCTTACTGTACATCTGCACCACCGGCTCCTTCCCCTCCCCCCGTTTTTCTTTGCTACCTGCAGTATTGCAAACCCCAAGAGCAATGAGCAGAGCTGAGAAATCCCCCAAACTCAGTTATCCGTGCAGCTACTCAGCGTTGCTCTCACAGCACTCAACATGTGCATTGCTTCCCCCACTGGGTTTTTTGACCTTTTTTGTGGCCTATCATCATTCAGTGTCCTGCGTCACACCACCTCACAAGCCCAAATAATTTGTTCTGGGATTAATTGCTGTGGTTCAGGGGCTCAAAGAGCAATGTAGTAGCTGCTATACAGCCATCAAAGCTGACAACAAAACCCCAAGTGGAAAATTGGAAGAGAGATGATCTCTCCTCTCCCTCTCCTCTCCCTCTCCTCTCCCCTCTCCTCTCTCCTCTCCTCTCCTCATTCCTTCTCCCCCTACAAACTCAAGCACTCCAACTCAGTACATTTTTGGATAAAGAGACATCATGGTCTTTTTTTTTTTTTTTAATTACTTTGTCCCATAATAGAATCTCTCATTACCACAGTTTTCCCTTGTGGGAAGATAGCCTAGCAAGAAAAAATATTTTTTTTTAAAAATCATTTCTACCTCTCTAAATACTGCTATGGGAGCAGAATTTTACCTGGAAAATTGTGCATTAATGTTGATGGTAGTGAAAATTGTTTTGATTTAGAGGCAGAACAGTAAGGGAGATAGGTGCTGGACTGGGAAGCAAGAATATTTCCTCTCTGCCACTGACAATCTTTATGGCCAGGTGAAAGATGCATAGACTGTTTTTTTGAGTGTTCATTCATTTAATATGTGTTAATTTATCTCAAATTTGGATGCCTATCTTGGAAAGGGCCACACAGCCCCAGTTCCAGTGGATTCCTTAGAAACCCATTGGCAGTAGGCAGTTGTTGAGAGCAAGCTCAGGTTGGGCACTCAAAAATAAAAGGCTACTTTTGAAAAAAGGGCTTTAAAGCATTAGTGTTATGAAAATGCGGTCTGCCATGAATATCATGAATGTCATTAAAAGGTTGGCTGGTGCCCTAGGTGAGTCATTTAGGAGAGCGAGGGAAAGAAGGGAAAGATGTTTCTCTCTACAAACATCCACATCCGTTTCCCAGTCTCCTTTCACTCCTGCCTTCCGTCTGCCCCAACTGGTTGCAGGAGAGACACCATCTCTGTTCCGCCTCCCCTGCTGCTGCTGCTGTTGTCACTCTGGGGAATCGTGGTCCACAAGTGGTATGAAAGCTGACAGTAATGTGACCCTCTGTGTGAAGAGGGTCCAAGGCTGACGAAGCCTGGACACTCAAGGATAACTTTGTTGTGACGGAGCAATTTTGTGTTGCTTCACAGGAGAGCTGTAAATTATGATGGTGAGTTTGAGCTGATCTTAGGAGGTCTTGCTGCCACACGATATGGTGGTGATCTCTTGACCTCAGTTATTTCTTCAGCTGTAAGAAAGGGTTTAAAAAAATAATTGTCAATGGCAAGATGAGAGAAATGGGAACAGGAACATGCGCTACTACGTGTACTATTACATGTATCTGTAGCAGTACAGGCAGACCTGCAGAGTATTATGAGTACCTGATACAATAGGGTATGGATTGCACTTTGTTTCCTCTGGATGCTGAATCATAGAACAAACACCGAAGGGCTTGCGTAACCTCCAGAGTGTCAGTGGTTACGCTGCAGAGAGATGTAGTCACACCATTCTCCCCGGCAACACGCCCCGAAGTGCAGCACGGTTTTCAGGCCTGCTGGCTGGAAACACGCCAGGTTTTTGCTGAGCTTTATGTCTGCTGGGGCATGACCTGGGGTAATGCTGTGTGAATATACTGCCTGCAGTGTTCACTAATTCTAATGGTTTCATCCCTTGTGATGTAGTGACTCATTTCTTTGTGTGCATGCACAGGGCAGGTAACGCTCCTAAAGCTCTTCTTATGGTTTCTGAGGTGGGTTGGTATGTGACTTGCTAATGCCAGCGTCCTCTCTTCATGACATTGCTTTTGGCAAGTATTGTTCTTTAAAACAAATTTCAATTTCATTCTGATTACCATGTCCAATCTCCTTGCTTGACTTGCATTCCTGAACCAGTATAAAACAGAAAATCATTCTTTCACTGTGTTGAAGGGTCTCTGGAGAAGAAATACGACTTAGTAGTTCTTTGTGTATCCCATAGCTTTCCCACTTCCATAATAAAATTGTATTTTGGAAAACCACCCGCTTACAATTACATGCTAGGATTTATATAAAAGATTAAGAAAATACCATTTAAATTGTTTGAAACAGATGTGGGAGTGCATGTTTTTCTGTCTCCAAAATTTGTCTATGCAAGTACCTTGCTGACAATTTTTTGGTGTCCATATTGTCACCATCACTCAGTGTCACCTACTGTTTGCCTTCCCCTAAACCCCACGGAGAGCTTTTCTTGAGGCGGGGAATCTGTGCAATGGGGAGGAAATGGCAGTGGTCTCCTCAGATGTCAAGCGCACATCACTTTTTCCTTACCCACAGCAGAGCTCACAAGTGAAGGCTGTGTAGAACAGTTTAGCTTGAAAGTGTATTACACAATACTCCTGTCCCCTCCGCGCTAGGGGAGAGACAGGTGCGTTGCGTCAAGGGGGAGATGGCTCAGAGCCTGCAGCACCTCGCAGAAGTCATGGCAGATGTAGCAGCGCTGCCGTGTGTGAGAGACGCTTCTTGGAAGGCTTCCTCTGGCTTCCCCTCAGGTTAGAGACATCTGCAGAGCCAAGGGTTGAGCTGCAGCGTCTATGAGTTTGGGCTTGAAAGACTAACTCTGTTTGTCCCCAGATCCCAAGATCGTACAATAACATGTGCCAAATCTTATTAATAATTTATGTTCTTAAACCGTGGGCGTGTGGAGAGAAATGATTGTCAGTTAGCAATTTCATGCAGCCGTGAAAGAAGAAAGTGACTTTTTATTTCCCTGAGTGCACAATATTCCAAACAGAGTGACCTTTGCCACCTTCAAAGATAGTACAGGACTAACAGAAAAACAGCTGTAGGCATGAAAACCAAGAAAAAGTTTTCAGTAAGACCCAGAATCAAAACCAAATAACCTGTATGAAACTAAGACTGTGAGTCTTAAATGTAAATCTTTTACTATTGAAATTAAATGGAATCATTGTTTTGTCAACAGAAGGACTCACCCTGACTTGGGTACGAATCTTTACTTACCCATAACACTGGCAGGGTATGGGGTTTAATTCCTCACCAGCTTTTACTATTTATTTGCCTGTGTTTAAGCCAATGTACATAGTTCAGATACTGATTCTGTCACAGACATAAAAATCTTCAATTTTACCAGCAGCTTATTCAACATTGGAAGTCACCATACAGCAATTATTAAAAGAGCTATGCAACAGTGTATATAATTTTTTAGACAGTCTAAGCACAGCTGCACTCATAGGCAGTTGTTCCATAAAAGAGGAGCCAGAAGATTTTACTCCAGTTTTTAATTAAGTTATATGTCAGTGTCTGTATTCCAAAACTCTTCCTTGGAAATGAAGTCATATTCAGAAAAAGCCTCACATCTGTATTGCATCTCTTTAGTCTGAAAGATGGCAGGATGAGCTGATTTTATTGGGATTTGAGCATCCACCGTCAGTAAATCTAACATGAACCTCATGACAGAGCTTCAGCTGATGTACCTCACCGATGCCTGATGCTGTAGGATTTGATCCGTGGGGCATGTTAGTTTATTATTCCTAGTAAATAATATTAGGACTTCTGGTAGTAGCTTGCATTACATAGCAAACAAAACCAAGACGTTTTGGAACCTCTGTCAGTCATCACTTATGGAGGAACTGCTGCAGGGGAGCTGAGCTCAGCTGTGTTGTGTAGTGTCTCTTCCACGTCAATACTAGAAAAAACAAATGCCTACTGCAACAACCTTTTTTAAAGTACCCAACTTAATACTGAACCCCATGAGTTTGAAATTTCTATGCAGTGAACAGATTGCATCAATCTGCAGCCTGATACTCTATGATTCGATGATATTGGAGCTACTCACTTCACAGTGCTGGCCTGCAAAAGCACTCACAGGAAGACCTTGTGAGAAAGGAGAAGTTGTTTAAAAGTCCTGTACTTCCTTCCTTCCTCTCTGGGGCTGCTGTAGTAGTATCTAAGTCCTGGTGTGTACTTTGGGGTTTGTTTGGCTTATTTTATATTTGCCTTGCTGGGGATTATGCTGAAGGACTCTGAAGAGGCGTGACTTTGAGCTCACCTTAGAAATATAACAAAAACAGCGGAGGCTGCATGAAGGGATTAGAAAGGGATGGATCCTGAGGAGTCTGGTGGATATGTGGAGGCTGCTCCCAGTACAATAGTAGCAGGATATCTCAGCATGTGTATTGCACAAGCTTTTGAAAAGGAAGTTGTGAGAGAAAGCAAAGGGTCCACATACATAATGAAACTACATTATGAGTAACGAAAGTACCACCTAGCCTGTGGGCCTCCCTTTCTCCAGGAGCTGTTTGAGCCTTCATTTCCCTGTATCTGTATTCTGTGACTGGACGCTGTTTCGTTTCCTTGTCTGTTCAGAGAATCTTCCCTTGTTGGTGGCTCAGAACGACTCACGTGTGGGTAGTGCCACTGTGTTCACTGTGGTGACTTACCGTGGCAGCAAGTTAGCCGGGACCAGCCTAGTGCCAGTACTTGCCCAAAGATGTTGAGGCTGGATAGAGGTAAATAAAGATGGAACAATTAGGAGATGAGATATGGTGGAGCTTACGAGACACTTCAGATGTTCTTGGGGCAACAGAAGAATGGTGGAAGCCAGTGCTTCTGTTGCCCTGATGATTGCTGCCTCTCTGAGTCCACCTATTCCCTGTCAGTAGCCAGCCTTGCATTCCAGGGCTTTGACAAAGCCAAAATTCAGTCGTCTGGATATCCTTCCTATATATTCTGGACCTCATGAATACTGTCTTTTCCTTTAATTCTTCAGAATTTGAGTGAAGCTGTACAGTTCTCCTTTTATTCCTCTTATATTCCCTACAGGTGCTCACCAGGGCCAGCATGGTCCCAGTAACGGGATTCTGTGACAGCTTTTCTAGCAGACAAGCAATTAACCAGACTTGTATTGTGATTTTGTGGTTAATTTCTAAGAAAATACCCGGAGCCGTAATTTTACCCCAGAAACATGAACTGCTACATTATGCTATCTGTACCAAATTTAACCTTGTTGTCTTGTTGTTTAGAAGAGCTTTGCATGAAAATGAGGGTATTTCTTGGTAAAGGAGTATATCTTAGGTTTACTAATGAGTGTAAAGTCTGATCTTCTTGAAATGTGAGCGGCTCTGGGTTAGGACGGCCAAGTTTTCAGAAGAGAGGGGAAAAGCTAAAAAGTTCATCTGTTAGGAAATTAATTTGTGGTTTGGAGGAATTCTAGGAAGGGGGGTGGGGGGAAGGGGAGGAGGAGGAGGGGGGTTAAAGTATAGGATGAAACCTAAAATAATATTCCAGTAATTTATTTGGAAAAAAAACCTTTTAAAAAATTATGCCAAAAAAAGTCGCTATGTCCATTTATTAAGGATCAGTCCTATCTTCTTGAGAATTTGATGATTGTCCTTTTAAAAAATTAAACCAGTATGATTTCCTCTCTTCTCGATCTTTCTTCAGTTCAACTTACTTGTGGCTGTTAGTAGGACGAAGTCTGCTGAGGATGTTTTGCATGAATTTATAACGTATCACTGATACTTACAATTTCTACAAATTGGACTTCTGCCAATCACTTCTGTGCTCACCATAAGAAATTGAGTCTGGGCTTCAAAGATGTATCGGAAATTAAGTAGCAGTGTGCTGATGTGCTGCCATTTGTGTTTTTGTGGGGTTTTTTTACATAGATGCAGTGTGATAAGAAATCTTTTAATTGAACTTTATGTAAGTTGTTCAACTTAATGTCAAGGGTCTGATTCATAGGGGCTACTCTAGTCCCTTTCAGACCCAACTGGAAGGTTGCTGTGACAGCAAAGGTAGGGATTTCCCCATCAAGGGAAGTCCCCACGTTATGATGAAGCAAAGCTAGACCCTTGAAGACACCTTTTGTTTAGAGGCATGTGAAAAAATTTCACCTCTGACATATTGGCTCCAGGAAAATCATTATATGCTGTCATTATCCCTTCCATTCTCCTTGTGTAATTAGGGAACTGGGGGTGTTACAAATGGGCACAGAGGGCACCTTTGCTTGCCTTGTTGCTTCAGTGGTGTGCCCAGCATAGCTTATTCAGATCCAAGTCTCCAATGAGCTAGTATGGAAGAGTAAAACCAGTACATCTCCAGTCACATAAATTTGCCTTCATTTTCCATGATCTTTTTCTTTCAGTCACTAAATATATATATATACACATATGCATGTACCTATACAAAAAGCATGTATTCATATAAGTAACAAAAATAAAGGACAGAATATAGGGTCTACACTAAAGCTCAGAATCCTCATTCTTTTTCCAAAGTAGAATTTGTTGCTAAATATTTACACATAACTAACTCAACAAAGGTGAGGTGGCCATTTTTCCCTAAATTTATATAATATGTATTTCCTTTGTGAGAGGTCCAAAAGCTTGATACATTGACTGGAAATAAACAAAAAACCCTGAACTGAAATCAATGCATCTCTACTGGCTCTGTGACATTGGATCTTTCCTGGCTGCCTGGTGGAATCACATACGCTTCTTCCAGAAAGGGTTTTTCCTCCATCTAGAACTGTAGCTCTTCAGTTTTTATTTGTAGGGCTTATACAGTTCACTTTCAAAACAATTCCTTTCCTTCTCTCCCATTATTAGAAAAGTTAATTTCATGGAGAACACTTGGGACACTCAGTTTCCACAAATTTTCACAATATCGCAAATATGTAGGAAGGTAAATTAGTTGTGTAAATTTAGGAGTTGCTTGGCAAATTTGAAAGTATTCATCTCACATTTATGTATTTCTGTTTATTACCAGAAATCTAAAGGTTTGGCAAATATACAGGAGGATGACAAATTATATTTACTGTGGTCAACAATGGTGTCCAACCAGCTAGAGAAGAATGTTCCCAATGAAACTGAAATGCAGGGTGATTTCAATTAGCTTTTGATCCAGTTAGAATCTGTACCACTGGGAATCCATTACTGATGGTTTGAATTTGACCACTGCACTGAACTTTGCAACCTACATTTGCCAAAACTGACAAAAGATCCCTGATGTTTTTTCTCTCCTTCACAGGGCAGTAGCACGGTGTTTTTAGCCCATTGTGCCTGAGGAAAAGTTGATTCGGAGACAAGGGTATTCCTGTACAGTTCCCAAGGTTGCCCTTGTATTTTGGCTTGCTTAGTGTCTCCCGTCAAAAAACCAAAGAAGGTGCAAGGTTGTGGCATGGAATTATTTATGAACGGTTAGTTTCACTGTGAAATGTGCTCTCAAGCAAGAGGAACATATTCTACCAACATTTTCTGGTAGCCCACAGCACCCACATCCTCTGTGAGTGAGATGCAATAGGTAACGAGGATGATGTGTTCTCTGCATGTGTTCTCTGAAACTCACAGGTCAAGATGAGGTTAGTAATTATAGAAAACTCCTAAATGTTACCATTCAGTCTCTCTTGGTCTCTCAGGAGAATCCCTCTGCCCTCTACCCAGCCTCTCTTCTTGAAGGGCATGTAAAAGGTTCTGCACAAAAATGTTATGTTTTTTTATGGTGTCTGAATGACTTCCCTAGCACAGTGTTTGATATAATTACCTGACTGTGCTTTTGTGAAAAAAAAAATAAAAATCTTGCATTAGACTGAGCACAGAGGTGATTCAAGTTGCCCAGTTGTTCGGTTGGAGTCTGTGGCAAAAGAGAAACTGAACAGCTTTGGACATCTTGCACGTGACACAAATTTGGGATGATCTTTATACCATTCTGTGCTTTCCTCCAGGTTTCGAGTGGGAGGTAATGGGAAAATAGCAAAATGCAGTGTGGCAAAAAAAACCTTTCTCAGGGATCAGCCAAAAAACAAGGATGATACTGATTTTGGCAGCAAAGAGAATAGAAGCGGCCCTCATGTGAAAGGTTTTCTTTTGCCTCTGTGTGCTGTGACAAATCTGCTCATGCTGGTTAGAGTGTAGAAATTGTGTGGTGTTCCTTTAAATAGCTGTCATTTTCTGGTGTGTTTCCCTGTCTGAAATGATTTGAAAATCACTGCAGCTCTGCTACAACAAGTAGATAGACTGATGTTTTATATCAATAGCAAATGGTTTGTGTGCACCCTAGAGCAGTAACAGAATTCCTTTAGAAGGTGTTTGGCATGAGCATGAAGGAAAGGCATATCATATGGATATCACACAAGTTTTGGAAAATAGTAAGCTGCTTGGTTTACTTCATCTGTATCTGGTACTTGGTTGTTGCCTTCAGTATTTCAAGGGAACAAGAGAATGAATGTTCAATGATACCTGAAGTGAGGCCAGTTTTGGTCAGAAAGGACTGTGACTTGTTTTTCCCACAGGCTTTTTTCCCACTGGTAGTTTCTGGGACTTTCCCTTCCTGGAAAGTTGTTCTCTGTGGCTTGCAGTTTATGGCAAGCTTTCTCTCCAGTGCCCATCTGGCACTTTCAGGAGCTAAGCCAGCTTTTTTGCTTTGTCTCACTACTCCCACTCAGGAAAGTTTTCAGAGAAGAGAAAAGTTGCAGATATAATTGCAAGGGGGTCCCTTTTCCTAACCGAGCGCAGCTCTAGAGATTTTCCATGCTGTGGGTGTGGGCACAAATGCTTTGCACAGTCCAGTTGACAGGTCCAGTGTGGCCATCAGGGAAGCGGAGAAGGTGGCTGTTTCTTCTGTTGGCTCCATTTGCAAGGTGTCAGTCTTCCACATGGAGGTGCTTGCGTCTGGTTTTGCACTTTTCTTCAAGTGGCAAAAAACCCTGACTGACTCTTTTCGCTTGCCCTGCAGCTACTTGTTTCCCAGAGTAAGCAACACCCTGTAGCAGGTGAAAGAAAGGTTCACCTGTCTGAAGTCTGAAAATAAAATATTTTTTGTTGCTAAAAACTGGCAGATGCCTTCTGGAGAAAATCATGATCAGGGAAAGGGAGGTCTCTGGGAATTTGCCCTTAGAATAGTGTGAGTTGTAGAGGGGGAAGCAGAGCAGGGAATAGTGGAGAGAAAGAGTCAAATCTGTTAAGGGGCTTTGGTGCAGCAGCATTAGACTAAGAGCAGCTGCTGTTTTCACCCATAACTGTGCGACACTGGGAAGAAGTTATTTGAAGCTATAATGTAAGCATATTTGGTTAAAAACATGCAACATTTACTCTTGATATGGCCTTATGGCCAGACTTGCTGCCTAGAGACTAAAGATCAGCGTGGGGACAATAGCCTCAGCCTGTGAGCCAGGCTAACCAAAAGGTGTGTTTCGATGGCTGACTCTCCTAAGAGCTTGACTTAGTCATCCCCTGAGGTAAACTAAAGTATGGCTATTTAGCAGAATTTCAACCTGGTTCTGGGGTATTTTTCACTGAGATTTTGGATGCATTCAAATCCACATCGCAGCAAGACTTCAGGGCAGGGACTATAAACAGATTACAGTTGAAAAGGCTTGGCATGAATACCTGTGCGTTGATCTTGATGCACTGCATAGTACAAATAAGAGTTATGTTCCTTTGCCATGAATCTAAGTATTTTGTTATATTGTTTGTTCGTTCATGATTTCATCAAACTGAAGGGAAGTAGAGCACAATATTCTGTGAAAGATTAAATCTGGACCCAAGTTTCCCCAGGCAACATTGATGTGAGTAAAATCATGTCCAGCCTCTATCTGAAATTCATTTTACTGTTTTATTGTTGTGGGGTTTGTTTTGTTTTTTTTTTAAAGTGTCTTAGTGCAAAATAGCCAAAAATACTCTATTTTACTGCGAACAGATTTTTTTTTCCTTCTAGGATTTTTGGTTACATGATTGATTAAAGTTCATTTTTTCATTGGTAATGAAGCTACTATTAAACTGTATTATTTGTGCATGCCAAAAAAGAGAATATTAGAGTTGAGATTCATAGTCTTCTTCATTTTTAGTTTCTTAAATTTTCATTTTCTTCACATAAAAGTCAGTCCCTGATTTAGATTATGACAAGATATATTGACAGACACCCCCAGGAAACTATTAATACATATTTTTTTCCCTATGGCTCTTTCTCACTCATGTCTTCTTAAAATAGAGGGAGAAAGTAATAACTTAGCATGAGTTAGTATCTGTGGCATAAGGATCTAGTAGAAGATTTTTATCTCAAGATGCAGTGTAGAGACAAGGAAGGAAGTGGGACATCAAGCGAGAAGCTCCAGGATCTGATTCAGTTACAAGTCCAGATATTGACTTCAGTGTTTGAATCTTCATTTCATCAATAACACAAGAGAAAGGGCAGAACTGGAATTATGGGTGAAAGAATTCATGCTATGTAATGTGCATCTGCTGAATTGCAGCTACAAAGTTTACCTTCGAAGCAATGATCCAAAGAAAAGAATATTGGTTGCACTACTTCTGTATAAGCAAAAGATGTCACTATCAGACACAAAAAGTGTTGAGCTAATTAAAGACTGTTCTGAAACTATTCAGATCATACTATTATGATATAATTATGATTATTTTTAGTTTCTTTCTTTCTACATAGGGAAACCACAGAAGGCACCCTATGAAACTACTTTATGTGAAAAAAAAAAACAAAAAACCCTACCCCAAATTCTGATTTACAAAGCTCCCGTCTTGATAGGAATGTTTATAGAAATGCTTCCAAGTTCCTGTAAATGCCCCCACATTTCACACAGCATGTCATGTGAAGCTGTTCTTGACCCTGAAGAAGATGTGGGTGAATCATTAAACTGAAAGGAAAGAAGAAGAACATGGAGAATAGAAAGTTTGTGAATTGTGAAGACAGAACATAGTATAGAGTGGAACAAAAGGGGAAGTTGCAAAGCAGCAGATATTAGAGGAAAAATAACACTGAAGGAAGAGATTATCTTCTGCCCTCATCCATGTTTTGGAGGGGTTAAACTAAATGTAGTAGAACAATGTCTGGTACAGTATGGATCTCATTTTTCATGGTCCCATTGAGGATCCTGTTGCCTCTTCTGGAAGTAGGACTGGGTTCATATGTTGTAATCAGGTTAAGCAGTAGGGCAGCATTTTCACAAAGGGAGCATCATTAACAACAAAAGACACAGCCAGACTTCTTCCAAGGTCAGCTGGATTGCCCTATCCTGCCCTCTTGTTTTGAGTTACCTCCTCCAAAGACATCCTGGGCTGGATCTGAAAATTATTATGTGAAAATTATCACGGCAACTTTCTCTCTTCCTGCTTTTCTGAGATTTTCAGCTCTTCTCCCTGCTTCTTAAGTGTGATAGAGCAGAACGTGGTCCTCAGGTTTTCCTCAGTCTTTATCAGAGTCAAGCTCCCAGAAGCCCAGGCTATTTTCTTAAAAACAGTCTTTGGAAGAAGTGTCCTGTCTGCATGCATGATACTCTTTATTCATCCGTCCACTTCCATCTAGGTATCCTCTGCTAAACTATCATGATTCTTGTACATATTTGTCAGTATTTGCTTTTTAGGTTTATTTTCTGAAGTGTGAATACAAGATTCAGAGTGAAGTTCAAGAGAAGAAATTCATTGTCCCTCTGTTAGTCCCTTGGGGAATCTCTTCAATGCTCAGTACAACCGGAGTCTTGCATTCGTTTCTCCTGGCTGTGAGCCCTTGACTGCCCTGGGGAACTTCCCCATTTAGGGGGAATTCCACATTCAGCCACAGCTGGGGGACTCCCAGGCAGCTGGACAAGAGGAGAGAGGGGTGTAAAGGACTTAGAAATTGCTTCAGAGAAACAAAGGCATCTGTGCAGACAATCTTCAGTGCACACCAATAGATGTAACTGGACTTGGAAGACCTGCAGACTTGAGAGCTAAGCCTACTAGTTGTTCCATGATGAAACAGGCTGGTCACCTTGGCCCCATTCCCTGGAAATAGAAAGTTTGGAAAGTTGGTGAAAGTAAATTGTGAAAAGTGATGGGAATTTTTGCCAGATAAAGTACTGGGGGAAAGCTGAGTAAACATGTTAGGATTTCACCAGACAAAAGAAGAACAGAGGAGGGCTCCGATATTTGCAGACTTAAAAAATAAAATTTCCATGTTCCAGCAAGCGAACGTAAGCTTTATCTACCACATTGGGCCACAAGCTGGTAAGACATTGTGCAGGGAAGATATCTATATGTGCTTGAATACATGGGCAGGTAGAGTGCAACAGGAAGCAGTCTGTGCAGTTCAGCTGCTTGTGAATATATCTAGAAGTTGAACCCATTATTTCAATATTTATTTTCGGGTCCAATTTTGATTACTGGCAGTACACCAATGATCTAACATATCACTAAGTCAAGTTAACTGTGGGCATTATCCTATGCTGTGTTTAGGACTGTTACTTATATATCTACATTTGCCCCCATTTAAGAAGTTTGTTCTGTGAGAACAACTCAGAAAAAGAAGTCTTTTTGAACCTCAGTTTTGAACCTATCCAAACAAATGGAACTTTTTCTATTTCTTTCACAGGATCTTTAGTCCAGAATATAATTTTCTAGCTGAATAATAATGGAAATGTTAGTGATTTAACGGTACTATAGGTGAATGGCTAGAAAGAGCACAGCAATGGCTTTTTCCCATCTTATGAAAACTGTAAGATAAGGTGACAGCAGAAGGTGTATTAAGAAATATTCAAATGTTGATAAAATTGTTGGTCAATTTTGGATCCCATAAGAGCTTCCCTGAAAGGTGAAAACCACAGGTTTCTTTTATTTTCCTTACCTTGGCACTTTCTTAAGCAAACCAGGTATGTCACTCAGCAGAGTGTAGTGTTACATTAATTATAGGATGTCACGCATTTAATGAGAGTAAACTAATCCATTTAAATTCAGAAAAAAATCTGAAAGTGAAATTACTTCTGCTTCTCAAGAAGTTTGTATAATACGTAAAATTTCTGTTTTTAAAGCTATTTCTACCATTGGCACCTTTTCCTAAAAATTCTCTGTATAGTAAGTGGTTACATGATATATTTATAGATGCTCTTTGGTTGCCAATTCACATTTTTATTTTCTAGAAATTTTAGGATGTTCCTCTCTAGCTTTTCTTTCCAATTATACTATTGTAAAATCTTACATATAGATCAAGAATCTACACTGGTTAAATAAATCTCTACATGTAGAAAGCCTTTTTTTCAGTCATGCAACAGCATGATCACCTTACCTGGCACTCACATCATATTCCAGTAGTGGCACATGTAGACATACCTCTGCAATGTGCAGGATGCCGATTTATAAAAAAACATTTTTTAAAAATCTGCTCAGAGGTGTTAGGGTGCTCATCAGAGCTCTTCATTTTGTACTGTATTTTTTTATTGCTTATGGATTTCCCAGGGTGTCCAGAGTGAAAATTTATATTGTGTCGTGGTGTGCCTGGAAATTGGAGTAAAACTCATTTGCAGTAGGCTTTGTACTATGTACGCTTTGTCATTGTAGCAGATTCTTTACAGTATACTCATTTTACGTGATTGTGGTCAAGTAGGGGAGCTACTGCTGCGTATACTCTAGTAAATAAGCATGATTAAACTGTATAATTTGGTACACCATCATCTGAATTATGCAAACATTTACAAATCCTAGCGAGGACATTTTAGAAGCAAGTTTTATTTGGAAAATGTATAATTTATAGAAATGTTATAGTGTTTAGGAATACTGTAGAGTACCATAGCATTAATACAAGTACAACAAATTATTTCTTAATTTGTTTGTAGTTTGCATATATTTCTATTAAAATTAGAATTTTTACTCAGGTACTGCAAACCCCTTTGCTATGAAGGTGGTGATCTTCTCTTAGACCTTATAATCTAAGAGTAACCCCAAAAGAGAACAGAGGAACAGAGTCTGGGAAGGAAGAGGGAACTTGGATTGACCTCATTATAGCATAATTTTTTAGGACTTACAACAAAGGAGCATTTTAAAGGAAAATGTGAAGGCACACATAAGTAGGATAGAAGAAAATACAAAGGTGTTGGTCTCAAAATTTAACAGGTATCACAAGTTATTTGGAAGGATCCTCTCATACTCAGCATTTCAAGAGCAAACAACACCGTAACTAGACTAGGGATAGACTGTGACATAAGACTGGTAGGGTTATAGTTAATACAATAAAAACCAAGAATAAGACATGTCTCAAGAAAGGAGAATGAATCAAATTATCAAGGTAGAAAGTTTGTCTTTGCTGAAAATTTTGCATGGTGCAAGACTGTGTTGCCAAAGCTAGAAAAAGAAATTACTGGGGGAGAATGATTAACCACATGAAGCTCACAGTGATGACTACACACTGACAGTGAGTTGTCAGAAAGATAGGCTGAATTGTTAACTTGGCTAAAATGATTCATGCCTAGAGTGGAAATGTGGATTTGTAAGTGATGAGCATGAAATTGTTGAGTGCACCAGAAGAGTGGTTATCCAGAGATAAGAGGCAGAAGGCAGCAAGGGAACCAAACCAGGGTTTGACACAACATCCTGTCCCCCTTGGAGTGCCTGAGTGGAATAAAGCTGCCTCCAAACAGTTTTGTGAGCTTTTATGGGGGGCAGAGGAGAGTGAGGACAGAACGGAGATCCTGAAGTCAATGAGTGTCAAATTTTCAGAAATGACATTGTAGTTGTGTCAAGAACAACTGGCAGACCAAGAACCTGGAAAGCCTGCAGTGATAGAATTGTAAGCTTCGGTTAAGAAGAAGTCACCAGAGACTATAGTAAAAATACTTTAGTTGAATTTGATTGCCAGGAGCTGAACTGGAGGAGGCTTGAGATGTAATTAAAAAAACAACTCTAGACAGTGCGCTTATACTTGCCATGTTCATCATACCTGGAGTATCTGAAATCATTAGTTAGGTTTACTTGCTGCTAAGGGAGACCACGTTGCTAAATAATTCTAAAAGAAAGAGCTCTTCCATGTTCCAAGTATAAAGCCTGCAGGAATCAGCTGTAGCCAATTAAGGGAGAAGACTGGTAGCATAGGCTGAATTAGCCAAAAGAAATGAAAATGCATATAAAGAAAAAAAATGAGCAGCTGGTTTGGTTAAAAAAACCCAAACCAACCCAAACCAAAAAACCTCACTAATACAAAGCGAACTAGTCAAAACATGCCCAAACTAATAAATGTACATGGTTAAAAGGAAGAAAAATGACACAGATATTGGAAATTAACAACTAGAAACAACTGATAGAGTTAAGAAAAATAAGTTTTAAAAACAACAGGAAAAGCTATGTTAACACTGCACTGATTTTGAAGAGACAAATTCGCTGCTTATATTTGTACCAATTTCTTGTATGTGCATATTGGCCATAATTTTAGGTATTTTGCCTTATTAATAAAAATTATATTTACCTGTTCCCTAATGAATCTTATTCCAAAAGAGATGAGAGAGAAAAATCTGTAGAAGTAGTAGACTTAAGGATATAGTACAACAAAGTTATTTCTGTTAGGAGGAGAAACAGACAGGAAAAAAGGTTAGGAAAAAAAGAGAGAGGGAGTGATGCAAGGAGGTGCAAAATAGTCCAGGAGCTGGAATAGAGAAGGATCGTGATGGCAAGAGAAATGAGGAGAGCAGATGAAAACTTCTACTTGTGAGGGGAGAAGGAGGAGAAACCAAAGACAAGGCATGAGCAACTGAAAGCAAGCTAAATGAAGAGGAAAATCACAGCATATTTAATCAGTTATCACTTGAAAGAAATTGGTGGCTTCTGGTATGATTTAGCACATATTCTGTTACATCTTTAAAGTTCTCAACCAGAAAGGAGACCCATCCTGTTACACACTAGATAGCTGCAACGACTCATCTTAACACTTTTGTCCTGCTGGGCCTTTTTGAGTGAAAGCAACCTTTTTCTACTACTAGCTTCTTTCTGATCATAAATTCTAGCCCTAAGTTTACGTTTTTCTTTCCTTTTTTGAAGATTAATTTTTTTCACCTGAGAAAGATGGTTAAAAGAGTTTACTTTGCTTTCAATTATTTGTTCACTCTCCAACTCTTGCTTTATGAACCCACCCTCTTATATTAGAAAGTTCTTCTGCTAATCATTACTGGAATGAGTGATCTTTCTATACAGAAACATAGTGAAGCTATCTTTCATCTTTTCCTTCTAAATTGGTATCAAGAAGCTGCTGTCATTATGGGTTCAGTCTACTTTAGTCCTGTAAATTTCATCTCTATTGCCTGTGGTAGAAGATAATTTATTTCTTCCTTATTCAGACTAAAAGTCTTTTGGAAATCACCAGAAGATTTGTTTGAACATGGTCTGTATCTCAGATACAGAGGTAACATTTTAGAGCTATCTCAGGGTGGAAGACAGAAAGGATAAATCTGAATGATGAAATGAAACTTGGAAGTACTTGGAACACTGCAAGACAACAAACCAAAACCAAATATTTTAAGTTCTAATTGGAATGCACCCAAAACTAGCAAAATGTGTCAGTCAGGAGCGAAGGGTGAGAAAGGCTTTGGGAAGTTCCAGCAAAAGCTGAGATTTGATTAACACTAATCTTGAAGTTCCCCCACCCACATATGTCACCTGATATTCAAAAATATGCACAGAAAACAGAAACCGTATGGAAGATTTTAGTTTCAGCTGCATTTCCTAGCCTTACTTACAGACCAAGACAAAATGACAGAAGTTAATCTCATTGGTTCTCTTAGAAAGTAGGATTCTCTTCTGAAAGGCTGCAGCAAAAGGAAAGATGCATTCTTAAAAGGCTGCCCTTTAAAAGGTGAAGATGTAAAACCTGATGGTGTTTTTCTTAATTTCTGCTTAAATCCCTAAATTCATTCAGAAGAATGGATGTCCAATTACATTTTGGAAACCTATAAGAAAATATATTCCTGGCTGTAATGATGTTAAGATCAGCATAAGCAGATGATGAAGAAGGGTAAGAGGGAGGAAACAGTGTTATCCCTGTTTTCCTGAGGTACGGTTTTAAGCATAGCCTTAGATATGTTTCCCCTTCAGACTTCAATAGGTAAATAGATAACAAAGGTAGCTTTAAATAAAGGATGCTACTTTCACAATGTAAATTAGACTTTTCAAAGTCTTTGTGTATTCCAGCTGAACTATTGTTGTCTCTGAACTAATTCATACGAAGCTCTGCACTGTAGACCTACTAAAATTCAGGAAACAACCCCAAGTTTATGAGTCTCAAATCCAGTATCTTTGCTACAACTCTTCTTGTCATCCAGTAACAAGGATGGGACATGAGAACTAGGAGAGGTAAGATCATGGAATTAATCTTCTTTTTTAACTTACATAAATTATATTTTTTTTCAATAACTGAGGAGATGAGCTCTTATAACAAAAGAAAAAATAATGGAAACATAAAAAATTCTGTGATACTGTAGAATATCTTAAGTGAGTCATTAAAGACTACAAAAAAAACCCAAACCCACAAACAAACCCCCACAAAATAATGTGTAAAAGTGGATAGAATACCAAATATAACACTCAGATGTCTGAATCCCTATCTTAGATCCTTGATCACTGAAAAGAAGGGATGAGTGTAAGAGATTTATGTACAAAGGAACTGCAATGTTCAGATACTGCTTGAATATGTAGGTTTACAGAGCTGTATAAGTAAAAGATGGCACGTACTGTGAGACTGAGCTGAACATGTTTGTCTTGTCTTGATGACTGAGATTGTGGAGAAGGTTTTTAGGAGAAAGGCTCAAAGTTCTGTCTATGTTGTCTTTAAAGTTGATGGCTAGACTCCATAAGAAAATACCGAAACAGGGTATTCATTAGGATGGCAGAGAAAAGGACTAGCAAAAAAGACTGTGAAAGGCTAAGGCTAACAGGGGAGAGCTACAATAGCCACATTTTTATGTGAGATCCCTTAGCAGTAAGTGATATAAGGAAAAAAGGAGCAGAATCATTGAGTCTGAGACTAACTGAGGTTGGAAGGGATCTCTGGAGGTCACTTCGTCCAAGCTTCTGTTCAAAACAGGGTGCATGTCACAGTCAGATCAAGTTGCTCAGGCCTTGCCCAGTTGGGTTTTGGTTACACACAGTCTCTCTGGGCACCTGTTCGACTCCTTAACCACCCTCCCTGTGACCAGCTGTGAAACTCTAGAGGATCATGTTGGATGCTGGAGAATGGTACAATCATTTAATTTTAAAAGGATGATTTCAGCATTAGGATGAAGTGCCAGAAATTGTTAGTGAATGAGGTTTCAGGACTGGCAGGTCAAAAGAAATTTGTATAAGACCTCAAAGTATGGCACAGAAAGACTTTTCTAAAAACTTCCTATGAGCTCTAGGGGTAAGAGAACTTAAGTTTTATTTACATTGGTAGATAGTTAATTCTTATGTGATTTTGCAGATGTTATTTCTTTTAGTGGCTGACCTGCCCATATTTCTAACCCAGGTTTATGTCCCCATCTGTCTGAAATGTTCATGGTCAGATACCTTTCTGAATGTTTAAAATACTCTAGGGAATGAGAGCCAGAATTAAAAAGAAGGATTTAATTTAGCCAGAAGACCTTCAGCAGTGAGTCTTCTTTTTGGAGGTTCTTTTTGGCTTTCAAAATACAAGATGAAATGCCTGACAGTGTGCAACAATCACCCAAAACCAAAGTCAAAAGATTTTGGTGGAAGCAGAGTTAGGCTGACACTTTGCGGTTTTGAAAATTCTACTCATAGATGACAATTGAAACTACTCAGAATATTAACTGTGATGGAAAAAATGCATAAGATATAATATTTGAGACTGAGAGTTACATCTCACAATCTAGTAATGCCGTGTACTTGTGTAGGTGCTGGACCAACTCCATTTTCTCACCTTTGTGCCGCACACACCGAGTGACACCTTGCCCACAGCAAGGCAGAACCATGAAGCAATAAAACAATAGTTTGAATGCCACAAGCGCACAAGAACCACACAAATCATGTAGCAGGCTTCCAGCTAAACAGCAACCTGGATGCTTATTCAGCTGGTAAGTAAAATTTATAGTAGAAGTAGTACATTTCAGGTCCTAGGGAGAGAGTCGCACCTTGTGTAAATTCTAGAATATCTGCTGGGGTGTGCTGTAGTTCCTCACAAGTTTGTGCATCTAGGCTTCATTACTGAGGTGTCAGTGACATAGCTGTAGTTATGTTTTGAGGTCAAACTCCAGTTAAGTTGATGTTAGGATGCAGTTAAGGTGGGTACCTGGTCTCAAGAAAAGGTTAGTTTTTTCTGTGTCTTCATCTAGAAAGAACTTCAAGTCCTGTCTTTCATTTCCACGAAGTATAGTGCTTCTGACTTTGCTGTTGCCCATATAATGTCACCATTTCTCCTGCATTTTTGCTGAAATAGCAATCTTCTCTCTGGTCAGCCACCAAACTAACATAGGATCACTGAAGGCTCACTAAAATAGATCTGTGTATAAAGCCAAGAAGAGCCAAAGGCCAGTTTAAATGTGACTGTTCTGAAGTCACCATGGAAGAATTCCACTTTCTGTAGGAACAGCTGACATCATCACTTGCATTGGTGACCGGAGAAGGGGTTTTCCCCTAATTTTATCTCTACCCAGCTTGTAGTTGTGACCAACTAAAGGAGGCAATATTTGATTCAGTTCTGTGTGAAAAAGTTCAGTCTTTTGTAGCAAGGACTTCCACAGCTTGACTCAATTTATAGAGGAGCACTTCCTTTCTTCCACGTTATATTCCAGTCACTCTGAAAGCCAGTGAATTTGTATAGAAAATATTAAGGGGCATAATATGATCTTCTGGGTGAAAATTTCAAGAAGGAAAAAAGATATTATGAGCTCTAGAGATGAGGCTGGATTTATGCTATCATGTTATACATGAAAATAAGTGCATTTATGATGGGAAATACTGAAGATGACAAATGTGAAACCCTATTAATGGAAGCATTTCAGAGTAGAACTGCCCTTGAGATGTTAAGTCTGGCTGAATTCATAAAGCTGAACAATACCTTTGACTTATTTTGAGTCAAAGTTGAAGGACAAAGGAACAGTTATACCTAGTCAGATGGAATGTCCTTTTAGCCCTTTTCCAATGGTGGTTGAGAGCAGCTGCCTAGGGGGGAATTAAAAGGTAAGGTAAGAGCGTAATGCAACTTTCAGAATCTTCTTTGGGCCGTCAGTAATGTGTAGCTCATGGACTTCCATTGCCAAAGGCTTTCTGATTTAGTGATCCTTTATGGATTTTTCCAGTTGCTTATTGAGCCCATATAGAACCTTTGTACACACAATCTTTTGCAACAAGGATTTCCACAGTTTATCTCAATGCTTAAAAGACCACTTCCTCTATTCCAGCCTGCTCTGTGCAACTTTTATCTGATGCCCTTTACCTGTTGTACTGGAGAAGAGTCTAGGGACAGCCATTACCTATTCACCTTCCCTATGGCAAGTACTTCATAGATGTCTACACACATCTTTTGTCGGCCACCTCTTGTCCAGGATGGAGTCTTCTGAGAGTGTCTTACACAGCAGCATGTTCCACACTCCTGTAGGTAATCATAGAATCATATAGGTACTTGCGAATTACTGTTAAGCTCCAAAGCTTCCAGATGAAGAGGTAGTTTGGAAGGAGAGCTTACTGACTTGAGATGTGTTTTCCCCGTAGAAGATTTTTATTAATTTTAAATAATATATTATTTCCATGGAAGATGATTAATTTGGTGGTAGAAGCATTAAAGTTTTAACAGTAGTCATTTTCACCTCTCTCCATCCCATTTCTTCCCATAAGATGGTTTAGAAAGTAAATATTTTGGTTTACTTGAAAGCTCAACTTGACTTTTATACTGGAAACTGGTTTAGCCAGAAAAATTAAGCCACTCATCTGGAAAAAAGGCCCAAAATCAAACTCCTCTGCATGGTTGCTTTCATTCTTAGTGGCTGAAGCCCAGAGCCTTGGAGGGCAGACATGAAGGTAAAAAGCAGACTTTCATAAAAAGGAAATCAAGCAGTCAGTTTTAACTAGTGTTTGACCCATTTACCCTTCATGCTTTATTTTCTGCATTTTGGTCTTTAGAGAATGAAAGACAATAATAAGGCTTGTAACTGGGATTTGGGAGCAAGAAGGGGACTGGAAGGAATGGTGAGATGAATGAAGGACAAAGATTAAGGGGAAGGATAAAAGGGGAGCTAGATAAGTAAGGACTGGAGAAACAGGGTAATTTTGCTTCCACATACACAGAAAAACTGTGCTTTGGCTGTTGGATTGAGTAAAGATTCATCACTGCAACGTAATAAAGAAAACAAATTTATACTTTCTTCCTTATTCTAGATTTGCCTTATGGGCAGAGGAAACCAGCTTCTTGATTTTAAGATTTAGCATCAAAGTTTTCAGTAGAGAATCAAGTATGCATTGAAAGTGCCAGACTAACAGCATGGAGACCAAAATCCTTTCCCCCTTCATTTCTTCCTTCCTTGCTTCCTTCCTTCCTCCCTCTCTTCCTCCCTCCCTCAGTACTAGAAATGGTCAAGGGAACTCTTCTGTGTCAGCAATTTGTCAGAAAACTTTCAGACGTAGGGCCAGGGAATACAGCTGTATTGATTTCAATAAAAGTTGCTCTTGCTGGACCGGAGCTGGCTGACTGTCACCTTTTGGTTTCCTGTAGAACATAAACACTATTGGGAGTTTTTGAAGACAAAGACAGACAGGTAGTTTGATTTGACTCAGCAAAATCAACCCCTTTTATGGTAGATCTATTTCAAATTTCTTTTAGGGGTGGAGAGGCAGTGAATGTGCAGCGTGGACAGGATGTCATAGCTCCTGTTCCTCGAGAGTCAGTGCTTTGCTGCCTTCTGCTTCCTGACGAACTACAGAAATCATTATTTCCTGTCACTTGTGTTTTAAAATAATCCCCACTATCGGAGTGAGTAAACCAAAAGGGGTCTGTGTGTTTCAGAGAGCATCCTGCTGCTACCTAGATTGTCCACCAAAACATCAAATGGAAACGCTTTTCTTATGTATGATCACTCCTGTGGGTGTCAGTTAGGTATAAGTGGAGGAGGCTTCAGCAAGGACAGGACAAAAGAGCCAGTGGAACTGATGCTATCTCTTTCTTTGCTGTGTGAACCTTTTTTTCCCTTGAGCTTTTTGGGATTGGCAGATCTGCTGCTTGGCTGTGAGCTGTAGCAACACACATGGCAAAACATATCTCAGGGAAGTCAGAGCAGCAGCCACCCACCAAAGGGGATGTGTATCCCAGTACCTACAACTTCCACTAGCCCTCCTCCTTCTTACCTCCTTTCTACTGAAGACTTCTTTCAGAAAAGACAATGCACAAAGCGACATGTGGAAATGTTAATTTGCTCATCTCTTTATGTTGCTTCTCTGTTTCCTGTATTGAAGAAGCCAACATATTTGATTAATATAGACGCTATAGATCTGCAAATGCATCTGTCATAATCCTGCCGGCCCCGAGATGTGGAACTCAGGTTAATCTGGTGAAGATGTTTAGATTCATGTGTTGGTTTCATGAAGTTCTTCACGTCTAGCAAATCTGCAGTTGCATTTAGCTCTGGCTTTTCAGGCATGTTTTCTGGGCAATGAATCTCTGCAAGCACTTCCAGGAAAAGGGATCTTGTGGTCCAGCTGCTCGTTTTTGAAAGCAGTTTTGCTCTAGTCTTTGCTTTTGTCTTTGTTATTTCATTCCTACCGTGATATTTTATGTTCAGCCCTGCAGAGAACCTGGTGCCATCAAGCCACAGCTATCCTATTGTTCTGTGGTGCTTCCAATTTGCATGGAAAATTATTCATGTTAATAACTCTTCATTGTTCACATTTTATCTTCCTAAGTCATGTCAGAGAGCTACACAATACGAGCCCTGCTGTCAAAAGGCTTGAAGTGATTTGCCTCTAGTGAATTCAAATGAATTCCAGTTTTGAGGGACTTAGGTAAAATCAGCTAGAATTCTTAAGATTTTCTTAATTTCCCCTCAGGTCCTGTTGTCCACCTTTGCCTCTGATAGCAGTCTTTGACCCAAATACTTCTGCCCGTGCTACTGCTGAGCCTCGCCGTGTTTCAGAGGGAGAAGGCTTGTTCTGTGTGGCGGTGGAAGGTCTTCAGTTCACAGTGCAAAGGCAGAGTATGATCTCAGCCGAGATCAAGTCATGATATTGATTACAGATATCACTTGAATTCAGTAAACAGTATTTGGCCTACCCTTGTGTTCCCTGCAAAGGGGTTTGCCTGTTCCTACAAACTGACAGGATAATTGCTGCTCATGTGAAGATACCGAGGTTTTTAGGTTCGTTGCCATTTTTCCCCATTTGCATACATAAGATAATGCTTGGGGAAAAAAAAAAAAAGGCTTTTAGCAGTTAGGTTCATAAACATGTTTTCCTAATCTTTAAAAACTGTTGACATGCTCATATTACAACAAAAAGTTAATGTTTCATGGGTATAATCCAGACTACAGAAGTAACACTAATACAAGATGCAACGTTTTGCACGTAATTGCAGAAAACTGTAACATGTTTTCAGAGTATAAGGGAGTGCTTAAAAAAACATCAAAGCATCTTTTCAGTTGCTGTTTAAAACCACTCTTGTTTCTCAGTTTTTAAGCACTATCACTCAGCACTGGTTTTGCTTCCTAATGTTGATTTGCTTTCAGCTGAGCTTTTGTTTCATAAACTTTGTGAAACACACCTGCCTAAACACTTTGGCAATATGGAGCAAATCTGAAAATGGCTCAGTATCTATTATTTCATAACTGAAACCTAGGCAGGTTTCTTTTGTATTTTAGTATGATATTGTAAGCCACACAGGAAACCTACCTTCATTTCTATAGTGACTTATTCTAGAATATTTGGTCAGATATTATCAACTATATAATATATTAAAATTACTCAGTGTTGGCACCACTCCTAAATACAAGCCCATCTACATGCAGTATAGCTCTACTCGGATATAAAAGAGTATTAAATGAGTTTCATTTTCTGCCAGACGACAAATAAAGTAACCATCAAAGTAGGTGAAATAATCATCAAATGAAACAAGACACTGTGAAATTTCCTGAAATGTCTTATTTCTTTATTTACAAAAGGATTAGGTCAAGTGAATCTTTTATGACAAATAGTGTTCCTGTTCCTACTGAAATCAATGACAAAGCTTCTTTGACTTCACTGGCAGCATAAGCTATTCCTGTAAGGCAGTAAAAATACAAACCCTGACTGTGCCTTCATGGACTTCAGTGTAAATTTGCATTAACCCTACTCAAGTCTAACTAGAGTTTGACTATTGCGTTCCCTCCAGGAGGGTTTGACTCTGAACAAAGTGCAGCTGTTCACAATGAAGAGACAAAAGTATTTTTGCTTACAGAACCAGGGTAAAAGATGCGAGTTAATGAAACAAAACTTAGTAAGGCTACTGATAAGCAGAAACATTCAGCCTGTGTCATCGGCACTGCCAGAAGGAATTCGGTGGAAATATACTGCTTTTTCACAAGTAGTGCTGTGGCAGACTACACAATTTTCTCAGGTGAAGGGGAAGCTTAGACATAAAGAAAAAACTTTGTGGTCTCAGAGACAAATATATCTCCTTGCTCCCCACCCTTCTTCCCATTCCAATTTCCCCCACCATTTGTATGATAGTATTTTTCAGAAACCTTTTCACAGGATTCCTCAAACCCCAGAAGACTCGTTAAAAAGCCTTAGTTTGAAGGAAGGTCCTTTTGTGGATTAGTAACTGGTTAGAGGGTGAAAAGCAAAGGTGGGACCTACTGATCATTTTTCACAATTAAAGGAAGTTGCAAAAGGAAGGCAAGGGAAAGAGACCGTGCCAGGTCCTGCATTGTCCATTGCCCACGAATGGGCTGGAAGAGATGGTGGATAGCCAAGGTGGCTGATGATACGAAGTTGTTTCCCATAGTCAAAAACAAAAGCTGCCTGAGAAAGTAGCACAGAGATCTCACATTATCAATTGACTAGGTAGTAAAATGGCAGAGAAAATATAATGCTGATAAATACAAAGCAGTGCATAATAAATACCCTAATAAATGCGAACAGTTCTGAATGTGCAGTTGTCACTCAAGAGAGAGATCTTGGAGTCACTGTAAATGTTAACATAAAAACACCGGTTTAACTTCCAAGGGACTGGGTGTGCCCTTGGCTCACAAACCTGACCCCTGCTTGTTGCCAAAAACTGAAAGATATAAAAGGGGAAGGAACCCTCTGTACTCACCGTTTCTTATAGGTGTCAACTATTTGCCACTGTTCAGAGAAGATGTGGAGCTATGTGGATCTTTGCTATGACCTAGAAGAGTTGCTTTTATATCCTCATGTGAAATGAAGTGTTCAAGAGAGTAGATCTAACCTGGAGTCACAAAGGAAACTGAAACTACAGAGAAGTATACAACCTGAGAACCAGTATCTCAAGTCTTGAATGTAATCAAGGCTCAGACAAAGGACCAAAGGATCAGAACAAACAAAAAAGCCTCAAAAGAGACCATAAGGAGACCCTGAATTAACCCTTGACATGATAGAAGCTTGCTGGGTGTTGCTGGTGCTGTAGCACTGGGGATGACCAAGACTCCAAAATACCACAATAAAACACCACAGAAACACATGAAGAGCTTGGAGACAGACGTGAGCAACACGTCCTGCACCTGCAAGGTGTCCAGTAGGTGCAGAAAGAGACAGATGTCAGCTTAGTTAACAGACCATATACAAGGAAGACAGTATCAGCAGTTCCAGTAGTTCATCCCATGCAAAAAGATGCTGGTTGAAAAGAGGATCAATGAGCTGTCGACCCGAAAACAAACAGGACCCATCCCAGATTAGTAATTCTTATCTTCGGTGGCATAACTTTACTGAGGACTGTGCTTGTTGGCTGGGCAAGGCGTATGGGATATTATAATGTTTGAAAATGTCTTTAGTTCAATGACCCTGAATTTACACCCTGTGCAGTGGAGTACAGGTTACACATCAACATCAGATGTTAATCTGCACTTAACTGGGCCACAACAGTGGAATAGTTTCTCAGCAGCTGGTACTTTGCTCAGCAGACCTGCACCGCTCAGCAGTGCAAGGGCCTCAAGAGCAACTGAATGTTCTTGGCGAACGTAGAGAATATATTAGAAATGTAAGTGTTTGGATTGTGTTTTTCATAAGCAGCATTTAAGGGCTACTATCTTAGAGAAAACAAAATAGAGAACTGTAACTTTAACCGTTTTCCATTTTCCAAACACAGGAAGACATATCCCATTAAACAGAAGCTATAGGGGAAATGTCACCAAAATAAAGATCTCTGCCCAGTGTTTTGGTTGGAGGCAGGCTGTGATGACTGAATACCGCAGTCTGAACTGAGTATCATGTGATGGTGGAGGGATGGGGAACTACATCCTGGCACTGACCACAGCTGCTTCTGTGGCTGGTTGAAAGATTCCTGCCGACTTTGGTGAGTCATACCCTCATGGTTCTCCACTGATGGCTGAACTCCTCAATGAAGTTCACCAAGTTTCAATGGGAACTTCAAAACTGACCTCTTTCTACTCTGAAGAGTTTTCATGGACTGTATAAGAGAAGTGCAATGGATATTATGGTCTATCGGTTTCCTGCAGAGGTGTTGTGAAGGCTGTTCCCCTAGGATTGCATATATATGAACCTGAAGCAGACGTTACTATAACATGATTTTTTTCTGTTTGAGGTCACTCTGACATGTGCCCAGAGAAACGAATACATACCTAGCTTATCAAGGGAACACATTTGGGTATTTTCACTCACACTCAGCAATGGACTATTCTTAGTAACTAATAATATACACGTGCCTTGCAGCATGCTTTTTGATAGACTTGTTTCTATCCTTTAGGGATCTAATATTTTACCATATTTCCAGAGAATCCTGGATTAAAAGAAAATGTCTTACTCTTTTTATAATATGGCAGTTTCTCACAGTGAAAAATAAATGAGATGCTGCTAGGACCAATTTCTTTCTTAAATACACATTGGAGGTAAAAGTGTCAGGTTAACCTGGTAAATACGTGCAAGTCAAAGCAGTATAAATTAAGGTTTAGAACTGATTGCTATAAATGTTGAAGAAATTATGTATTTTTTAACCATTCAGTGAAATCAGAATTTTCAAGGCCTATTATTTTTTCTATCTCTATTTTCTAAATGTTTAAATCAAGCGCTCCACAGCAATCCCAGTATATGCACTTCATTTGCAATTCATCATCAGTTTTAAGGTGGATTCTTTTTTTTTTTTTTCCCAAAGCCTGAAGTACATACAAACAAAAGTAGCTGCTGGCAGGTTTAGAGACGCAGAAGCGCAGTAATTTGGTACGTGGTTGCCATGGCAGCTAACCTACCTCTAAATTATCCTATGCGCTTTTCTCAGCCATTCTCTAGTATTGTTCCTCCTCTCTAAATTGTCAGTTCCTTTTTTAGGGGACCTGCCTTCTGCAAAGTGCCCTCCTTTGTGCCACTTCGGCCTCATCTGCTGGCTCAGCCTTTCTGTTCTGGCGTACTCCATATTCTGGTGATATTATCCGTTAATGGAAGGGGACGCGAGAGGAGTGTGAGGCAAAAGGGGATGATGGTCTTCCAGCTATTCTGTCTGTTGAGAGCAGCTCCTCAAAAGCTGATTTTTGCTGAAGTAAATCACAGTGGTAACTCCTTTCAGTTTCAGGTTCTAAAGCTTGCTGCGACATCATTGATTTCGGTGAAGTTATTTTGATGAAGTTACTGCACATTCACAGTGACATAATAAAAGCCAGATTTGGCCTTGCGACAGCAAATTTATCAAATGATGAATGAATTCCGCTCTGTGGATACATGGCAAACCGGGGTGCTATCTCTTCTACCCAGAAAACAGGCTTTGAAATGCTTTAGCAATATTTATTATCAAGTAGAAACATTAAAAGAAAGGGTTATAAGTCATCCAAACTCTTTCCTTTCCATTGACCTCCCTCTCAGCACAGTTAGAAAACAAGCCCAGTGCTACTTATGAATTTTAAGGTTTCATTATTTATTTCTGTGAAATAGTTCCTTTCTGTCAAATCACTCTGTTTCAGAGGAAAACCATTCCACTGGCTATTTCTGACCAATCACCCTTTTAATCTTCCTCCTTGCCACCTCTGAGAACTAAGTTGTGACGCCGCTTCAGGGGAACCCAGCCCAGGTCTTATCAGTTCCTGACACATCATGGATAGCCGACGTGCTTTCTGCCTATGGCTGAATGTGAGCTCAGGGTTTACAGAAACCGAGATCAAAAGATAAGAAATAGAGAGTATTTACTTACTTATTTTTAACATACTAAGATCAATGTATTGTCAAAGCAGAAGTTTTGTCTAATTTTTTTTAAGAAAGTTCAGTTTCAGTATCAATCTGCATGTTTGTTAGTTTTCAAGCAATTGCCTAGAAGACAATCGCTGCTGCTGAAGCCTTGGATTGCCAAATACATTCGCATGCAAAGTCAAGAGTGGGGATTACTCAATTTATCATCCTCATATCACAAAGAAGTAGAAAAATCCCTGGATTTGTAGGATTACAAGCTGTGCTAAAGTGATCTCTCTTTTCAGGGATACTGAAAGCTGTAAGATTCAGCAAGAGTTTTTTGCTCTTATTTTTGAAGTTCTTTTATTCAGTCCAGTCATCTCAGCGTAGCTTGCTTTTTAAAATGGACTTTCAAAATGTTAAAAACAGTGCAGATACTAAGCACAAGGAATAAGATCTAGAGACGTGACAATGAATAAACATTTTATGATGATTTAGGCTTGCTGAACACCTGCTCCCACAAATACATTATGTGGTAGTTTATTAAACAACAGATGAACTACAACAATCAGTTTTTGGAATAACTGGCAGGAGAGAGAGATCTGGCAACAGTTTCAGATTCCCCCTCTACACTTGTGGGGAGGAAAAGAAGATAACTATACATCACAGTAAATGTTCAAGAAAGAAGTGGATTTCCTCCCACTGCTTTTTAATCCTGGTATCTTACACTCTCCCAATTGTTTTTGCTCTTTCACTGTAAAAAGCTGCATGCATGCAGTAAAATTCTAATAAGGGAAAGCACTGCAGGCTAAAGTAGGCATCCTGAAGGTAGTCACGAAACTTGAAAATAAAACAGAGAATCACACTTCCCATTCAAGAAGAATGGGAATGTGTGACACTTCCCATTCAAGAAGAATGGGAATGTGTGACACTTCCCATTCAAAAAAAAAAAAAGTGTCAGGTGACCAAGTTATATATATACTTGTATTCCATGTGTATTGTCTAGATTAATGTAACAATTTCACGTGAATTGCCCATGCACAGCACTTTTCACGGCACTTTGCAAAGATTGGAATTACTGTTATTTGCATTTTACAGATGGAGAAACCAAGTTATGGGGAATTGAATTCACCAGCCCAGACTTCCAGCATATTGATTGCAAGGCCTTCCAGTTGCCATGGACTTCTTAGAACAACACAGATCCCTGCAACTATCAGGGATATTATTTATTGTTTATCCTTTTGTCTCACAAAAAGAAAATACTTGCCAGAATTGCTGACAAGGAATTATTTCATTTTGGGGGCAGAATGTGTTTAGTAGTTATTATGGCAAGCTGTGATTCATACCCCTTTGGACCTCAGTCATATTTTTCACGGCATGAGAATAAAGTACATTACATTCTGGAGAGCTTTGCCAATGAAATATTAAAGCAAATATCTGCGATAAAGCTCATTGCTATGCTTTTCAGCAGTATTGAGGGGGAAGGGAGGGGAGAAGTGCAGTACATTAAGTGGGATGGCTATCCTTCCTGGCCTTACAGAGAGAATGCTCTGATGTTTTTGTGGCCACCGAGGATATGATACACACCCCAAACTCTGTCAAGCCTCAGGGAGTAGGAGGTTCAGGAATGGTTCAAAAGCAACCACTTGGGACCTTGTCCTGCCCCAGCAGCTCTGTTCTTGGGCCTGTTCCCTTACCCTGGAATTTAAGCATCCCTGTGGGTGACATGGCTGTTTCAAGGCAAAAGTTTTCTAGCTTCTTAGGCAGTTAAACCCATGGCTTAACTTCTGCTGGCTTTCAAGTGTGTCATTGGCTTCTGTGGGAACAGCACCGGGTTTTGACGAGGTGGCAATCCAACGGTGCAGGTGGCCACCGCAGAGACAGGTGGTCCTGTGCTCCCTGTCTCCATGTGCGCTGGTCTGGCCCGACGGGGAGCGGGCTGTTCGGTGTCAGGCCAGGCGGGGTTGCTTAAGGAAGGGGTGACAGCTGTACTGTTGGGGGTAGCGTGGAGAATGTGCCACCGCCTCTTTGACAACAGCCGGCATTTGATGGCAACCGGAGGCTGTGAAATCGTTCCCTTAGGAGTTTGCTTGTACTGGCAACTGCTGCTTCTACGTGACAGCCCTCCATCACTCACCTGTCTATCATTTCAGAATTCATCCATCAATTACACGATACCTGGCTGCACTGCCTCTCGGCTTTACCTTGTTCTCCCTCTTTCACCTTTCCACTGCCTACCTCGGGCTGCAGGTGCCCCTGCCCTGCCCAGTCCTACTGAAGCATGCCCAACAAATGACATCTCGCCGTGACAGAGTTTTGAGTCAAAGGTGACACACAAATACTCGCGTAGTTATCACGGAATCACAGAATTGACAGTTGGAAGGGACCTCTAGAGATCATCTAATCCAATGCCCCTGCTAAAGCAGGAATGCATAGAGCATATCACTCAGGACTGCATCCAGGCAGGTCTTGAAGATCTCCAGAGAAGGGGACTTGATTTTTGTGCTTTTATTTCAGTGTAGTATTGGTTTATGTAACAACAACTGCTGAGAATAAAGTTGTCTACAGTAGGATATTTTTAGCATTTCTATAAAGTATTATATATGTTTCACACTGATGCATGTATAAATGCTTAGGGAACCTGAAGGTGGCTACAGAGCAGCATCTTATCTTTATTTTACACGAAGGATTTAACTTTTTCTTGGGGTGTCATTGGGCTGGTTAATGGAAGGGACCTTATGTAGTAATGTCCTGTCCCTGTGTATTTAAACTGTGTGTATCCCTTAAGTCCTTACCCACACTGCCTATTATATTAACTCTTCGTAGTGCCATTTCTTTGACTAATCATCAATCCCCAAACACCGCACATCTCAAAATGCATTCCTGTGGCTAGTGGGCTATGGCTGTAGCATGCCATGTTTAACCGTGCATTAGGGGGCAAAAGCACAGCTCTGGAAAGGCGGAGCGTGGCTTTGGTGCCAGGCCTGCCAAGACTCCGGAATGAGCATCCCTCCCTGCCTGAGGAGGGGGGCTGGGGCAGATGGCCTCCGGAGGCCACCTCAGCCACCCCGATTCTGCAATGTTTGCTTCAAACCGTTTGCTATCTCCTCTCTGTGCATCTCCGTGACGGACATGAATGTCCTTTGGGTACTCGCCAGCCTATTGTGGGCACAGGTGCTGTGCGGGGCCCTGCTCCTCACGCAGCCCGGGCCTCACGCCTGCGGCCAAGCACCTCTCCTCGGCCCTGCACCTGGCCACCGGCACGCCGGGAGAGGAACGGGGCTGGCAGCCGGGAGGCTGCGGCCCAAGGCCCCGTGCCCGCCGTCAAGCGACCCACTGCGCCCGCCACGGCCCGGCCGAGGCCGGAACCGGAGCTGTGCCGGTACCGCAGAGGCCGGCGAAGCAGCACCTGTGCCCGCAGCCCTGCCCTCCCCAAGCGTGCCGGCAGCGGGCGGCTCCGTGAGGCAGCACCAGTGGAAGACGATCCCGACCCCCATCCCGCCGTCCGCGCTTACTCATCCCCTCAGGAACAGGGCGAGGCCGGGCCGCCCCGAGTGCCGCCGGCTGCTACAGGTGGGGCAGGTCGGCGGCGCGGGGGCCGCCGGGAGTTGTAGTTCTGCCGGGCAGGCGGCGGGCGGGGCGAGGCGGCGGGGCGGACTACAAACCCCAGAGGCGCCCCGCGGCCGGGGCTTTAACCGCACGTGGGGGGGGCGGTGGCGGCGGCGGGAGGCAGTTCCTGGTGGTGCGGCCCCGCGGCTGGCCGCTGCCGGGGGTGGCGGAGCGGAAACCCGCCTCCAGCCCGGAGAGAGCCCCGGCCAGGGCGGGGGGGAGATGCGCCTCGCCCTTCCCGACGACGGCAAGCCACGGCCGTCCTTAATTAGCAATTAGCTCGTCCCCAAATCGCCCCCTACCTCCCCCCCCCTCGTCCCCGCACCGGCGAGCGCTGTCCCATGCAGGCTGACCCGCCGCCGGCAGCAGCAGCTCGGTAGCTGGCAGCCCACGGCTCCTCCCGCGGTGCTGGCGTGCGGGTCGCTTAAGCCATGGGGAATGGGATGAACAAGGTAAACGCCGCTCGTCGTCGTTGTTCCTGTGCGTGAGTGCATGTGGGCGGGCGAGGCGAGGCGCAGCGGCCGGGGGTGGCGGTCGGTCGGTCCGTCCGTCCGTCCGTCCCTCGCTCCCCTTCTCTCTCTCTCTCCCTCCCTCCCCGCGGGCGGTTGCGGTGCCCCCCGCCTTTGTCTCGCCGCGGGGCGGCGGGCTGCCCGGTCGAAGAACAAAGGCCGGGGCAGGAGCGGCTTCTTCCCTTGGGCTGCGGGGGTACCCCCCCCGCCCCGGGGCGAGAGGGGAGGGACGGAGACCGTGGCTGCGCCGCTCCCTCGGGGCGCGCCTCCTTCCCCGCCGCAGCGCGGGCAGGGAGAAGGCGGGCGGGCGGGGGGGGGACGGACGACGACACGGACGGACTGGTTTCGGTGATGCCACAACGGTCGCCAACGGCCGCTGGGCTCAGCCACAGCGCCGGGACGGGCCCAGGCCCCTTCGAGTCTGTGCCCCCTCCCCGGCACCCCGGGGCGTCGGGCTCTCAGCCCCGCCGAGCCAGCGGGATCGAATCGTTTAACTTCTCCATTGCTTGTCTTTCCCTCTTCCCCCGCCCCCTCCGCAACCAGGACCCAGGGGGGTCTGCCAGCCCTGGAGGGGTGGGGTGAGGGGGTGTCACCTGTCCCCGGTGCCCGTGGGAGAGGAAGACGCCTGGCCCCGGTGGGGATGGCAGCAGAGAAGGGAGGTAGAGCTGTTGTGCAAAGGGTGTTGGCTTCTTGGCAGCGAGGGCACACTGCCAGTGCTGGTTCCCCAGGCACCTCGTTGGTGGTTATCAAGGGACAACTGTGATTTCTCTCAGTATCTCCACCTCTGCCGTAAACCCAGGTTTGAAAGCGTGGTGGTAACTAGCCTTTTATATCTAGCTTACTATGAGGAACAGAAGTTGAGTCATCTCTTATGTCTAACATCCTGCTTTGAGTACTTTGGGAGTAGCTTTGCTGCGAGTGTGGCTTCCTACCAAGCGGAAGAGAAGAGCTAGAGAGGGCTGCTCACAAGTTGCCCAAGTCTGACATCCTTGCCCTTTGAAGTCAGGTTGAGGAACATCCAGACTGCTACCTGGGAGGTGAAGCTTTTACATCCTATGGATAGAGACACTGAAATAGCAGCTTCAGGCAGGGGAAAGATCTGGCTGTTTAGCTCAAGCGAGTGGGTGGGTAGGAGATAGAACCTTGGTACCTTGGTCCTTCTTTCCAGTTTTGGTTTAAAAGTCTGGGGATAATGTGATACGTAGCCGCTCCTTGGAGGCATATTCTAGGAGTGGCCAGTTGGAAAGAAACACAGCTGGAGAGACTTCTTTTAGACTGCTGGTATGTTTGTAGTATTTTTCTGGGAATGTTTAAAATTATAAAAACATTTAGAGTGACAGGATATGGGATGAGAAAGTTGGGGGGAGGGAGAGGAAGAAAAAGGAGGATTCTCAGCCCTTTGAAGCGTGGCACTCTGTCTGCATTCCATCTTGCTATGGTACCGTGTGAGCAGGAATTGGCAATCTGCAAATCCAGGCAATTTGATCATTTTAATGTCAGGGTTGCCCTGACACATACCAACCAGTGCTTTTGGGACAAGCATAACACTACTTCACTTTTTCTCTTCCCTTCTTATGGCTGTATCCCTGAGAGGAGTTAGGGAGGAGCTGGCTCCTTTAAGGAGGCTACAACTACGTTGGGTACTGGCCATCGGGATTTATTTTTGTAGGGGTCCCGCATGCAGGTCTGGTACTTGCCACCTTTAGAATGTGCCCCTGGATCATCTGTTCCTTTTGATCTTGTGAGTCAGCGAACGCCAGAGGGGCAAGGGGGAGGCATGGAGTCATCAATGCTTATGTTTAGGGTATTTACTTGATTCGATGTAGTCTATTGGTACCAATTGCCTTAGTTACCAACTGAAGTGTGGTTTTTTTGTGGTAGAGCTATATGCAGATGGTAGGAGAAAAGAAGCAGCTTATCCTATGGTGGATTATTTCGTTTAGGGAATCTCTTTGTACTGATGCCAGGGGAAGAGGATTAGTGGTGACCTGTAATGGGTATGGTAAGGAAAAGCTCCAGAGATTGCTACAGCTGCTGTTGCTGCTCTTGGATGCTGAGCCTTTCTCAGTGGCATGGTCCCCTCCTATTTTCTGTCACATGATATTGATGTATTTCGTAGCAAATAGCAATCGCACCTGACGTGATGTGGCCATTAGTGCTGATCAAGGCCGGGAGGCCTGGCATTGTTTTTAGGTGGGGTTTGTCTTTTGTTTCTAGCTTACTCTGTAAAATTAGCTCCACTTAAGTGTTTTTTGTTTGTTTTTTTTTCTTAAGCTCACCCAAGCCTCATAACTTTTCCCAAATTAAATTGAAAGCATTGGTTCATATATACCCTTCTTACTCTGCTCAAAGAAGGAGAATTGCCTAGTGTGTGTTGACTTAGCTTTGCTCTTCTTTTTTTTTTTTTTAATATCTTTTAAGTGCAGCATGAGCAATGGGATCTGACACTAGAAAATTGTCTGGGTGGCCTGATTTGTCTTCACGCATAATGTCTAACTTTGACTTATATTCAAAGTTCAAGTTGAAGTCTGTGGTTGAAAATTATGAAGATGTTTTCCAGGAGCTGAAGTCTAGCGGCTGAGATGGTGACAAGAGATTGTAGTACTTAGATTTGACTATCTGAACAGGATATGCTTAGTGAAGAGTTTTTCCTGAGTTTTAGTTTTTGTTTGTCCTGTTACAGTTAACTGGCCGTTATTCATGCAGACTCTTCTGAAGGGGTGAGTTGAGTGTTATCTCTACAAAAAGGGCAGATAAGCTATATTCGTTGTAGGAGTTGATTCATAAGAAGTGTAAATCAGTGTGGATAGTTACAGCTGATGCAACTGGTTCTGTGGAAGCCGGCGAAGCTGCACCAGCTCATGTCAGAGGAAAATCCCTCTCCCAGACCCGTGATGCTCTCCGGTATTGCAGGATAAGGTGGGCTCACCTGCTTCTTCTACAGTGCCTGGCCATCTTCGCAGAAGGCACCGTGAACTTGGCAGGAGCACCCATCAGTACTAGACTACATAGAAGCAGCGTCAGGCAAGGAGTTTGATGCTGTCTTACATGTATGTGTTTATATAGGAGACAGCAGCAAAGTAGCCCTTTAAGCTGTTTCCAGAGGGGTTTATTTTCAGGGAGGGCTGATGAGAAGCATTGGCTGTCCCTTGCAGGACTCTGTGTGAGGTGTTCTCGTGTGAGATAGGAACGAAGACAGGCGTTGCTGTCCTTCCCGCTTGGTTGTGCAGCCTTCTACATCTGTTATTTAGTCTGTGGTCATTTTCTCAATGTTTCGGATGATATAAAGAGGCTACTGTTTTTATTCATAAAGCAGTGGTTGAAAAGTTCACAAAAACAACCACCTTATTTTTCTTCTCTTCTGATTCCCACCCCTTCTCTCTCACACACCCCTAGCAGCCATCGGCCTTCATTTTGTGAGACCCGGAGTTGCAGTTACTGAAGGCAGTGTGAGATGACACAGCTGAAAGTTCCCAGCCGTAGTCTAGTGCCGAAGTATTAGTCAGCACGGCACGAAGATTCACTTCTTTCCAGGTAGCTTTCACCCATAGTAATGTTTCTTGCTTCTAGAATGACTAGGACAACAGGGGTAACATCTGTCCTTGGTTGCACGGTGTCCTAATTTCCTATCTAGCATACAACATTGCTTCATGATGCACAAATGCAAACTTCTGGATTTTTCCTTCTTTGCCGACAACGATCCAAGAAGCCTCGTTTGTGCAGCCTCCAGTCTTTCTTGGTGTCTTTAATTTATAATGTCTAACCTTAATGACTGTGACTGGAATTTAAGCTTTTATCCTCTCTTGAGAGCATATATTTGATGCAGAAATAATGTCCTGGAGTCTAAAATGCTGTAGTCTACAGTAGTGGTGGCGTGATTTGAGGTTTGTGCTGCAGATAGGAAATACCAGACAGCCATTAAAAAATATCAGCCTTTTTTTCATTTTTTAATTTGTTAAGCTTAAGTTGAGGGAGCTGGCTGGGGTGATCTGGTGGTGAAATCTGTTCATAACTTGACTGTCTTTTGCTTTAGAGCATGCTTTTTGTTTGCAGAATTTTGCCCTTAGCAATGGTACTCTGCTCCCTGGAGCAGCTATGGGCTTCTGTTTCCTAACCTGGCCTGGTGGCCTTTGGGCTGCACTTCTAGCAGAGTCATCAAGTGTGCTTAAAATAATGAATCAGTCCATGAAACCACGAGTCTTGTGCGTGTGGAAAGGGACAGCAGAATGCTGTAAGGGTTCTTTTCCCTGCTCGATACCCTGACATAGGAGAATGCCCTGCTGACTTTTTGCTGTCTTCCTCGGGATGTCAGATTTGTACAAATGAAGAGGGAAGGAAAGGGGAGAAAGCTGTCTGAGCTTATCTCTGCAAAACTTACACACGCCTGTTTGTACCAGACCAAAGAAAAACATTTTCTTGTCCAGCTGGTGTTGTCAAAGCAGTTCAGGGCACAATCAAGGTCCCGGAGAAGTGGTCTTTCAGCGTCAGTGGCAGAATTGAGCCCTGTTGGTTAGAGCTGATGTAACACCGCAGGGAGAGAGGGATGGCCCGGCGATGCTGAGAGGGAGGAATATTTGCACAAACCAAACCCGTGGGGAGAGCGGGGAGCGCCGCAGCCCTTCTGCTTTTCTCAAGGCTCGATAAATACCGGCGGACGCGGCGACGTGTTTATCGGATGAAAGCCCTGGAGTTAAGGCAGCTCAGGAGCTACTTTGCAGGCCCTTCTGCTGGCCCGCTAACCTCTGCCTGGTAAGCTGGGTGGCCTTTCAGCAGGAAGGCTGGAGGGGAGCGGAGGCTGGGGCGATAATCCCCCGATGAAAAGTCCTTCGTGGCTGTCGGAACTTGGCGGCTGCCGGACAGAGTGAAATGGGTGGAGTTTTCCCTTTAAATAGCAGCGCCCGAGAGACTGTTGCTGCTGTTGTGGTGACACTTGGGTGTTGCTAAGGCTTTAGGAAGTCAGCGCTGACATATCTGTATTGGTGGTATGCTCTGCCTGCACCAAAGGAAAAATGGATGGGACAGTGTCACCGCCACGGTTCTGGCCTCTTCAAAGGATGTGGGTCAGAGCCTTCAGGTGGCAGAGAATTAAATTCTTGGCCAGAAAGCATGTGTTCAGTTTGCTGGGGTTTTGTTGTTGTTGTTTCTCCCCCCCCCCCCCCCATGTCGTTTCTGCTGTTCCCAAGTTGGGAGGATTATGAGAGGGTGGCAGTGTCACCTGCCTCTGTGTGTGTGCATGCACGTGTGTGTCCTCAGGCTGGTCCTCAGGCTGACCTTGAAACTCCCCCGTTACAGCAAGTCCTGTAACTGAGACCCATGTAGGCTTCTGGGAGTGCTGGGGTGGGTGGATTTAGGAGAGAAACCTACAACTCGAGGACTTTCATCGGTTCTCTTTCTATGAATACACAACTGGAAATCACAGTGATTTCCCGTGTCAAAGAGCCCCACGGTCCTGCAGCCTGGACTCGCGTGGCTTTGCGCCTCAAAAAGACTCGAAGGATGTAGTTTTGCAGTGCTTTTTCCATCTCGCTTAGCAACTTTAGGCAAATCACCTTTTCTGCAGAAGGTTTCATCATTAGTTAAATGAGGGTAACTCTTATCCTGCCGCAGGGAGGCAGGGGAAGGGGTGCGTTGCAAGGCCCGCTTACTATGTGTGAACCGCTTTTGCTGTCCTTGGAGAGCATCCCTGATGTGAGAGTCTGCACGATTAACAACAGCAGGCTGTCAGTGCATGTTCTCAAAGCACAGCGCACCTAGAGCTACGCAGCTTGAGAAGGTTGCAGAGAGGCACAAAATGCTGTCAGTGCCTTTTAGATTGCCTTCGACAATACTCTGCTAAAGTAGTATGTTCCATCCTGTATGCAAATTGAACTTTGTCAAATTGTCTTACCACAAGATATCTATATTTGATACTATATTTCTTTCTCACAGATTCTGCCTGGCTTGTTCATTGGCAACTTTAAAGGTAAGATTAGTTTTATCACTATCTCTAGGATTACTTAGCAGGGGTCTTGAGGTGTTGTTCCGCAGGCCTACGGAATTCTCCGATGTCTCTGCAGCTTCTTTAACCCCATCTTGCTTCGTTTCTGGATTCACCTGGTAGCACTTTCAGAAGAACTTGTTTGCTCTCTCATCCGTGTGCTGTTCTGCAAGTACTCTAAGAAAAATGAACGCCATCTCCTTGGAGCATGCTGCGGCTGGAATTCTTAAACATTGGCCTGCCTTAAACGGTTCCTGTGCTTGGCAGGCAAGCCTGTGAGCCGGGCAGATTCTTTGTAAGGCTTATTTCAAGCCCTCCTTATAAGTAAAGGCTTAGTACGCCTTCCGTTCATTGCTTTCATTATTTTGGTTATTTATAACAACTGCTAAAGAGTTCTGTTATCACTGCTCACGAGACTGATAGGTCTGCAGATTGCTGTCTGACCACTGATACTTGCACTGTCATGGATGTAAGATTTGCTGGATTTATTTTTTTTTTTTACTTTTTGAATGATATTTATTTTTTTTTCTGTGCAGAAAGACAGAACCATATTTAGAAAACACAGGAAACTTTATGTAGACATCCAAATAAATGACCTGTTCTCAAAACACTCAGCAGCAGTTTCAGCTGACTGTCCCTACTCAGAAGTAAACCCATTGTGCCTGTACAGTCATTTTGATAGGTGTAGATGCTGTATTTCTTGTGCTTGGGTACGAGAGCAAAGCCGGACCTGTAGGGGCTACTTTGATATCCTCTCCTTCCTGGTCTAATGTCATAGCTAGTCTGTTAAGATTGGACAAGGTCTGCATTGGATTTAGGTGGTGCTGCACCTCCTCTCTGCCTTGTGCCCACCCTTCCATCCCAAAACCGGTAGGTTCAGTGGGTGATGCCCAATTTAATAGCCTCTGGACCTGCTGAACTATGTTGCTGGCCCAGTGCTTGCTGCCCCTTGGAAAGCAGAGCAGATCACCTTGAGTGGCAGCCTGGAGGCATCTGTGAAGTTAAAAGCTGCCTTTTGTTACACCAGGGTTCAAACACAAGAGGGAATTAATCATGCCATGGTAAGGAAAATGAGAAGATGGAAGTGAGTTTATACTGATGAAAGTACGTAACAAAAGGAGGGGAAAAAAAAAAATAAGGGGAAGAAGATAGTTCTGAAAACACTTTGGATAGACCACTGCATGGGCTAGTGAGAAAACTAACTTAGTCACAGCCATGTTGCTTCCTCTTTTTGTTTAATTTCCTGTCAAGTAATTTAGGAGAGGGGTCGGATGGGATGTTTGATAGGGGAGTCTTTTGGGTTTCAAGCTGTCTG
>JAOQGH010000012.1:67897508-67938544 GCA_025769975.1 Gallinago jamesoni
TGGATGGGGCTTTGAGCAACCTGCTCTAGTGGGAGGTGTCCCTGCTCATGGCAGGGGGGTTGGAACTCAATGATCTTTAAGGTCCTTTCCAACTCAAATGATTCTATGATTCTATAAAAATAAACTAATCTCGTTTTGTGGAGACACTTAATCTTCTAATTTCGGGAGTGAGTTGCAGTTAAATGTTGTCAACAGGCCCATATCACTGTAGTGCCTTTTTCCCCCCTGTTCCTGGCAGGGTACTTTTTTATTTTGTTGCTAGCAGCAGAGGTGGAAAATTCTACAGCTGTTTTTTCCCATCTAACAATACAAAGAGAGGATTTTTTTTATTCCTTACTTTGCATCTCTATGAAAGTACTAAAGTAAGGAGAATGGTTGTATGTACATTTGAGATTTCATTTGGAACAAATAAAATGAAATGGAGGGAGAAGCAGCTAAATATGGGTATGGGAGGGAAAGAGAAAGGCTTCCCCAGTGTGAGTTGTGTCCTTTTCTGTGAGGAGAGAGTTTCCTGAAGGCTTTACAGAAAAGTCCATATCGGCTGAGAAGCATTCTGCTGTATGAAATGGAATATTAGGTAACCTACTGTTAAGAGTAATACCACATTTGAGGGAACCTTTAGGGATGCACAAGATAGGCTCTTGATAGGTTTCTTTCATTTTTATATTTGGAAATGGGGTGTTTCACACTGTGATTTCAAATTGTGAGCCTGCGTGTGGTCACACAGCACTGTGGCACAGTAAAGTTGGAGTTGCTGCGGTAATTGTGATTCTCCTGGCTTACATAACCCCTTAATTTTTTATTTTTTATTTTTTTGTAATTTGTGGTATGAGACCATGAGTGACAGAATATCTCATTTGTATACTGCTGTTCAAAGAGCTTTGTCTGTAGTATCTGCAGACGCTTACGGCAGGTGCCAGGGGAACCAGGGGAGTTTCCCCTTTGTAAACTGTTTAAAGTTTAGATCCAGATGATACAGTCATAGGCTGGGAAGCTTTTTCTCCTCTGTTTTTATGATTTGAATGGTTATTTCCTAAATATATTGAGGATCTGCTGGGAATCCTGGGATGTAGGTCTGGGATAGCCATTTCCAGCTTAATTCTATTAATGTCTGAAATCTCACTGTCTTACTGTATAGTTTTGATTTTTTTGAAATTACTTTACTCTGGATACTTAGTTAACTGAAGCACTAAAGTCTTTTGGGCCTTTTGGGTCATCCTGTGTCCATTAGGCCTTTCGGACTTTTTCGAAGCAGTCAATGTTTAATTTGGATCATATCTTCTTTTAAAGCTGTTTGCCTTGTGTGGCAAGCCATTTCTTACCATGTGGGTCATACTGATAATTAGATATCGGGGTCTGATTTTATTAGGTATGCATTAACACAGTGAGTTCCAGCCACCAGACTCTGAAATCTCTCCTTAGCCTTTTGGAGAACAGAAAGCAGTGATTTTTTAGGGACATATAGGCTGGTTTCTGGGCTTCTGCACCCTTACCTCCTTAGGTGTTCTCTGAAGAACGAGGATTGTCCTATGGACTGTTGAAATCTGAAGACCAGGTGGATTAGAAGACCTCTCGTGGCAAACATTAGTGTTTCTTCTTTGAAATGCTCGCTGTGAGATTTTTAGGAAATTTCTATTGTTCTGTGAAGCTAAACCTCAATTCTGTTTCAGACAGAATTTCTGTTAATTCTGCCCTAAAGGATTAGGCATTAATCGGCGTTGATCATGCAGGCTTGACCAGTAACAAGTGAAATCGCTGCAGTTTTGACTCTTCTCTCCATTTTTATTAGGCTTAGAGAAGCTTTCCTAATTGGATTAGGTTTAAATTTGGTTGCCTGTTACTGTGCTCACATGGTTCTTGTCTATGGGCCAATATAATTAAATGCCCAATTCCTCTTTGTGGTGGAGAAAAGGCATTGAAACTTTATAGTAGAATGGAATAAGATGAAGCAAGAGATGCTAATTGAACTCTTGCACGTACATAAAGAATGTACAGGTGATGCTATTGTTATTTTTGTACCTAGAGAGAGCCGGTTTGAAACCTTTGTGGTCAGTGCTTTTTTTTTGTGTGCAGCCAGGCTAATGTGAACAGATTGTATGGGCAGATTTGGAAGGCAGGTGTTCTCATCATAAAACCACTGCTGTAATTGCCATGGTGTGCTGTGCCATTCTCAAGTGAAAAGGTCAAAAGTAAACGGACACTAACTTTTACCTGTATTAATGGTTCTTTGAGGTCATTTTCTGGCATGCTAATGGTTTAGTGTGGGGAAAGTTGCCCAGTGATGACAGATAATCTATTTTACCTTCTTTCTCATAGAAACAAACTTGTTCTTTCGCAACATGTAGCATCAAATTTTCAGTCACCCCAGTTTGTGTTCCAGTTCTGAATGTTTGAAACCCCTTGGTTGCAAGTCTAGGAACCACCTTTTCACAACTGTGCTTCCTTGGTGCAGCATTTTGCTTTTTCATGTGTTTGATATCTTTATCATTCGATCTCTCTTCAGACTTAAAATTATGGTATGTATTGGCTAAACGCACATTTTTCCCTACTAGTCCACAGGAAGTAAGAATGTAGTTATCGTTTTGGCTTGTCTGCTAATGCCTCAATTCAAGTGATATGGTTGGCTTCGCTCCTCAGACTTGGATATCTCGAGGTCTGTCTCCCAAGTGAAAACACATCTCCTGAAGGGGGATTTGTGGGTAGAGAGGAGGTAAGCTATTTCTTGTACAGCTCTGACTGCTTGCTCAGATGGCCATCACCTGCATACAGGCATACAGAGACTTATATTTCAGATGCAAAATACATGAAACTTCTGACTTAAGAACACATTCCTGAGTCACTTAAGCTTGTTCTTTTTATAGTATATAATTTGTTTTGGACTTAGAAGTGTGTTTTCCCGTTACCCGCTCTGATGATGGTGTTCTTGAACAGCTGCATTTGGGGTTTTGCTTTATGAAGCTTCAAAAAGAAATGTACAAAGTATAAGGGATTTTCAACATGCACAATGGAAAAGGGAGTGAGCTATTTCAAGAGATTAATGACATTCTTTTTCTTTTTTTTCCCTTTATCGCAGATGCCCGAGATGTAGAGCAATTGAGTAAGAATAACATTACGCACATTCTTTCAATCCATGACAGTGCCCGCCCTATGCTCGAGGTAAGAGGTATGGGAGACTCCATGGTAAATCCTTACTTTGCAGTTGACTGTTACAGGCATCTTGGGGTTAATTACTTGCTCTGTAAAATTGGCGTTTGAGACTGATTTTCTTGTGGAAATGTTTGACAGCTATAGTTTTGGGATCCAGTCACGGATTTTGTTATTGCTTCTGTTATAACAACAAGAAATCTTAGTTGGCAAAGGAAGAAACATTTATAGTGGCAATCAATATAACACAATAATGGGATTATTTTGTTAATTTAATAATAAAGGTAAGTTTCCTTCTGTGTGGAGTTCAAGCATCACATAAATAATATCATTTCTTCTCCCTCTTCCCCATGACCAACCCTCCTTTGTACTTGATTCCCTTTCTTGATTCTATCAGATGATGGTGTAAGAGTTTTCCATGTCCTTTTCCATGTAAAATAGCCTTATTTAAGCTTGGGGTGTGGGAAGAACCAGTGGTCCCTCAAATAATTCATCTAATGTAGCAGAACATCTTTAGGTCTCCAACAATCTAATGTGAAGTATTATTCCCCATTTTATTGAAGGGAAGCTGGTCTGAACAGCTGAAATGACTGGATTTGTTGTGTCATCTTGAGCAGTGAAAGAGCTGGGGCCAGGATGCAAGTCTCCTGTGTTGGCCTGATGCGCTTTCTTCTTTACACCACCTTACCTTTGAAGGAGGGGAGTTTGACTGGGCTTTGCTACACCTTAAAATCCTCCTATTTGGAGGGAACTGTTATCCCCTTAAATTTCTTCATTCCCTGCATGCTACTTTTCATGAAATATGGCAAAATAGCAGGTAAGGCAGTTGCTAGTGTTACCCCTCAGATGCTGCTGGGAATCTCTGCTTTTCGTTCTCTTGATGTAAAAATTATCTAGTGAATTCAGTCCTTACACTACGGAATTTCCACCTCTCCCAGGCAAGTCAATAGGTAAGCTGAGCAAAAAGCATCCCTTATGTGTCATGATTAAAACCAAAATCAAGTTAATGGTGAATTCAGGGTTGACCTTGAATTTAGAAGTACGCTGAAGCAGAGCTTTAGGTGTTGACTTTATACTGTGCCTGGTGCTTAAGTCTGAAACACTGAATTTCAAGAGTGCTCTTTGTTGAAGAGATGAACAGTTGTACTGAGTAAGGGAGAGGTAGTGTTTCCTCTAGGGTGCTGTTCTCTAAAAGGAATGGAAGCTTGCTTTGTTTTATAATCATGATTGGAAAAGTAGGAAGACTAATTGTGGCACAGATCAGCTGCAGCCTCAGGCCAGCGTTTCTTGTGGTGGTGGTAGTTTTGATAGCACCTCGCTTGTGGTGGTGCATCTGCTCTGGAGGCTGCATGGTAAATAGATCTGGGAGCTTCTGTGGGTTAAATATAACCAAGTCACCACTTCTTCCTCTAGCTACCCCCACAAAAGACACGCAGGATTATATTTACCCAGACCTGTTCCCAATCTGGTTCACAATAATGTCTCAAAAGTGGCACAGGAACAGGTAGTTGCTAGTTGAGGACAGACTTGCTTTATTTGTCCCTGCTTCTGAAAGAGCTGTTTCTCCAACGGTGCCTTCTATTTTCTCAGCATGTAATAGATTCCTTTATGTGCTGGTGGTCTGGAAAACAACTGTTCAAACACATCCCCTGGTCCCTAAAGTAATGGAAGGGTTGCAAGTTCTGTTTGTTTGGGAACTGAGCTGATTATTAATTACTTTATCGTTATTGGTCTTACTGTGGTGCTTGTTTGTAACTAAATGCGTCTGTTTAGGAACAAGTGCTTAGAAAACATCTGTTAGGTTGTGTTATGTCCTTTGTTAATTACATCTTTGCCAGTTCCCAGGTAGGTTTATTTACAACTTGTGTATCCACATTGTGCTTGGGACTTGTTCTCAAGTCCACCGAAGTCAAATGGGAATGCTTTCCCTGTGTGTTTCCCTCTTCCTCTTTCCCCCCAGTTTTCACTCGTAGAAAATGAGGGTTTACATTTGTGTTCAGAAATTCACTGAATGTTATTCAGGCCTTTAAACGTGGAATTGCAGTGATACAGCAATCTTTTTTTTTTTTTCCTGAAACTTTGTTTTGTGTATGTGTATTTACATAAATGCTGATCATCTGTAAAACACTGCCTTTTCTTGGACTACAGTAGTTGCATTTGTCTTTTGCTGACAATATTTTATGTCAAGTATTTCCTAGTCAACCTATAGGAAATGCTACAAACACTTCTTGCACAGAAAGGTTATGTTTAGAGCTTTGGAAGGTAAGTGGTTTTAGACATTGAAAACTCAGAAGGGTTGTATTAACATGTTATCAAAGATAACGTCATTTTTTTTGACTGTCTGGAACAAATGAATATGGATGCGTACTTTAGCTCTCAAAGATGTCACAAATTACCCACATCTTGCTTGTCAGATTTTGAAGTTTCAGTAATGACTCTTTTGACGCAATAATACTTCTGATGCAGCACTTGATGTTGATAATGGTGGGTAGAGAATGAAAATGACCAATCTGGCTTCATGGTCCATACTCAAGAGTGCAATACTCAAGAAATAGAAGCAAACATGATGAACAGATTGTAACATTGTTTTCCACTGTAGAAACTTATGACATTGCCTATGCTCTGTGATATTATAGACTGTTTTTACTTGATTGTTTAAAACATTCACAGTACCTTTTTAAAAGTGTGCTCTCCTCTGGACTTTATATACTGCAGTGTTTGGATATATGTTGCTTTAGTTTCTCGTAAGTTGGTAAGCTATTAGAAGATGATTGGACAGTTTCACAAGAAAGTATTATGTTGGCATAGATTACATGCTGTGTGCCTGTTGAGAAATAACTTAGAAAAAGAATGTTTTCTTACTGAAATTTTGTTTCAGACATCATGTCAATGATAATTTACAAACCCTCATGGATTTCTCATTTTTGGCTGGCTCATAATTAAATTTTGGCCTTAGTAAGTTACTGCATGCTTTCAAGCTGGAATAGCAGGAAAAAGTAGGTCTAAAAATAAATTGGATTCTAAGACTTTTTACACCTTTAGACCTTGGCAGGCTGCGTTAAGTACAAGATGCAAAATTGTTTTGTAAGCCAAGTGATTTAGACTGGAAGGAATTTGCCAAACTATACCATGAACTACCTTGCAATACTACCCCTTAGTTCTTTTTGTATAAGCTGTTTCAAGGAAAGTTGTCCTCTAATAAAACCAATCCTGAAACTAATTTATATTTAGAGAGCATCCGAAGGCTATTGTTCCAGTAAACGGTACCATTGTTATACAGGATCTTAACCACTTAGGCAAGCATTTTGTAGTTTAAAGATGCAGGTTTCTAACTCCATCTCATAAACCTATGGTGATGTGTCAAAGCGAAAGGACTGTATACCGTATGGAGCAAGGTTTGTTATTTCAAATGCACAGAAGTCACCCCCTGAGTAAGAACAGTGTCCAACGGCATCATTTGTGTTCCGAGGCAGTAGCCTTGGTGAATCAAGTTGGCTTCTCCACAATGCTTTGGATGGCTGCCCATGGAACACTCACAGATGTTTTATAAATCCACACAAAAGCCATATACAGAGGAGAATAATTAGGTTTCTTGCCACCTGCTTTCTAATCTATTTCTCGGCTAGTTCAGGTCTTAAAATCTCTGTTCAGAATGTGAGAGGCACTGAAAAGCAGATGGGGAAACATATCTCAGAGTGTGCTTTAAATAATAGTATATCTGGCAGTGACCTGTTGGGTTTCTCCAATGGGTTGTCATCTGTCTGTACTTCTGTAAGACCTTTGACGCAGCCCCCCACAACATCCTTCTCTCTAAATTGGAGAGGTATGGATTTGATGGAGGCACTGTTCTGTGGATGAGGAGTTGGTTGGATGGTCATATCCAGAGGGTAGTGTTCATCGGCTCAATGTCCAGATGGAGATCATGATGAGTGGTGTCCCTGGGGGGTCCGTACTGGAGCCGGTACTGTTTAAAATCGTCATCAATGACATAGTGGGATCAAGTGCACGCTCAGCAAGTTTACACAGGACACCAAGCTGAGTGGTGAAATTTACATATCTGAGGGATTGGCTGCTATCCAGAGGGACCTGAACAAGTGTGAGAAGTGGGCCCATGTGAACCTCATGAGGTTCAGCAAGGCCAGTTGCAAGGTCAGGTTGTGACAATCCCCTGTACCAATATAGGCTGGGGGATGAAAGCCATCTGTATTCTGGTCTGCATCAAAAGCAGTGTGGTAAGCAGGTTGAGGAAGGTGATTTTGACCCTCTATTCCACTCTGGTGAGAACCCACCTGGAGTACTGTGTCCAGCTCTGGAGTCTTCCATACAAGAAAGACATGGTCTTGATGGAATGGGTCCAGCAGAGGGCCACGTAAATGATCAGAGGGCTGGAGCACCTCTCCTATGAGGAAAGGCTGAGAGAGCTGGAGTTGTTCAGTCTGGAGAAGAGAAAGCTCCAGGGAGACCTTGTGGCCTTTTTGTACTTAAAGGGGGCTTATAGGAAAGATGAGGACAGACTTTTTATTTTAGTAGGGCCTGTTGCGACAGGACAAGGGGTAATGGTTTTACACTAAAAGAAGGTAGATTCAGACTAGATATAAGGAAGAAGTTTTTTACAATGAGGGTGGTGAAACAGTGAAACAGGTTGCCCAGAGAGGTGGTAGATGTCCCCTCTCTGGAAATGTTCAGGGTCAGGTTGCTCAGAGCCCTGTCCATTGCAGGGGAGATTGGACTAGGTGACCTTTAAAGGTCCTCTTCGAAGCCAAATTATTCTATGATCTTTTTGTAGAACTCTCTTTTTAAAGCTGGGAGAAATAGCTGTTGAGGTTGGTGAATTAAATCTGGAGTTTAACAGATTTTGTGCCAGTTTATCTAAGTGAAGGCAAATCTGGCTGTGGGTCTGTCGAAGCTAGGAGTGTTTCTCTGTGGATATTCCAGGTGTTTGACCCTGTTCTGGGGGACGTCACGTGGAGGTGAATGTGGGCCTAAACCAAACAGGATGTTGATAGTGCAGCTGCTTGAAAACAGCTGCATCCCATTCTAGGAAGTGTGTGCTGTGGTGGATAGTCGCGTCCAAGCAGCTGAACTTGCAGCATCCTTAATCCTCTCTTACCATTCCCCCCGCTGAACCCCCCAACACACACACCTGAACTCTGGGAAAAGCAAGAACGCTTCCTCTACTGCATTGGGCAGCGATTGCTGTGTGTGATGCGGGAAGGAGTACAGCACATCCAGTACATCCAGTAGGGGATGGAGGGGTGCTAGAAGTTCCTCTGGTCAGGCAGGTAGTCGCTCAGGCCCTGTTCCAGAGAGGTATTACCTCCAAAGAGAGACTTGGATGGGTAGACCTTCTGCGGGTCCCTGTGCAGAGAACCCACCTCAGAGAGCAGCGTGATATGGATGGTTGGCAAACGACATGGCACAGATTCAGACTGGAAGTAAGCATGGCTTTACTTGTCACAGTAAGCAGTTTGCAGAGACACGTTGGCAGAGGCGACAGTGGATTTTCCCGCGTGCTCCATTTTTGTGTAGAAGTTGATTCAGCTACGGCTGGGTTACAGAGGTCTTTGAGCTCTGCCCTTCACAGCCAGAGTATTTCACAGTTGTTGGTCAGCGATGCTTTGAGGGGCCGGTTGTGGTGACTGTTGTGTGCCTTGGAGACACACGACCATCAGGCATGAAATAGACTGAAACTACCAGCTTCTTCCATAAGGTCCGCCACACGTTTGTCAGTTACTACTGATTTTGCCGTTGCTCTTGACCTGTACCAGAGGTCTGATCTGTGAAATGTATGAATCCTGTTACTAGTTGCCTGTGGTTGTGCAGTCCTTTGGCATTGATTTATTTAAAGTGTTATCATGGTCAGACTGACCAGTGCATGGCAGGAAGCTCTGTATGCTGTGCTCATCTGGGAGCCACTGTAACCATCACAGTAATGTAGATCTTAAATCAACAAGAGTTCATCTGGGCGTTCCTGTACTGTCTTCTGCCACAAAACCTTCGCTCTGCTCAGGACAAATTGCAGTAAGGGTAGGCTTTTGCATGTGTGCTCCTTCTATAGGCATGTCAGTTTTCTCTCCTTGTTTTTGGTTGCTACGGAATATTTGTTTTGTTTTTATTTTTAGTGTGTTGATTTTTTCAGATGAGGAGGTATATGTGATAGTTTCAATTAAAGTAAACATAAGTAAATGAAATCCCAACAAAACGTAGCCATTGTTTTTGGTTGGGAGTATTATCATCTCTCTCTCTGCTCAGTACCAAAGCTGTCATAAATTTTAGGCATCTCCATGTGAACAGTCAATCTGTGTTCCTGCGGTACTCATGTCCAGATGGTTCTGTTTCAGGTCCTACCAGTTGTGGGATTTCTTCTCCAAACAAAAAGAGTGATCTTAAAGCACTGTATGGAATTGTTTGTGTGTTACAATAATGTCATTTAGGTGCTGAGAAAATACTCTGCGATGCTTATGAAACATTTGCTCTTCTTTTTCTCTAACTTTCTTAAAATATTTGCTGTAAATATTTGTTTTTTCCCCCTCATTCTGCATAGTTAAGCAGAGCACCCATAGAGGACAGTTATTTATTATTTTTTTATTTGTATTCTGATGCCATTAGCAGTATCATCTTAATCTGGTACATGCTATCTCCAGAACAGTGGTTTTCCTCCCCTTTTTCCTGAATTGATGACTACATAAATAAGTGTTGATATGGTAGGTGGGTGGAGGGATGGGGGAGGTAGGGAAGAACTAATTGCTGACTGAACTAAACGTCTTTCTTGTCTGGTCTTTTAGCTTATGCAGCTAGCACAACTTGAATGAAGTGTATCTTTGAAAATAAAAAACTTCACTGGCCAGGTCATCATATTAAAAAAAATATTAGAAGAGCACAGTTAAAAATAAATCCGTGCTGATCTTTTGTAACAATCTTTCATACTCCCTGAGTAAATAGTCAAATGCATTAATAGAATATAAGCAATTAAAAGATGCTATAACTGGAACAGCCAGTAAGTGTGAGGAAGAGAAGTTGTATAAAAATAAGGATGCTACAGAGAAATGGTATACCTTCTCTGCGCCAGTTTTATCTCTGCTGAATGCTGTGATATACCTGTTTTATAAGGTGTTAAGGATGAGAAAGTTGCAGTTGGGGAAATCACAAGAGGAAGTGCTGGATCCAGGTTATGAATTGGAAAAAAAAAAAAGTGGTGTATGAGTGGCTGGTAAATCCAGATCTTTGGAGGAAAATGAAGAGCTAGATGACTGAACAGCTATCAAAACCAGAAATGTTTCTAAGATGGAATGGTTGTAGCCTGCAGGCCTAGTATAGACAACACATTCATATCAGCTTGCATTGAGTTCTGAAATCTTGTTTCATTTTTTAAAGCCTGACTGGATGTTGTAAATTCTAATGCAGTTTTAGCTGGGCGTGATCGTCTTGCATGTTTACAGAGCATCTTTAGACTATACATATGCAGGCTTTTTTAGGAAAGGAAAGCAAACTAAGCTATAGAGGAACTGAACTGGCAGTTCTGACACAATGCTTAACATAGTTTGTGGATAATATTTTCGTAGTGATTTTCGTTTTTGTTATAGAAACCTATCATATCTGCTGTTAGCACTTAATGTGATGAGGTTTACTATGGTAAACTTTTACTGAAGCTTTGAAAGGGGATAGCCTCATCTCCTTTTAGTTTTCTAATCCTTTCTTTCCGTCACCAGTTTGTAGAAACTGTTGTCTCATGGTTGCACATTCGGAATTGAATTAATTTTTTTGTATGTGTGTGTATAATAGGGGTTACCTTTTGCTAAGACAAAAGAAGAAAAAAATCCTGTCTTGTTCCTCCAGCTGATAACTCTAGAAGTGCTGAAAGCTGCCTTAGTGCTTTCTTCTTTGGTTCTGTAGTCCAGGGAATATCCTCACACAGACCACTAGTCCAGAGAGCATCTGCCTGCACACAAAAGCATATCACTGCTCAACACGAAATAACTAAATAGGGAAATATTGGGAAACCAGTCAGCCCTATGGTTGGTTTTTTGTTTTGTTTTGGGGGTTTTTTTTTGGTTAAAAAAAAAGGCAGATGCTAATTCTGGACAGATGCTGCTCAGCAAGTGAGAACCACCAGTCTATTAAAACCATGTTACGATGTTGGATAGCATAGAGAAGTATTGAGCTGTAGGAGGCCATTCATATAGGAAAATTGCATCTTGATGACATGATGAGAGAATTCCCTGCTGGGTACGGCTGGGCAACATCTTCTCAGCACAGGCTCTGCTGTGTCTTTGGTATCCAGCCCAAAGACTTATGGGAACGGTCAAAGAGGGAGACGGCAAGACAGCCTTCAAAATCAGAGCTGGTAATATCACATTGCAGGGTCATTGCTGTTGTGTAAAGATCAGCTCTGCAAATTAATAATTTAGTCAAGTCAGACTGATGCATTTCTTTCTATAGCTCTAAGCTCTTATATCATGGTGTGGGAAGCTGTCAATTTTCAGCCTTTATGCCAGCATCAAGAGGAAGTGTACAAGTGCTTCTTCTAATAAAAAGCTTAACTTTCTTCTATGATGTTTCACTGCCTTTTCATGGTAAGGGTTTCCCCTCATGAGATGTTTCAGAAGACCATGCTGAGCAAAACAGCTACCATTTTTCTTTCAGGTGTAGTGGCAACAGAAGATTCTCTCTAGTTTGAAGTAATGCCCTGTCTGGCATTGGCTCTGCTTATGAAATTGGGAGCTCTGACTAACTTTTCAAAAGTGACATTGGTAGCCCACTAAGCCTCCAAGAGACTTCCACAAAGCGGCTTTTTAAGTGTGTCAGGCTGGGCCTTCATCACGAGGGACCTTGGCAGAGGCTGCACTAAATAGTTCATGCACTAAAATAGTTCATGGTTTGAATTGCTCAGCATGCAGTAGCTGTGTCAGGAGAAGCACGTTCCTGTAGTGGTGGATGGCAGGGAGGAGAGGACGAGCATCGTTTGAAGCTTTCAATGGCAAGCTGTTTGCACGAGAGACATTTAGACCGGTAAATGCCTGGTGTTTCTCACGGCTTGGGTACAGCATTGACCAGAACAGAGCAAATGCTCTGACCCACTCTGTGCAGAAGAGATGATGTGGAGCGTGTTAACCCATGCTTGTAATGTGAGCATATTCCAGAGGTGTAGCCATCATATTCCAGCATTCCCTGGAAGAAAAAGGCAGGTGGGGTATATTGTTTTATTGGACTACTCAGAGACCCCCTTGAGGGTTCACATATCAAGTATAATAGGTAGTTTTCAGATGTTAAATATGCACAGACATGCCCAGGGGCTTGAATACATCATCTAGTAAAGGCAGACTAACAAGGTCCTTGCTCTCAGCTGAAGTAGGCAGTCTTGTTGTGTCCTAAAGGAGATAAACCACAATTTAGTATAAACTCATTAGTGTTTTCTCCCAGCCTGCATTTCTTCAGATGAATTCCTTCAGGTTAGAACTGGAATTAGAAATAATTGTGCAGCTCTTTGTGCAAGTAAAATAAAAGCCTTAACTCTTCAACATTTCCTTCTTAGAATTTTAGAAAAGGTGATAGGAAGGAGAGATAGGGAAGGAGGGCTTTAATGGGACACTTTATATTTGTGATTGGCACATTCCAGTCAATGATAGGGACTTCTAAAAAGTGCCACTGAGACTATTTCCTAAGAAAACCATGAACAAACATTGCAAAAAACCCCCAATGACATGTAAAAACTGTTGTATCGTTCAAGATAACACAAACCAAATGTATAAATTGTATTGCAGGAGCATACCACTTTGTGTTGTTCATATTCCTCATGTAATTTCGATTTCATTTATAATGCTTTTCAAAACCAAACCTGAGTGTGTTCACTGAAGTCTATTAGTGGTTGGTTTTTGCTGAAACACAAATGTATTTTCTATGAGTCATTAATAAAATCAGCACCAATGGTGATTGCTACAGAAAGTAACTGAAAGGACAAACAAACGGTTGAACGGTTTTCAGTTTAGCAGGTTCAGTTTGGTGCATTACTGGACAAAACCCTTGATATACTCTTGTTGGTTTGGCTTGAGGAAGCTTTGTGCTGGCTGTTTCCCACTTTAGCTTTTTTTGCTGAAATGCCCTTAAACAAAAATAAGCTGTCCTGCCCTTATCTGTTGGTGTGACGACTCAAATTAACACATGGTTTTTGACTAACCTGAAAGAACTTGCCAGGTGCTGGAGGTTTTCTATTTGCATCTGGGTTCACAAATTTAAGTTTAGGGGTTTAGGTTTAAAAAAAAATTTCTTGGAAGTCGTTGATGGTATCTTTACATAAATTTAAATAGAGAGCTTTAATGCCAAAAATACAGTCCTGTTCTTTTTGAATTTTTTTTTTATAACTCCTTTCCTGCACTCACTGCCCTCTGAGAATAGAAATTTTGTAATTTGAGGTTCTTTCTCCCTCTCCTCACTTTTTAACGTCTGAAGTTCTAGATTCAGGTTTCCAGTGCTAACTAGAACCTTAGAAATGTATATCTAGCACTGGCAGGGACAGTGTTCTGAAGAACATCTGTAAAAAGATTACTTGGAAAACCCACTAAACATGAAATAATGAGTAACAATTTCAGTCCTTCCTCTTATTCTCATGCATACTGTTGTGCTAGAGTATTCAGTTTTATAGAAAAATCACTGGACAGGTTTTTCTTTCACAGACAAACTGGTTTTTAGTATGATTTAGGGTGTAATCAAACTGAGCATCATTCTTCGTGACTTCAGAATGGCTTTGATCGTTGCATAGGAGCAAACATCCATATAGGTATATGCATTTGTCTCGCAGTCCTTTTTGCACCTTGTCCTGTTCAGAGTCAAAATTATTCTTGGAATTGTGCAATTAAATTTGAGTGCACTTTAGAGATCCTTTTCTCAGTCACTGACCCATTATCTGCCATGTAGCACTTGTAGATGTGTCATTTTGCTACTGCAAAATTCTACATGTTCTGCTAGAAAAGCCCAAATGCCCGTTTTTACAAGTTTACTTAAAATGAAACTGGACCTTTTAAAATGAATTATAAGTAAGTAGAATAAAAAGGGAGTGTTCCTTACACTAGACTGTTAAGTTTCCTGAGCACTTCATGAAATACTGGATTTAATAACAAAGACTTAATTGTCTTTTTTAAAAGCATTGATATTAGGAAGCTGGTGTTCTATAGTCTTACTGACTTTTCCAAATGTAAAATAACTGTTCAGTTTCTAATCTTAGTAGGTTGACACTTAAAATAACTAGAAATTTGAAAATGACTGCAATTCCAAGAACACCTTATTAACTGTAGTGTAAAACTTCTGGATATATATGTGTGTACCTAAACTTTTTTGGTTTTAATATCAATATTCACCAAAGCAGAACTGACTTAGTTCTAGAATCCGTGATGAAATTGTGCAAGTGCTGTCATTGTTTCTCAAATAACAGTGAATTTTAGAAATTTTACTTAACTCTCGCTTGTTTCAACTTTGACAATCTTGAAATCGGAATACTTGCTCTAGTTTTGTTAGCTCTCACTGTATCGGTTTAACTGTAGCATTTAGTTTCAGGGCCTAAGAGAGATAGAAATCTAGTTTTGGTGGTTACTCTGCTGAAACAGAAAACAGAAAAGTAAATTATATTTTATTTTACTGATTTTTTTGAGTTAGATACACAAAAAGAAATGGGCGTGCTGCTTTTCTTTGTTGCAGAGGGCATCTGTTAGGATCATCGTGTGAATAATAAGGAAGAAGTTTAAAGAAATGTGTGTGTTTGAGGGTAGGGGTCTCTGGTGGTAAAGGTGATTGGAGAAAGGAAAGTGAGCAATGATTTAAAAGTAACAAGTAGAAAGTAGCAGTGAATAGAGATGAGCGGAAGAAAGCTGTGTTCAGAGTCTCATTGACCTAGGAGCTTGGGTTTGACCATGTTTCATAGGTATGGAGTGTTTTATTACCTGAGAATATACATAATTTATGTTTAATTAAAAAAGATTGGATTGATTTTTTTTTTTTTTTAAACAGGTAATCTAGGAAAAAGCTTGTTTGGAAAGATAAGACATGACTGACATAGCTGTCAGCTGAAGAAATGTTTGAATAACAATGTATTAGCAGCAGTATTCCATAAATAAAGTGGACATAGTACTTCATGTAGGATTTAAAATAATCTTTCTCTCTTCATCAGTTTTTATAATTGCAAGCTTTTCTCTTTGCTTTGAACAAATACCATGTTTTGGGAAGAGCTAGCTATTCTGTGGCAACTGATTTATTGTGTGTTGGTGAAGTGGCACGATACCTGTTTTGAGTTGTGCTGTCCTTCCTCCACTGAATAATTTTTAGGGAATTGTCCTTCCTAGGGAATAAAATAGTTAATTAAAAGAAAACAAAAATAAATAAAACACACATCCAGACAGTTGATATCAAATTTGTATTTTTGTCTTCCCATCTTTATTAACATGCAGTTTTAGTTCAACTTTGTAAATTGCGTTTGCAACCAGACTCAGGTTTATTTAATGAAAGTGCAGACTGGGTGGTGATTTGTTGAAGCTGTTCCCTAGGAGCTGGTTTGCTTGACTCTTCAACAATCTTTTGATTTAGCTTACTCTGTTTTAGTCACTGTTTCAGTGATTGTTGCCTTCTTGCTTCTGATGCTTTGCAGTTTCAGAATGGCAAACAAACTGCTAAGTAATAAAATAGCAATGTCTCTACCTTTCTTTTGCATGGTAGTACCCTGTTCTGCTGTGAAAGGTCCCTTTGGGACAGTTCTTAGATGGTATCTACAGGCTTTGTGCACAGGAAGGACAGCAGTGTCTTGGGGCACAAATATACAAACAATATTGTGATCCTGGGTAGTTTTTTTGAAAAAAGTCACAGACAGCAGGGTACAGTAATTAAATATCTTCCTATTGCCAGTATGTTTAAAAAGAATAGCCTGTCCACCATGTGTGAGGAAAAGCTTATTCCAGGAGTCAACATATGAATATCTACACAGAAAATCCCCCGAGTCTCATTTATGAATACCTGCCCTATATAATCTTGTGTCATTGTATTTCAGGTATTCAGTTATGGTGAATGATATTTGATCCTATTATTATCGTTGTTATTTCAACCAAGAGAAGCAAAACTTGATAGTAGGGTGGGATCCTTAGGAGTTACCAACTCTGGCCAAGCTGTGTTTGGGTCAATGTGACCGAGAGTTTCACTGTTGATTTTTGTGGGACTCAGGTTAGATCATTGCACAGTACTTCTGAAATCCCACCTCTAACTATTTCTGAGTTGAGTGTATGATTATTTCCTCACAGGGAGGGGTCCATCACCACAGCCTTCCAAAACCACCATACAAGTGACACACATCGATCAAAATACCGAATTCCTGTAACTTTAACCATCTTCTGCCTGAGAAGCTACGTTAATAAGGCCAATAGACTGATGCTGAGCATTTGCAAGCATGATTGTGAAAAGAGTGCTGTGGGCTTCACTGGAAGTTGTAAGTGCTGAAGACCTCCAGGATCAGGCTCTGGATGAGCCATTCAGCACCATGTGCGGTCTCTCATAGGCTAGTTTTGTGCTTGCTTGCGGTAGTGGGAACTAGCCAGCCATGACCAAAAAAAGAACATTGTGGGTCTTAAACTTGTGCTGGTGCTACTTCTGCTTTTAAAGTGAACATGATCTGAAAGCCCCTCTGCACTCAGCCTGTGAAAAGCGCTCAGCCTGGGCCATGGCTTCTGAAAATCTGCCAAGCAACTTGCATCAGTGTGTGCCAGAGCAGCGAACCTTCTGGCACAGAGAGCACTCCGGAGTTAACCCATCTCCTACCTTCAATTTTCTTCCTTTTTTTTTTTTTTTTTTTTTTTTTTTTCCCTTGGTGGTGCAGAATTAATGGCAGGGAGTTGTCTAGAGGTGTGTGGAGAAGAATAGAATGTAAATTTACTTTCAGGTCACAGGCCCTCATTCTACTGGAGTGACTCACTTGAAGTGATACCAGTGTCCGAGATAAACCTCTCAGATGCGTCATATAAGACACTTATTATCGTAGTTTATCTGTCACAATATAGTTATCATCCTTGGCTCAGCTGCCTATCAATATATATATATTACTGCTATATTGTCTTTCTAAATGTATGTGTCTGTGCAAGCCGTCGAGGATCAGCTTATGGCCGTGGAGCCATCCTAGTCTCCCACAGAAGGTGTCCCTTCTCCCAACACAAGGCAGGAGGGACTGTTACTTGTCGATGCCGTTACCTCTGGCAGCAAGCTGCTGTGCTTTGCAAGCTGACTTCATTCTTATTCTCTCTCCCCTCAGCTGCATTTTTGCCATGCAGCTGTCATGGGCTTGGTGTTGTCCTGGTGGTGCCTTCTCCCTCATCAGGGACCACCATGTCTCCATCTCCACGCTTAGCACTGTCTGCAGAACCTTCCCCACTCTGATCCTGCCTCCTCCAAACCAGAAGGCCATACAGAGAAGCCAATCTCCTCCAGTTGTGACACGCTGGGGATGGCCTATCAGAGTGAGGAAGTTTGGTAAAGCATGGTGGGGACAGGGTAGGCTCTCAGATCTGTGGTCGTGAAGAAGGCACTGGCTGAAGGGGTTCTGCTGGGTTGAGAAAATGGCTGGTGCCATGTGTAAGTGGTGGTGAAGAGATGTGGGTGAATTATCACCACATCCTTTCTGATAGAGGTGAAGTCCATGCCCCTTGCAGAGGATTAGCATGATGGTGTGTCATGGTGCCCAGGGGTCAGGACCTCTGCTCTTTGGTGTGAGACGGCAAGTGAAGTAACGAGGTGTGTGTAGGGGAAACAGAGGGGTTCCTGAGCCAGCAAAGCAAAGACAGTGGTAGAGAAGATACTGCTTCAGGTAGTATCACATTTGAGCAATGAAAATCATCTCCTTGTCCCAGCTGGCAAATGAAATGCCTGGTAGATACATGTTATGTTGCACCTTGTTGGCAAAGGATCTCTTATAGATAAATGTGTGACTTCCCATGTATGTTGTTGACTATGCAGGACTATTACAGATATTTGCATTGTTACATAAAGATAAACTAAGGTGTGTTTTGTGGTGGACCATTTGCTGTGAATTCTTATGTTTACAAGTACATCTAAAAAATTCATAACTTTGTATCTGAGATGGGTCAAAAGACTTCCAAGGAATTACCAAGTTTTTATTTAGTTATTTTTTATATAGTTATTTAGTTATTTATATTTATTTATAGTTATATAGTTATTTTTATATAGTTTTTTATTATTTAGTGTCTAGCCGCAACCTGTATTCTTGGAAGTCCTATTTGAGAAGTTAGCTAAATATGCTTTTAGAAATGTTCTTTTTCTTAACAGTCATAGGAGCAAAACAAGGTTTGAAAATAAAATGACAGTTAAAATGAGCGTTGACAATGCAAAGCAGTAGTGTATGATTATAGTGTTGTTTAAAATATGCCCAGTAACATTTTTAATGCATCAGAAATGGTTATCTAACTTCCCTAATTGATCTTGTAACTTACTATGATAGCTGACTGAGAAAGTGAGGCTAACTTTGTGGAATAAAAGTGTGCATTTTACAGTAGTTCTTCTTAAAGTTTCTCAAAAATAATAAAAAAAACACCAACCAAAAACCATACCACAAACATGTTTCTTCTCTGAAATGCATTTTGTTCTGTTTATCAACTAGATAAAGAAAAATGATTGCATTGGATCAAAAGAAATTGCTTATCACAATTTTAGGTTGTAGCATCTGTTCAGAGAAAGGGAAGTGGACAAGATGCAACTTAATTTTATTAGAAATGCAGGAAGAAAGATTTTTAGTAAAGATGCTTCCATTTTAACAAGCTTGCTATTGGGCCTTGGTATAAGCGTGACTAAGCTGTGTGCTGGTGTCTTAGCAACAAAGCAGATGTGAACACAGTGCTTTAAAACCTGGCAGCATAGAGGTGATCTCTGCTTGTCTGAATAGTGATGACCCTTCCTCAAAGTCAGTAAAACTGCACCAGTCTAGAGTAGGACTTGTGCCGTGGTAGATAAATGTATTTAACTTGGATATTTTTCTTCTCATTCATTTTTGCTTCTTTACACAGGGAGTGAAGTATCTGTGCATTCCAGCTGCTGACTCACCCTCGCAGAACTTGTAAGTTTTCTTTAAAAATAAATCGCAAAATCCCAGAAATCCCTCAGTACTGTGATACCTGTTTTACAATGAGCTGAAAGATCTGATTCTGATCTCTCACAATTATTACACAGATGTGGATTTTAATCCGTTAAGAAAACACAGTTAACACTTAATTCCAGCCACCTTAGTTCAGACCCTGCTTTTTGTGTGTAAGGGTTTGTAGGAGATTCAGTATGTAAATGCTCTTCATTTGTGGTCGTAAACTCCAGGAATTCCTTAGCGAGTCTGCTCCTAATTTAGCCCCAGTTTATTGTGGCCACTGTTGGTTGGTTTGTTGTTTTGTTTTTTTTTTTAAAATCTTTTTATTTGGCTGTTCTTTTTTTTGTTAGCGCTATCTCCAGCCATTAACAAAAAGAAAATATTTGAAAGAGGTATGAAGCCTGGTGCTTCAATGGTTGGAATAAATTCCTCAGGCCCTTAAGATAAAGTCCCAGTGTGCAAACTGCCCCTGCCAGCCATCTGCTCTGGGCATCTTGGACCTGCCTCAAAAGGTCCCACTGCTCCTAGTAGTAGGCTGGCACGGCGGGGAGTTTCTGCCCTGCAGTGACTCCTGCCTTGAGGACATACGTACTGAAACTCCCATCTCCCAGCCCCGCTCTTTCTCATCTCTGCTAACGTTCATGAAATGCTAATTGGCTTGCCCTTGGTTTTAATGTTTTGAACCATTAAGCATAGGAAGTCTTGATTCCAAAGAGAAATCAAAACAGGTTTTTGTAAGAGAACTTGGATGGTGACCAACTCTTTCTTCTAGAGCTCACTGTTTATGTTGGGGAGAGGTGAGGGGGGTTTCAGCCACATCCTGCTACCAAGTTGTGTAGAGAAACAAGTATTTGAAAGAGCCTGGTATGTACGGAAGGAAATGCAGCGCTGCTTTTCTCTCACATCGCAGCAATATTCCGGCTCATGCTTTCGGGGTATATTTTTAGAGTATGTGTTTCTCGTACTCTAGAAAGATTCCAGCGTGGCATTTGATGTGTGGTGATTTGCCTTTCATTCAGTATTTCTGCCTTGATTTTAGGGGAAGGGGGGCAAAAAAACCCTTACTCCCAACCCACAATAAAAAACACCCTAGACCCCTAAATTTCAAGACAGGTCTGTAGTGAGAAAGCAGACAGCTAATTGCCTTTGTCATGGGCAACTTCTGTGGCCTTAATAATTAAAATAAATAAAAAGAAATGAGTGTAAAAAAAATCCTTTTGGGAAGGAAAAAATATGAGATTAGAGGGATACAAAGACATGTCATTTTCATTGCTTGTTGGTATTTTGAGATCTGTAGCATTTCTGAAAACATTTTGCAAATCTCCTTCCTTTGTTGATAGAGATCTGGTTCAATTTGGAATGGAAATAGAAAGGATGGCATTTGTATTGAACATTAACCAATGTACAATTCAGCCCCCTCCTTCACTGTTTGAAAAAAACCCTCTGTCGCTTGAACTGTCTGGCACCGTACCAAAGCTCTTAAAGCATCAGTAAGAAGATACAATATTTGCATGAGTATTGTTTCTGTTATGCTGCAGGCATCTAAAATACTTGCTTTGGTATCAGGTGGTTGCAAGCAAACGTCATTACTTCTAATACTGATACGTTTTATCACTTAAAATAAAACTTGATGAGTAACTGACTTTTCTTTTTTGCTTTATACAGTCCAGATCTTCAAGTAAAATCAAATCATGATGCTTGCAAATAGCAATGTTGCTTGATTGCACATACAGTCTTCTGAAAGCAAGAGGAAGCTGTCTTTGTGCAGTCTGTGAGGATTTGACACAATCCTATCTAGGAGCACTGCTATCTACTGCCCGTGCCCTCTGTGGAGGGAAACAAGCTGTTTCCTTCTGTAGCTGGGAAACAAGAAAGGGAATTTGTCCCTCTGCATCATCTTTGTGTATCTATCTTCTTCCAGAAGAGGAATTCTAGTGGTGTCAGGAAAAAAATAGCAGCATCCTATATTGCAGGTCCTTGTGTTTTCTTTGCAATGGTCGACAGGCACAACTGACCAGGTACAGACTGCTGTTTTGTATGTCTCTCCCGACAGCAAGGTTTATAGAGGCTTTGCTGCTACTTTACAATGGCTGGCAGGTTGATAATGTCCAACTGAAAGTTTTTACCCACTGAATTTTGGGACTGTGAGTTCTTAATTTGCTTCAGCTCGCTTTTTCTGAGGGGAAGCTTCTGATTTCTCCTGTGTGTAACGTACACTTCTAGTAAGCTTGTTTAGGAGCTCCCTTCGTCAGAGGAATGAATTGCCAGGGAAATACAGCAGGGATTCCCCTGTTAACATGTGGGTATTCACTAAAGCGTCTCAAAAGCTTGCTTCTACTCCCATTTCTGCCCCTACCAAGCAGAGGAGTCAAGCACTTGCTTTTGAGACTCGAAGTGCTTCCTAGCCATTAAATGAGTGCTTTCCTTGGACTGTGAGAGTTTTACCGTAGGCCTTTGACTTCTCCAGAAATGTCATCTCATACAGACCCTGTTGCTAAAAAGGTAATTCTATAAAAATCAAATCTTCCCTCCCTGTCCTGTTCCAGCTAATTGTCATAGGCTACATGTTTCTAAGTAACTAACCACCAACGGTCAAGGCTGTTAGCGGCGATAATACAGAAGCCAGATAACTTATTAAGAAATTTAGGTGGATTTTTGTTGCATTTACATAGCCAAATGAAAGAAACACGAAGATCCTTCTTCCTATCTGATTTGGATGCTTTCTTTTTAACCTTTATAATATTCGTAGAAGTCTGAGTAGCAATGAATGAATATGTAGATCGTAACTGTGCCCTCAGCCTAGTTTTGGATTATCCAGCTTGCTAATGCGTAAGTTTAGCTAACTTTTACAACATGGTGGTAGAGGCACTGTACTGGTTCTTCTTCCTGTGGTGTTTTCCCACTGTGAAGATGATGCAGTTCAGGACCCAGCTTTAAGCTGGGAGATGTAAAAGCCAGATAGCATGTAATAAATTGTCTTGAAGTAACTGTTTAGTCCGACAAATAGGCTGCAAATCAACACATTTGTCAAGTGCTTTCCTGTTACAGATGATAATCAACTGTTCTGTGGTTAATGTAAGACTTGCTATTCTTCTTTGTGTCTGGCCCTCGCTACACAGCTTAGTCTTAGTTTTCTTAAGAGACCTTGGTACCATAGGGTTGTGGAGGAGTAGTACATCTCTCCTTTGCTCTGATTCAAGGTGAGGAGGAGCTATGGTTCTGCAGAGCAGCACGAATTTTAGACTTGGCTATTTCTCTTCTCGTTTTCATGAATGCCTTTAAAGACACTTGACAGTGTGTCAGCAGACTGAGCGTCAGCAAGAAGGAAGGGCGAATAAAACTGAGTGAATGGAGTTCACTGCTAGCTATATTTAGTATCTTGCAAAGGTGTTATGCTCATTCACAGATATTTTTCAAACCAAAGCATTGAAGTGTTTAACCAAAACTTGTGCTAGACCGTTGAAGTGAATTCACTGGTGCTTGGAGCTGTGCCGTTGGCCAGATTTTCCAGAGGGAAAGAGAAAAGATGGGTGTATGAGAAGATTGGGAAGATGTCAATCCAGGCCTAACCAAGTTTCATTTGATGGAATCTATTCAGTCTTGAATTGGTGCGCCTTCATTGTGCAATAGCAGCACCTCTTGCACACACAGCCAAATGCCCTATTTGTCCTCTGAGCTCACTTGAAGCTGCACTTGAAGGTCCTGCAGGCAGACCTGGGTACCATGATTTGTTAGAACTCAGCCAGTAAAAATGTTTTGGAGCAGCAGTCTGAGTAGAAATGCATTTGTAAGGCTTCCTCCCTCTTCTTTGCTCACCCCACATACTTGATAATTTTTTTGAGTAACATAAAATCCTGAGTTGACATCCTGCCCTAAAGCTTAGGGTTGTGTCATGCCTTGAGGTTTTCCAAATAAGTCACCCAACTTTTTTCCAGCTGTATTCTCTGTGTTTTACCCAGTGATGCAAGATCTGCCTTGGAGAAGGGAGTACTGGGCTTTGGGTATCCTCTTTTTGGGTATTTCAGCTTAGACATCATTACCTTTGCAAGTTCCACAGGCACTGCCGCTGTGTTGCATCACTGTTGTCCTCCTCCGGGTCTGAGTGTTTATAGCATCAGCAGCTGCACTGTTGGGCAGGAAGGAAAGCTTCCTTTTATGTGGGTATTCCTGATTTTTGTGTGGCTGCTGGTGCTGGGCTGAGGTTTTTTTCTTTTACCCTTGTGGTATAATATTCACCCTGAGAGGGGAAACATCTTGAATACAGGACGTTGTGTTTCATGGGTGTTGAGCGCAGTGTGCTTTCAGGTTCGTCTTTGCCGATAAGCAAACTGCTGACTGCCCCTGAAGAAGCTCCCTCCTCTGTCTGTGTCACAGGCATTCTTGCTGCTTGTGAGCTTAAACTGCCAGAGCACTCAAAGGCCACGGCATTAAACCAAGAGGTGCTGGTTGCACCTATGATAAACTGCAGGCAGCCCCAAAGATTTTGCAGTCTGAAAGGCAGAGGCAGGATGAGCAGCTTGGGGCTGGGATGTAAAGAGGTGACACTGCAGATTTGCTGAGATGACAGACAGCTGTCCACTTACTTTCCTTCGTACCTGGCCCGCTTACAGTGAAGAGGCATCTGTAAAGGATAATGAGAGTACAAACCTTAGGGTTTGTAAACTGTGTCTTTATCTTCTCCATGTTTTCTCCTGGCTAGAAAAAGGGTAGTGGGCAAGGAGACTGGAAGGAGTTGAAGAAGCCAGGGCTTGACTGAGAATTTCTTCGCAGTAAAGATAAAAGGGAAAGACTTCGTGCTGAAAGAAAAAAATCATAACATTTTGATGTGTCCTGGTACATGGTTTGAAGGAGGAGGTGAAGTCAAAATTAAGTTTAAGTTTGGTGGTGGGTAGTAGATGCCTCTTTGTGAGAGATGATATACCCTAAGAACTGTTTATGTACCTGTACTGTTTCATCTGACATCTGAGCATATGCAAGAACATACGCAGATCAAGCTATTAGTTTAAACAGGAATAAAACACAAACTGAAATGCAGACTTGACAGTCATCAGAATAAAGTGTTTGTTAATATTTTTCACATTGTAGTGCCTAAGGTGCCAGTTTTTTCTTCAGGTAGAGTGGAGAATAACTATGCCAGTGAGTATTGTGTTTCAGTGGCAGACACTAACTTTTACCTTGTATGACCTGTATTCAGTTCTAAATTCTAGAAACAGTGTTAAATGAGCTTTCGGATACATTTTTCTCTTTCTAAGTAGTGATTTTACTAAATAGAGCACTTTCTTTATTCCCCTTCTGCTTCTGTTTTCAGGGCAAGGCATTTCAGAGAGAGCATCAAATTTATCCATGAGTGCCGGCTTACAGGTGAAGGCTGCCTGGTTCATTGGTACGTATACTGTTCACTGAAAAGCCTTCTTAAAGGTTTCTCTACCTTCGTTGAATGCTCACCATTTTAATAAGTTAGTGTTCATCTCCATATTACAGCAAAATCTTCTTAGACTGAAATGCCCCTTTTATTTTAAGAGGCTGAGAAGATTTTCAAATGCTCTTAAAGCCTCGTGCTAAGACTTTTGAATCACTGGGGTGGGCAGCTGCTCAGAGATAAAAGAAGTCCAAGAAATTCTTCTTGACCTTCACTTCTTATCAGACCTTTTCATAGGATTGATTTTACTAGAAATGGCAAGAGACGGAATATTTATTTCCCATTATTTTAATCACTGTATTTCTAAAGATGATTTCCATAATCATAATAATTTTATTAGTTTCTACAACAGCTATTTTGGTGACTTCAGAGTTGTTAAAAAAATTTTCCCCTGAACGCAAATTGGTATTTTTCTCTTTTTTCTTTAAACTGCTGAAGCATTCAAACGTTGCATTTGTTAATAGCAAGTCTCTGATTGGAGAGATGCTTCTGGGACTGTAGAGAATAGAAAAGGAAATCCCACCCTGGGTTTTTTTCTTGCTCTGTGCTGTCAGTTGTAGTCTTTGTGCTGTATGTCCAAGTGACATATCTGAGTCTGTATCTGTAATCACAGTCATCTTGTGATTTGAACACTGGACTTATACATGGGCCCTGAGTATGAATCCTCAGTTTGCTACTGACTCGTGATTGGGCTGGGCACAAGTCATTTGGTCCATCTCCATGTATGTAAAACAGGGATAATTTGTCTGAATTCTGATAGAGTTTTAAAAAACACATTTAAATTTGTGAAGCATTTCAAAAGCACAAAGTGTGCTTGAAATGCTAAGTGAAAGTTTGGCACAAGTGTAACTCAAACACATTTTTTTTTATATACTCATAATAGTAACGGTTGTGAGGTTTTTTTTTTTTGTCCAGTGCTGTCAAACCAGTGACAGTGAATGATTCTTACTTTATCCCAGCATTTCACGTAGGGAGACTGGAGTATTGAGAGTTGAAGTTGCACAGTGCCTGGATAGCAGAAAGAGGAAAAGAGCTCAAGCAGCCAGACGTACTTTAACAGTTCAGTTAAAGTTCATTTCATCCCCATGAAATTGAAGCCTTTATTCACGGTGGAGAGGGAAAAGTCTTATTTAACTCCTCTGATCTATACAGGCGGAAGAAAGTGGGTGACATTTCCAGCTTATTAAAAACCAAATCTAACTTAGAACGTGTGCGCTGTCCCCTGGTTTTGTGCAGACTTAATACTTACTTCTCTCTTTTCAGTCTCATGAATTACCACTCAGAACCCGCTTTCTTGGTCATAGGTTTGTTCTGATGCATTTGAAAAAGCAGCACCACAACCTTTTAACTAATAATGTAATATTTCTTCCTGGTGGCAAGCAACACAGCAGTCTGCTGTGATGCTGGGAAGTGATGCTTTGAACGGTGATAGATGAAGTACAGTAATACTTCAATTTATTGCACCTTCTTTTTCATTCAGCCTTGCGGGTGTCTCCAGGAGTGTAACGTTGGTGGTTGCCTACATCATGACTATCACAGACTTTGGGTGGGAAGATGCACTGTCTGTTGTCCGTGCAGCGAGATCCTGTGCCAATCCTAACATGGGCTTCCAGAGACAGCTACAGGACTTTGAAAAACATGATGTTGATCAGGTAAATGCACTACAGACAAAAGAGCTGTGAAACACAACCCCCAGGTCTCAGATCATGGGCTACTTTGCATTATTTTGGGGCCTGGGTGGTTTATCAGACTCCCTTTTTTCGCTTCGAAGGAGTAGCTTCTTGGCCAAGCCTGCTCCGCATGTGAGATGTGAATAGCACCGAAGGTATCAGGGAATTCTGCATGGGAGAAGGGACAAAGCACAATATCTAAACATACCTCCTGCCCAGCTTTGCTCTCAATCCAGTGATTGCTTCATGTGTGCTAAGACACAATACGAGACTGACACCTTTAGAGTGGTAAAAACTAAAGACCGAGTTGCTCAGAATGCAACACAGTGACCAACCTACAAGTACCAGTTGCATAAAAATTGTGGGTTCCCCCCCCAACACCTTCATTTGGAATAGTAAGCAGGAAAGAAATCATAATCAGAAACCTTATCCAGGAGTTAAACTAGGTTCTATTTATGACTTCTGTGTTGTGTTTCCCCTCCACTTTCTGTGGCTGAGACTTTCTGATGTGTAGAGCAGTCTCAAATCTGACCCTTTTTTTTCTTCTTAACCTTTGAAGGTTTTGTAGGACTAGGAGAATTGAGGGAACAATAAGACTGCGAAGTGGTTTTCATAAAACAAAAATTAGTTTCTTACCCTTAAAAAGAACCATCCCACGCAAAAGACCTGCTCCTCGTGGGTGATCGGTGACTTCCACTTATGTTAACAACCTACTCTGGCTGTCCCCTCCGTTTTCCATTGCTCAGCATGTTGCTGTTCTCTGGGCTCTTGTGCCTGTTGTGCTTATTAAAAACCAACAACAACAACAACAGAGGCAAACCAAAATTGGAAAGCAAAATACACGAGGCAAAGGATGTTGTGCTTTTTTTTTTTTTATTCCATCCCTGTCATTCTGCTGCAGAAAGCTCAGGGTTTAGAAATTACCCTTTGTTTTGCATGATGCAGTTTGCAACTGTAAATATTTGCGTTTTTTTAATATTTAACTGAATGTTTCCTGGATCGTTTGGAACTGGTGTAAAGTGTAGAGCAACTGATTTTTAAGAGACAAGAGTCAGAGGGGGACTTTCCAGAGTTGTCTCCTTCCTCCCTTACAGTCATTTCTACTCTAATTGGTCTGGGCTAAGAGCAATGACAATTAAGGCTATATGCAAATAGCCTGATAAAGACAGTAACGTCTCTCTTTTTTCATCCACCATGGACGGCACATTCTGCCTTTTTTCACTGAGGGGGAGGCAGTAGGTTGTAAAAAGAAATATCCACCTGTAGTCACTGGCCGTGCTGTAGTTTCCTACTGTCTCTTAACAGCAACCACATCCTTAGCAGGTGTCTGTTTACACACCTGATTTCAGTGGAATAATGCCATCTGCCAAGGGCGTGAACTTTTTTCTGATTTCAGCAGCATGGGTGTTTTGCTGTGCCCCTATAGGGTGGTATCCTGTGGGGTTTCTGGAATGGGGTCCCTTCGATATTGGTCTTACAGGAAGGGGTCACAAAGGTCATAACATAGTTTGCACCAATTCCAAACTTCCACATGGTAGCCCGAGGCTTCAGATTTGACTTGAGACTTTATGATCTTATAAGAATGGGAGGTAATAACTGTGAGTGACGTCATGTCTCCCAATGTCCTAGTAAATGGTCTTACAGATAAAGCTGTCCGTGAGCCCTGAACAGGACAAAGCTGTCAAAGTTAAGGCTTGAAAAATGATCACAGGAATATTATCCCCACTGGAACAAAACAGTTGGGGTCTTTGTCTACTTGCTGCTTCTGCAGAGAAGAGCAACTAGATTGTCAGGAATGACTAAGTGGACTCATTCTTCAACTGGCAAAGAAATGACAGGGCAGGATATGATAAAAGTCTCTAAAGTTGAGTGGAATAGAGGAAGTGAACAGGCGTGATTTACGCTCTTTCCTGTAATGTGAGAGGGAGCTATCAATTGGCAGATCACAGTCAAGGAAAACAAGGGGGGTTTATACAACATATACTTATGAGCTTTTTGGTGTCCAGATATCTCATGGTAAAAAATTTGTGGATTCAGAAGGTGATCTCATGGCAGAAAAATTCATTTGTTGCTATCAAACACAAAGATACTGCCTCAGCCTCTGAAAGTTCCTGAGCTGAAAATTGCTGGAAGCTGAGGAAATGAGCAGGGAAAATATCCCAGTGTTATTGCCCTGCCCGTTGCCTGATTCTTTCTTCGGCATTTATATCTGGCTATGCTCATGCCAGGGTACAGAGCTGGACTGACCTTCAGCTAGCTGGACCTGGTACCTCTGTTGTCGGGTAGCATATTGAGCTATTTGTATCAGTAACATATAGGGTCCTCTTCTATAGCTTCTAAAGCCTCTGGTCTTTTTCTTCCTAGAAGATGCCTTTCCTGATTATCTACAGTACACTTTTTTACTATTGGTGTTTGTGGGCTCAGGTTGAAAAACCCATATGAGTGGTTCACTTTCTGATCTTCAGCCTTCTTGTGGCCTGTTGTGACTTGGGCAAGGTGGCTGATCGTATTAGCTTCCCTGCTTATTCATCTCATTATATATGCAACAGAAGGAGGGTGCTTGTAAGTCCAGGACATCCTTGCCTGGTGGGTGTTTCTTACTCCATATTACTCCAGTCAGCCAAGCTGTTACACAAGTGTGGCATTTTAGGAGATATAAGGATCTCTGTGATTTCAAATGTGTGTTCCTGAGCCTATGTATTCTGTGCTGTTATTGAAGGACATGCAATATTTGGAGCGCTCTTCTTTAAACTCCTTGTGTTCTTAAAGGCTCTTGAAATTATGTAGGATAGGAAGGAGTATCTGCATCAGTCTCGTGTTATTGTTTTGTCATGGTGTATGTGTTTGTTCAATTTCTGCAGTTCAGGCAGTGGCTGAAAGAAGAATATGGGGAAAACTCTTCTCAGGATCTGCAAGAAGCCAAGAGTCTTCTGAGCAAATATAAAGAGCAGGCAGAGTTGCAGCAGAATACTGGAGGAAGACAGTGGAATAACAACTTCTCATCTGTGCCGTCTCTCTCATACAGCAACTACACAACAGAGACCTAATCGTAGGAGGTGGATTTTTCTTCTTTCTACCTTTGAAAAACATCTTGCCATAATTTCCATCCCATCTTCAAGACTCAGCAGTAATCATGCAAACAGTTGATTTGTAGAAAGCTTCTTGATGAAAATACTGCATTATGTATGTGTGTGTGTGTGTATGCGTGCGCGTATGAGTGTGTTTCACACAGTTTTATAATTTGGGCAGGATCAAGCTCTCTGTGTGCCCAGAGGCATGATCCAGTTGCTGTGGCTGAGCCAGTTTGTCAGCCAGCCACAGCTGTTATCCCCTTGTGCCCACATTGCCTGGCATTTGCCGTGAGGTCAGCTCGACTCCTTCCATTGTAGGCTAGCAAAGGGCTCTGAGAGATGAAGTCTGGTGATTCAAGCTGTGGCAGTTTGACATCTCTGCGCTACTAACGTGGCAAAAATGTTATTGCACCTGAAGAAGGGCACTCAAGTCTGTGTCTCTGCTGCTCCTGTTCACAGTCCATTGGCAGGTAATACTGCGGGGGTGGGCTTGAACTTGAACACTAGGCTGCAAACAGGAGCAGGCGAGATGGGTACACGTATCTTTCTATCAACAGTAGCATCTAGGAGAGAAGTGGGACAGACAGCTCTGAGTAATAACATCTTCAACTGCCACAGTTGTGCTTGCTTCAGTGCACGTGAGACAGAGCTGTTGGTGGAACTGCCGCAGACCAAGAGCTCCGGGACTGTTACCACAGCTCAGCTGACGTGCAGTGATTTAAGCCGTGGTCCCTTGGTTGTGCATCTGGTCTCCCAACGTAAGCTTCACTGGAGGACAGTTTATCAGGTCTCCAGTGCTGCTGAACTTCATTCCCCGTGGAACACGTGCCTCTTCAACACACGCCCCTGCGCACACGATATAACGTGTCTCCAAAGAGTGGGCTCGGTGTGAGTGCCAGCACCTGTTTCTTTGCTTGTGCTGTGGTTTGCTCTTTGACTTCAGCTACCTCAAAAATGCTGTTCTTGTCATTGTGGTTGTAAATGCAACCTTGAAAATTGCCTTGTGTAATCTTAATCTGACGCTGAGTGAAGTAAGTAGGGGGGTGTGTGTGTGAGTGTGTGTGCACGCATGTGTATTTCACAAATGTCTCTATTTGAAAATTTTATTGTTTTCTTTTAAAACCGCCCATGTTTCTCACTGGTTTAAAAATTAAGTTGCTTGACTTCAACTTTCTGCCATTTTAAAACCACTATATATTTTGCGGTGATCAGATTTGTAGGATTGCATTTGTAAAATACATTTTAAACTATGTTAAAACTAGGGGCCATAATCTGCTCCTGGTAACATTGTGTGTTTCTGGAACGGAGCCATTGCCTGACTCAAGTGTATTTTAAGAGTGTAACTTCAAATATGTCACCAGGGACGCTGGGCAGCATATTGATTTCTAATGGTGTAATGGGAGGTGGCACTGATACCAAGATCATGGTTTCTTATCTTTGACTCGGAGGATGAAAGGTCTGTTTTTATTAAAAATTCCAGAAAATAAAAAATACCTCCCAATCAGCCAGAGTATTTATAAAAGAGAAACAACAAAAAAACCTCCATCACTTGATTAAATGCAGTGTGTATATCGTGCTGTAAGCTGAGCGCTGAGCGAGAAGCAGTCAGTGTACTAAATAGGCTGTTGTCACTTGCAATTCTTTGGTACTCTGACCTCCCATCCCTTCATAAAATTCCTCTTCAGGTGACTTCCTGCTCGTGTTGGGTGGCAGCGAATTCTTTTGATGGGAGCAAGGCTTTTGGGGTCAAGGAAGCTCTGGCTGTTTAATATCTGTTGTTAAGTATCTTCAAAAAAGATGTGTTATGGCTTGTGAAATGTGGGTCTTGCATATCAGTAATTGCCAAAAAGAAAAAAAAAAAAAGGGAATGGGGTGGAACTGGCTTGACCGTTTCACCTGAGTCCAGGCCTGCATCAGGGTTCTCATTGTACTAAGGGCTGTAAGTGTGCTGAGCACAGCGAGAGCAGGATAGTGCTGCCTGTGTTACAATAAGGGATGCTGTTGGATTTGGGAAAGATGCTGGAATTGACTATGTTTTCAAGCTTGTAGCTAAATGAACCACTACCTATTTGGGATACCCAGCAAGTCCTCTGCCTTCGCCTGGTAACAGAAATACTTGGCTTTTCTCAAAGATGTCGATCTGCAACTCACTGGCTGCTTAGGAATTCCAGCACAGGCTGCTTAGGAATTCCAGTCCCCTCCGTGCTCCGAGGGCAGATATGGCAATTGCAAAACGCTTTCTTCTGTAACAGGGCCGTGTTCAGGATGCTGGTCTGTTTCTTCAGCCCTCCACTCCTGACACGTAGTGCCACTTCAGCTGGTCCACAGCGGGCAGCTTTGCCAGAAGGGCTCTGCCCGTGCTGTTGTGGGTCTCCAGTCAGCCCATCCCGCAGCTGGCTGCCAGCGCTCCGCATCCCGTCACGCTTCTGGCACCCTCCTCCTGGCGCTAGCAACCTCGTGAGCACTAGTGAATTGACTAGTCTTTTTATCTGTTCTGACAAATATAAGGCAAAACGGGAGACATCTGTTAATGATCGTGTGTCCAAGGTTATTCTCTGCTGGGTATTTTTTTTTTTTAATAGTTTGGCGATCCCCAAGGAGTCAGTCCCACAAATATATATATATGATTTTTGTTTTAAAACCGAGTTTGGCTTTAGGGCCATATAGGCGCATCAATGTGCATTATGCTGTAGCTCAAAAGCAGATACAGGGTAAAGCAGAAAGATGGCAGGTGGGCCATATTGTCAGCAAGTGGAAGTGCTTCTCTCTTCATTTTTTTAAAAGACAGAAGTGGCATTTTCTGTAGTCTCTTGCTTCTACATCTTGTTCACTGGTCTGTATTTATTTCATACTGCATTTCAGAGTGGTGAAGGAGCAACAGCAGTCTAAGAATCTTGTTTCTGGTTTGTCCGTGTAGGGAGCAGAATGATAGTTTACTCCTTTATTACCACACGGTGCAGAAGAGAGAGTAGCTACAGGTCTCACCTTTGGCCTTTCAGAAAGTAGAGGAGTTAACACAGATGGAGAACGTGACATGATTTGTCTTCCAACCAGCCTTTCAGTGGCAGTTTGTAGGACTTCCCAGCTATCTGGAACATGACTAGACCCCAGTACACCTCTTAGTAGCTGGCCTTTATAGTGTAGAACGATGCGTTCAGGTATTTTGTTTCTGTACTTCAAAACATTGTCCTCGTTTTGATGTTCACTGGAAAATGTATAAAGTTTATAACACCTTATTGGATATCCAGATTTGAAACGTATAATCGATTTTTTGGGGAGGCTAAACTTGATATCCATGTGTGATTATAAACAAATGTTTAGTGTTATACAATGTAGGTAATGGGTAAACGCATTAATATTTATTACCCTGATTTTTAACCTGGAAAGACTTGCTTCCTTACATTTTGTGGTTGAGTGGGAAGATATGGCAAATCATATCTCTGTTTTTTTAAAGAGGACAGTAATGACATTTGTTGCTATAATGGCCACTGCCTATAAAGAAGTCAGTGGAAAAATTATAGTAATTACTTCAGCTAGTTTAAAATCTCTAAAACTGGTAAGCTTCTTGATTCTCTGTCTTCCTCTTCCTGGGCATCTTAGTGAAGCCTTGATTGCTTTTTCCAAATGTTTGTATTTAATACGTTCTACAATTTTTTTATAAATAAAAGTAAATGTTAACACCTGATCTGCTTGTGTATTTCTTGAAATAAATAGTAGTCTCTGGAAGGTTTTTACTCACTGTTTGCATCCCTGTAGGTACAGTAAGAGCACAAGATGAACTCATTTTGGTGTATAGAGTATTTTTTCCTCCTGCACACAGACTTCTTGATTTTCCCTCTCTTCACGAAGTTCTTCCAGGTGAGTTCAAGAATCTGCAGCTCAAGCATCTCTTAATAGTAGTCCCACAAGAGGATGTTGCCTGTTGCTCTCTTATTATTGCTGGCCCGCCATTGTGACAAGGTAAGTGGTGAATCGAAGCTTTTTATTCTTCTGAAATACATTCTTTTTCCATGGCATGCTGGTTTAGGGCTTAGCTGTAAAACTTAGCTGTTTTACAGACTGCCAAGGCTCAAGGGTCCCAGTAGTAGTTTGTCAGAGGAAGCTGATGTAACTAGTAGATGATGACTCCTGGGAAGAAAAAAAATATTAAAACTTACAGTGTAAGGGGGGCAAAAAACCCCATTTAAATTCCCACAGATAACACCAAATTTCTGGTTTGACACTACCTCTGCTAAGAGAGTAATTTTGGCATTCAAACAATCAAAAAAAACCCCCTACCAACCTGAAAGTATGATCAGTCATGCCGAAGTAGCCAGATCACAGCCACTTAGATTCTTGCTGAAGGCTGGACTTTGTTCTTGCAGTGGGACTCTCATTGTGAAGGCAAAGTTAGAGGTTAGACACAATGGGGTTTTGGGTGTCTTTTCTTTTTGCCCTCTCCCCCCCCCTCCCAGCTGTTGCTAGTTTATAGACCACTGGCAATGTGTGGAAGTTTCCCAGGGGATCACAGGGATTTAACTAACTAATAACATCTACTAGAATAGAGTTAATGGGTCTGTAGGTAGCTTAGGATGTGCTAGATGCACCTTGCTCACAATACGTTTCAGTTCATCTTCTTCAGTGTAAGTTGGATGGCTCCGACTTTATCAAGGTGTGTTTGAGTCCCTTCCCTGTTTTTCTATGAGGAGACCTTAAACTCGGTGCAGCTGGTGTAATGACCTGCTTTCTCCTGTTGCCTGTAGCAGTGTCTTAGATACGTGTGCTAGAGCACTGATGAGACAGAAAACATGTTCAAAATATATACCCTTGTGAACTAGAAAAATCTCGTAGGTTCCAGAGGAGGCTTCCCCTCAGCCCTAGAGGAAAACCAGCAGTTTCCAAGTGAAAAATGCACGGCTGCTTTGTCTTCCTGTTGACTGCTTGACACCTCTCCAGGGCGATTTCTATCCAAATCACATGTAAAAATTAGGCTGCAACTGTGGTGCCACACCGCTGTTCCCAACTGCGTATCTCATCCCATCTCATTCGATGTTATATGTGACCGTTATGAGTAGCAGAAAATGGCAGTTCTGATTTGATTCGTGTAGTCCTGTCCCACATTGTAATAAGCAGAGGGAACTGGAGGGCAAACCCACACGTCCTTAGCTGTGCTCGTAACCTGATCAGGAGTTTGGGCTTTGCCAGCAAATTATGAGAGTCCTTCCACCTCCTCAAGAAATTGTTCTGGTGGAGGGAAAATGATGATGGTGTATAGAAAATACTAGACAGCATGAGGAAGATGATCTTGCACTGTACAGGGTTTCTGTAGAAACCCCTGGAGACACAAAGCATGCGACAAACAGCTATTTTCACAATTGATTCTCAACACAGCTTTAAATGTGGCTCTCGTTTTCCATGTGCCCCAGCTCCCGTGTGTTTAACTATTTCATTGCTACATTTAGCTGCTGTTCGGTATTATTATTCCCCTCCCTCACCCAGGGAACAAATTCTTCTTTAAACATGGTTGAGTATGTGCTTTGCTCTAGCAAATTATGCAAACTGCAGTTTACCAAAACTGAGTAGCTTGTGAATAGCAAGGTGAATTCCTGTAATTTCCATGTAGCTTCTGGTGTAATTATTAGGAGTAGGCATCTGATGAAGTGTGAGCAGGAGGTTCCTTTTTGCCATTGTACTACTGCATAGCTTGGTCTTTGGAGGAGACTCAGTTCTGCTTGTGTGAGCCGCAGACACCCATTAAAATTCATTTGCAGGCAGTCTCAAAAAATGGGATTTTCAGCCAGACCTGCACCTAGTTTCCATTTTAGTTGAGACAATTATGAATGTGCAGGTTTGTACCCTTAATTATTCATTGAGCTATGAACAGAGAGATAAGAACAAGTCCAAGCTACTTGAACTGCAAAGTGGTTTTAAGAAGTTTGCTCGCTTGGTCGCCTGTTCACACGGGCATTAGCAAAGCACAGCTTTAGATCTGGGCACATGCGTTTACAAATGGGCCCTTTGAAACTCTGCGTTCTGATTCCCCTTCTTTCTCTGAAAGTTTTTATTTAATTTGTGAGATAGAGGGGATGGGATTTCTGTTACCTTTTCTTGAATCTCTTTCCTTCCTTCTCCTTCCTCTCTCCTTTCCTCCTTTTCCTTTTTTTTTTGTTCTGTGTCTTTTTTTTTTTTTTTTTTTAAATAACTGGTATTTGTCCTAGAGTTCCTGAGTCAGGGTGAGTGAGCGCCAATGATTTAGTTAACTGTGTTAACAAGTACAATTCTACTGTTTGTGCATCTGTCCTGTTTTGGTGGTGGTGGTTGTTTGCCAAACCTGCCATGGCTTCTGTGGATGTTGCTTTCTTCAGTGGCAGCCTGGCTCCCGAACAGCACTGGATGCTTTGAAAAAGTAACGCTGATCCATGACAGTGTTCAACCTGACATTTGAAAAATGAAAAAGGGATATTTTACTCTTATATGTATGCCAAAAAGCAGTGTTCATTGGTGGAGGTTACTAATTACAAACAGCGTTTTCTTTCTCACTTTTTAAGGCAAGGTGGGACTTTGTTGAAAGCTTGGAAGTAGAAACTCTGTGTTTAGAGAAAGCATGTATTGAAGATATTGGAATTATGGCTGTGTTTATCCATGCTCACTGCGTATTTTCTCAAGGACTGCATTTTGGAAGTCTTTGTGAGTAAGTCTGCAGCATGTAACTTTTCCAGCAAAACTACTTAGGTGATCCCTGAATGTCTCAAAAGAGGAAGAAAAGAAACAACAACCAAAATAAGAAAACCCCCAACTTGAGTGCTATGCAAGCTTTGGTTAAATCCTCTGATTTTATAAATGAGATTCTTCTGTTCTTAGCTTATTTACTTGATAATGTCTGATTTGCAGTGAGGTTCTTATCAAACCTGATAAAGATCTCCATTCCTGTGCTGGAAGGTAAGGTATGTCACGCAACAGCTTGTGTCCTCTGAGGAAAGCCTCATTTTTGCAGAAGCCTGCAGCCTGGGCCAGTCCGCAAGATGCGGAAGGTGCCTCTGTTGCCCACGTGAATTGGGTGGGCTTTTACTGGCCAGGGCTACCATTTACCCCAGGGGAAAAAAAATGACTCGTCTGTTTGAGAATCCTGAAAACCATTTGCATTTCTGCAAATCTTGGTGGCTGTGCAAGCATACCTCTCGTGTTTCTCAGCTGGGTAATGCTGTATGACTCTACAGTTAACCATCGATAATAAGTTTGGGAGAGGAATGGGGAAAGGTTTGTCACGATACAAAACCCGCCAGGGTATGTTACAGCAATCTACTAATTCACTGCAAGTGCACTCTGGACTTTGCTGTCACTGGAAGGATCTTAAATACTCCTCCTCTTCCTTAATCATATTTTCTTTTTAAGGCACTGAGGTGGGGATTCTCACATGCTGAGAGTCGACCTTCGTTTCCCCAGGGTTGTCACCTTATGTCAAGTTGATTGCACTGGAGGAAATGTTTGTCTTGTGAGATGTCACATATTTCTAGCTGGGCTTTTATCCCTTAGAATTGCACATCCCTGATATGCACGTAAACATCCAAAATGGCATAGAAAGGTTTACGAGAGCACCTGTGATGCAGTGAGACAGGATATGAAGTTCAGTATTTCTTTTTCACTGAATTTCACTGAATCTTTAGAGCTGGAAGGGACCATAGAGATCATCTAGTCCAACTTCCCTGCTGAAGCAAAAGTCTTCTGGTTATGACTTACCAAGTAAGCCACCCACCTTTGTCCAGTCCATAAAATGCTGGACTGACAAGCTTTTTGGGATCCTGATCCCAAATTTCCTACAACTTGCTCTATGACTAGGCAAGTTGCTTCAAAATCAAGGTCTGATACCTCAGGTGTCAGCTGCTGTATTTCAACGTGAATTACATAAAATGTGGTGTTATTTCTATATGGAGTAAGTTGGAGTGAAGTGGAAGAGGTCCAGAGCAATTCTGGTCATGACTGCCCTAGACAAAATTCATCCCACAGGTGCATCTGTTGAACATAAAATCTCAGGTAAAAATTAAATGGTAGGGATATGTGATGTGCCTGTGATGTCAAGAATGATGGGGGGCAGGGGAGGGCAAGTGGAGGAGGAATAGCATATGGAAAAAATTGAAGCATTGGAATACCTAAAGGGAACGTGGTAAGGGCTGGTGATACACGCGCTGAGACACATTCCACGCGCTCCAGGTAAATGTCTGCAGGCAAAAAAAAAAATGGCAGGGACTCTCCAATGTTTCCTATACTTTGGATATATGGTTATAAGGACAGAAAAAAGTGATGTCCTGATTTTCCCCTAGGCTTGTTCTGGAAAGAAAGTACATGTGGCAAATGCATCTAATAAAAACTGTTCTGGCAGAAGTGGAGAAGAAACAAAATTAGTGCCTCCTTGGCCAAGCTGCTGCTGCTACTTTTGGACTGTTTCATGGAAGACATGAATTTGATTCATTTCCAAAGACAGCTTGGAAACTCCAGGCAGCAGAGGAAGGGACTCCCCCTTGACTTAGCTGTTTTTCTCTGAATGCATTGCACTTGTGTGAAATGCAGTCAGCTCTGCTTCTCGGGTCATTTTTGGGGGAAAGGTCAGCGTGTGGGGACTGACCCCCCTGTTCCTTAGTTTGAGAGATTTGGGAGCCTTTGTGCCTTGAAACACATCAAACTTCAAGCAGGCTCGAGGAACTTGCAGTGCCTGCTGTGGGCACCTCAGCTAAAAAGGAACACTCTCTTTAATTTCCAACCAGAGTAGATGCAAACTGTGTTTCGGAGAAGCCTCTGTCTTTCTACTGATGGCCAAAGTCTCCTTGATCTCTCCACGGTTGCTCCAGCACTAAGCTGGGTGACTAGGAGTGGTTTAGCCCCTCCAGGTCTCCCTCCCTCCCTTCAGGACTCAATGAAGATGGTTGCTCAACTCTGTGCTGTTCATTTGCTCAACAAAGCCAAACAGTTTTATCCACTTTTCATGTGAAGCACATATATTAGGGTGGTTAGAAACGAATAGATGATTTACCTAGCTGAAAATAACCCATGTGAGGGCTGGGCTGCGGAAATAGCCGAGGTAAGAGCAGGGGGAGCATGGTTTGGTGAGTGCTCTGAGAGCAATTTGCCGGCTCTGATGGGAAACAATAACGGGGAGGAAGAGACAGTAATCAGTGAATCAATCCGCACTGCTCATTTAAAAATACCTCCTCTTTTTTTGTGGCTTTGGTTACAAGAATGCTTTGTGGGCCACAGAAGAAAGGCGTTAGCAGTTGGTTTAAACAAGCCATATTCTAATTTCACGTTTTATGAAGTCCTGTGATCCTCTGAGCAAGAGAATTTCCACCTCTGTGTGTGTCAAGCGGAGGGGGAGAGCAAATGGGCAGTGGGTATTTTAAGCAAGCGGTTGCAATTAAAGCAAGCAGGAGCTTTTGCAAGTACTGCTAGATTGTGGTTAAGGAGTACACCTGTTTGAGAAGGGACAGGATGAGATACTAGAAACCCCATTGCAATAGAAGATGGTGCCAGAAGGGAATATTTGACAACGAAGTTGCACGAGACGGCCAGTCTTCTCCTGGGAAATGGTTACTAAACAGGGTCGGGTCTCCATCACCGAGAGTAAAACCGGCAGGGAGGGGGATTGCCTGCCCAGGCGCCCCAGCTGGCTCTGTGCCTCAACACACGGCTTGCCCTGGCTTCCTGGGGGGCTCGTGAGCTCAGGCATAGCCGGCCCCAAAAGCAGAGAGGAGCTGGGCCAGGGGGAAGCTGATGACCCTGGCTGAGCACAGACCCGCGGCATGGTTTGCTGGAGAACTGGGTAAGGCACAGCCCAGGCAACCGGGAGCTGATTGTACATGGGTGATATTGAATGTGTTCTGTTTGGGAGAGGATTAGCCTGGAGACCTGGAGGGGAAGCTTTAAACATCGAGTGCAATCCTCAGATAAGCCTTTAATGCACGTTTTCAGAAGTCAACGATGCTTTAGGCAGTTTTTCTTTTTAGCCACCTTTCAAAGGGGGGTGATCAGTATTCTTAGTCTGTCGTGTGTTGCTGCAGCTTTAGGAACCAGGAGCTTCACGTTTCGGGTATGATTTTTATTAGGTCCTGCAGATGCCAAGTCATTCTTGGAGGGAAATCATAGCAGTCAGAAAAAGGAAGACCTCTATGATGATATAACTATTATTGACAGGTGGAAGGGAAGGTATGTGTGGGAAGATTTTATGAAGATTCCATTCTAGAGAGGGGTAACAATTATTTCAACAAGGCTGCTAGTGGTCTATTGCCTAATTTTAAGCTTTCAAAAAAATTCCAGCAAGGTGGTGTGTTTAAAATCCTCCTGGCACCTGATGGCTTGAATGATAAGCATAACAGTTGTTTGACTTATGCAGATGTCCGCTGTGATCGTCTTTGAAAGTAACACATAAAATGTAATGGAAAGGAAAAGCTGGCAATCATTGTATGGCTTTGAGTTGTTATCAAGTTTCTCTTTCTCCTGCAGCCTTCTAGAGCTTTGCACCAAGGATTCTCCGTTGCTGTCACTGTTGGTGTGTTGGATGGTCACGGTGCAAGCTTGTTAAGAGCCTGAATGTGCACAGGTATAACAGATAACCTGATCTTCATGGGGTTTGTAGTGGCCTGGCTCAGTGAAAGTAGCATAAAAGCATAATGATGTTTTTAGAGGAAAGCCATCAAGGCTTTGATTTTTGGTCTGTTGGTTTCCTGTTGCTTTATCGCAAGGGGAAAGCTCTACAAGCAAATAGCGGCACCTGTGGGAGTTGGAAGGAAAATTTGGAGGAACTTTCAGGAACTACATAAGTTTCCTGAGAAAAACACGATGAGGTAGAGAGTTAAGTTTTTGTACGGGATTTTCTGAGGGGGCAGAAAAGATGGCTAATGTTGCACGTAAACAGAAACATGAAAGGAAAAAGACTCTCCTTCAAAAATTACGTTGACTGTTGCATCTCAATGCACTAAAAAAAACCCACCCAATAATGAAAACATGATGACTAACCAAACTGATGGTTTAAGTCCAGAGTGTGTAGACCAACTGGCTGCTAGCGAGCTGTACCTGGCAGTGCAATGGTTACAGCACCATTGTAATAGTTCCAGTGAGGAGTGGGAATATGAGGAGAGAACATGAATGCACTGGCTGAGATGAATTGGGACTTGCAGACAGAGACTGCATGAGCCCTTGCTGACATCTCATGTTCTCCTGCACAGGGAGAAGCTAGTCCCAGCTTTTCACTCTTCGTACTGATATTTTGTACCTTAAAATACCGTCTACACGGAGGGGCGAAAGGAAGCCAAAAATGCAGCTGGAAAATGCTGTTGCAGGTGGACAACCTCTGCTCCCTTCAGCTCTGAGGAACTTGATCAAAGTGTGCACCAAGTTGAATAATTTTTTTCTGGGATCTGCACGTATAATATGATTTTTTTTGTGTGTGGGCTGTTTAGTGGCACCAAGAGTTATCCTCATCCCGAGGTTCTAGAGGCAGCTGTGCTTGTTGTCAATCCTGTGCACTATAGATGCTTCGTGCATTCATAAGCCAAAGACAGAGGTGACTGCTGCTTCTGTGCCACTCTGTATCACTTCTCCATGCTGGAACAACCCTGCTCTGCCCTACAGACCTTCCTTGGATGGTCTCTGTG
>JAOQGH010000012.1:67938644-68097416 GCA_025769975.1 Gallinago jamesoni
TGTGCCACTCTGTATCACTTCTCCATGCTGGAACAACCCTGCTCTGCCCTACAGACCTTCCTTGGATGGTCTCTGTGTGAGTTAATATTTTAAAATGTAAATTTATAGATTGGGAGTTTCCAAAAGGGATCCTTTCAACCTCTGGAAAGCATTAAAATTAAGGAAGCTTGGTTCAAGGGGACCTTTGTGGGAAGGGGAAACAATTGGTGCCAAGCAGAGCTGGAGCAACCCTTGTAATATAGGTTCCCAAATGAGCCTTGGGCAGCAAGTCGCTGAGTTCCCTGTCAGACGTTTCTTTTCTTCTTTTTTTTTTTTTTTTTTTTTCTCTAATGAGGATAACTTGTCCTGCTGCTTCTCCAACAATATGTTATGATCTTCTTGTGCCTTACAAAAATTAACCAGCCATCCTTTTGGACCTCTCCTAGTCCTCAGTAGAGAAGACTTTATCTGACTGTCTGATGTGGAAACGCACACTTATCCCAAACATAGGATTACTGTAGTATCTATCTAGGCACTGCTCTCTCTAACGTACTGAGATACCTTAGAAATAAAATGGATGTTGGTCTAGGTTTCAGGATGGAGTTTAGGTGAATAGGGATGAAACTGTGTCCTGGTACTGCTGTTAGTAATATGGTGCTGCCGGTCCTGCGGAGGCTTGGAAGTAACTGTGCCAGTAGAGCCCTCACCCCAGAGATGCCTCAGAAGCCCCAGTACGTGTGCCATTTTATGCAGAGCATTCATCATTGCTCAAGAAGCACTGTGCCAGCAGGAGATTTTGTCTGCATGCCTTTAAATGCTGCTGTCTGTCCTTTTCAAAAAATCTCTTAAAAAGTCATTGCCTTGTAGCTTGGGAGGGAAACCTCATAATTCACAGCTGCTGGGGCAGTGTAGCAGCAGGCAGCCCCTTGCGTTGGCAGGACCAGGACTGTCTGTCTCTTAAGATAGGCAGCTTCTGGCCCAGACACTTTGCGTCCAGTGAAGCCAGTGAGGAAACTCCTCCTGAGCTCACTGACAGCAGGATTTGGCTTTTGGCTCTTTGAGTAGCAGTTTAAGGCCACCAAGTGGCCATTTCTTTCTTCTCCCCCTCCTTCCCCCTGCCTTCTCCAGCTGCAGGACCAGCCTGGTGGAAAGGCTAACGTAGTAATAAAGAGATGCAACAGGGTTTTGCCTTTCATAAGATGAAATTGCATTCCTTCTTCGCTTCTCATGCCATTGCACTATCACAAATAAATTCACCCATCTGCAAGGAGAAAACGTCAGTGAAAGAAAAGGGTTAGAGAAGCTTTAAAACACCTAGCAAGTTGAATAATATGCTCTTTACATCAATAATTGGCAGCAATTTGTATGATTCTCAAGAAATAACAGCTGGAGAACACTGCAAGGGGATTTTGGAGGTCTTTGAAAGCCTGTTAGGTCTGAGGATCCAGAGGTGATAATAAGGAGGGATGAAATGTCCCATGAGGGACCCGAGGTGCTGCATAAAAAACAGGAGCAGGTTACCCTTGCCAGCCTCTTGCTCTGGTCAATAGCCCATGGTGCCTTCCCACTCAGTCACAGCCAGAATTGCATTTGCAATAAACAAGCACAACAGACATTTTTTTTTTTTTTAATAGGTACTGTATTTGTTGAGCCAATCCACAGCAGAAATTAAAAAAAAAAAAAGAAAAAACGATCAGAATTATGTAACAAAATGAGTAATGCTAAGTGGGTGAGGGAATTTCTTGGTGTTTTCTAGCATGCAGCACCTTGAGTAGAAGCGTGCACGGCTAAGCTTGCATCACCATCAATGTGAAAAACTTTATTTTGCTTCAAAAGGGAAGCATTTGCCCATGATAGTAAGTCACCCGTCAGAGTATCAGAGTATCCTTCCTGTTCATGCTAACTGAGGGTAGCCATGCATGCAGAGATCTTTTTTTTTTTTTCTTTTTTTCCTTTTTCTTACCATTAGAAAAAAGCAACCTGGTACAGAAGTTAATGCAAGAGGCAATCCAGGCCCCATCAGCTGTCAACAGTCGCTGCAGCTCTTGACTCCTCAGAAGGTTGTGTGTGCCAGCATCAACTGCCAGTCAAAATTCAGAGAATGAGCACAATTTTCAGGCAATAAAGTGAAACAAAGCAACCTGGACAACATGTTTTATAAGGGGAGTTTTTCTCATGCTACTAAAGGAAAGCAGCACCCTACTGCTGCTGAAAAATTTCCCACCGTACCTTTGCAAATCTCCCCTTGATGGCCGGGGCTTTGCTTCATCTGCTGTGAAGCAGGTTAGTATGAAACCAAACGCTGCCTGTAGGAAACCCTCTGGATGTGCACACATGCTCTCGCTTGTGCAGGGCTTTTCCAGTTCTCCCTGTCAGCACCTATGCAGACTAGCACCTGGTGCAAGATTTTTCTTCTGCCTAGGCTTCACCAGGTCTCAAATGTTCATCTCCTGACAAGACCATCGTGAATGCAGCTCCACAATTGCCATGGCCCACCCTTACGCTGTGATATCAAAAGCTGCTGTGATCTGGAGTGGAGAAAGGTGAGGGGAGACGTAGTAGCGTATTGTCACTATAATTTCATATATTCATTGTTCATGGAGACATTTCCAAAAGCTGCCAAGTCTCTTTTTTCCAGAATGGCCACAACGTTGTGATGTTTCCTCCTGACTTCAGACAACATTGCAGCTCTTGGTGTATTTTCCCTCACATTTAGTAGTTTTATCCTCCATCACGCACCTTGCTTGCTCTTTGCAGATTATGTATGCTCTTGGGAGCTTTGAAACTAAGGCTTTACGAGCACTGTGCCGCTGGGCTCTCCAAGGAAGGAGCAGCATCCCCGAGCCTCCTACCATCAGGCTTTACCACCCATGAGGGAGAAGAACATCCCGTACCCAGCAGAGGAGTGATGCAGCCATTGATCTCCCCCCGGCAGTAGCCTCCTGTTTGCAGAGCCGCTGTGCCTTCAGCTTGTGCCTCTTCCTTGGCAGGTTTGCATGTGGCTGGCTCCTGCGTGGGGCACGTTACAAGGTAAGCCCTGAGAAGCCCCTGCTTCAACCTCCTTGTTCCACCTGGGCCATCAAACATCCTTAAGTGAGGAGGACAAGCCTGGTTACACTGATTTTCCACACTGGGTGGAAAACCCATGCCAAAGCTGCTCTAGGCAGAAAGGGGCGCTGACAGCCCAGAATGGACAGATTACTTTGAGTGATTTATGACAACTTTGTAGTGTCAGGCACTCTCCGTGCTCCCATTCCCTCTCGTTTACCAAGGCACCTGGCAAGGAGGACCGTAACACAGTTGTCACGGGACTGCAGAAGGATGATTTCCCTCCTGCAAGAGCTTGCACCAAAGCCTCCACCTAGGGCAGGTGGCCTCTTGAGCCGTTTGTGCTGCCCCATGATCTGAGCACTGGAGCTGAAATTGCTGAGGATCCAGTGGTTTGTCTGATGCCATGCTGTAAAGCCACATTTGATTAAGTTTGGTGTTGCAGCTAATGAAGGTGTTTCATGTTTTTGAAAGCTTTCAAAAAATGTTCAGTGATTTATGTACGTGCTAGACTGATCACTGATAGCAGGAGAAATTCTGACTGGATGTACTCACTATCCCCACTTCTTGCCCTCTACCGAAATCCTTGTTTACAAAGACTTGTTTCCTTTTAAATCATTCTTCTGCACATCTAATAGGGCTGACATGCTTCTTTTCAAAGTGAAATACCACTGTACATTCATTTAGGGCTCGCATTCACTCCCTCTAGATTATAGCCAAACTTGCATTGTGCTGCTGTGAAGGACAAGTTAGGTCTCTCCTCAACAGAAAAACACAGGCAGGACATTTGTGTTGCTGCCTAAGAAAGAGCAATCAATATGTGTTTGTTTATTTTTTTTTTTCTTTAAATAATTTAGATTATAGCTCCCCTTGCTCACTAAATATTTTTCCTTTGGGGTTGTGAGTTCCTTTTTTGTCTATCAAAAAGAAGAAGGTAACACAAACTGCTAGACCATCGCCGCCACCTCCTTCTCACAACCATCTGCATCTCATCACCATCTGCTCCGTCAGTTCAGGCTGAGGATCTACCCCTCGCTAATCAAGATAGGAAGAAACCAAATCAAGTTTGAAATTGTACAGAGTATGCTATACCTATGATTTCTAAAACATCTCCTTCCAAAGGGATGTATGTGTCACCAGTGACTCCCCCCCTACAACGGTCACAGACAAGAGGAAATCCGTCCAGTTTCTTTAAAGCAGGGAAATCTCAGTGGCAGTGACATCCATAGTTTCTGAGAAACTTCCCGATGCTCCCTCCCTTCTGAGTTCTTTATTATTTAAATTCCTGCTTTGCATTGCTTTCCACAAAGATGCTCCAACTCAAAAGGACAGAAAACCCAGACAGTTTTATATTTAATGGAGAGCTGCAGTAGGAGCATAATGGGTGATATATATGCAGTATAGATCTTAGGAATTTTTTTAATGTTCAGTGTTTACTCTTCAGTGATTTTTCTTATTGTGTCACCCTAATCCCTTCCCTCTCCAAGTCATTTTCTGATGTAACTGGGCTCCTTGCAGCTCTTTTTCTTTGAAGTGGAATGTCAACCCCAAAATATACAAAACCAAGTTGATCTTTTGAACCCAGGAAATGATGTGGGTTTGAACTTTGATACAAATGAACCCAAGCACAATACTTACCTTATGCTGGTATGAAAACCAGCAAAGATTGGTTAAATCAAAAATATTTAAGGTGCTCGCACTGGCATCTTCCCTTCCCCCAGGCATGGGGCTCTCACAATGTGATGGGAAGTCCAACAGCTGGGGTGTCACCCAGCCACAGATGCTTGGGAAGCCCAAAACATGCCAGGAATCAACCAAATCAAGTCAGTGCTCAACGCTCTCCAGATCCCTGGAAATTAGCTTCTTCCTTGCTGGGGAAAAGGACTCAAGATAGCGATGCCTAGGCATCCCACCCCAGCCCACACACCCCGCTGGCAGCTCCCCCATCACCAGCTGCATCCTTGGCCCACTCCCTATGAGTCCTGCAGTCTGAAAATGCACTCCAAAAAGGGACTTTTTTTCAGAGGGCTTTAATTCAGGCCTTTACCTTCTTCTTCACTGTAATAAATCATGTTTAGATTGGGTACCACCTCTGGGGTGGTCCCACTTCTCCACTCCAGAGAGATGTCAGCCGCAGCTTGCTTTAACTTCTGTGATTGAGATGCAATAAGTGTTTTTTGTCAGCATTGGTCACGTTTGGAATGTCTTCAGCTGAATGCAGTGTGTGAACTACATTTCAAGGCTCTGAGGACACAACAAAGCTGAAGAAATTTGGCCAGGTGAGGCAATGGCCTGAAATATAGCCACTGTCCACCCTGCACTTTCACTCCAAACAAAGCAGGCTGGGTTTGGGAAAACAGTGGTATTCCTACACTTTGGATTTAGAAGGCTCCCAGGTTGGAGTGGGATGGACATGTTACTCCAGGGAGTTGGGGATACGTGGCCATGCTGTGCCCTGCATCACTGGCAAAGAACTGGTTTCCTTTGCTCAATACCAGCAGCCCTTGGGCAGTCCTTGATAGCCACCTGGCAGAGATGTGAGCCTCAAATTACTTGAGTTAAGGGCAAGGTTGTTCTCGGCACCTCCTGGCCAGCACCAGAACATGAGGGAGAGCTGGCCGATTCGTTTACTGAAGGTCATTGGAAGATAAATATTTTTCCACTTAAAACCAAGGAAACCAGAAAACACCAAAAAAAAATTGATAAAATATTCTGTCTATGATAAGCAAAAATGTACAGATTTTTAAAACCTTGAAGAGAAATTCCTAAGAAGTTTTTTTGTTTTTTTCCTGTTTCGTCAAACATCAAGCATATTAGGTTTTAAGATTTCATATGAAAACTGAACATTTTTTTTTAAGAAAGAAAGAAAAAAAGTTTGCTATTCTCTCTAAGAAGCAGTCGGGAAAAAGATCTGGCTTTTTATCCTCAATCTGCTCTCCATGGTTGACGGGTTTTTTTTTCTTTGCTGTAAATTTTAAATTCTTGCAGCAATACATCATACTCAGCTATGTGTTTTTATTTTAGGGGTCAGAACACTCCCCAGATTTCCTCAGCACAGATTATCTCTCCAAAGTTTTGTGTTGAGGGTGATCCTTTAAAAAAAAACCAAAACAGCGACTGGTACTGGTACTTACTATTATTTGATACAACAATGTTTTAAAGAATGGAAATGGTGAGCCACTTTTCACACATATTCTGCATATTGAAGAAAATAGTCCATAAATCTGAACATGAGTTATTCCTTCTTTCAGAAATCTGCTATGCACACTGAGATGCTCACTCTGCTTGCATCCCCTTTCCCAGTCAACGTGAGGAGTGTTGGGAGGCAGCAGAAACGGGTCAGGAAAAGGATGCTCAGCTGTACCCCTCTGCAATTTCAGCATGCTGTTTGGGAAAACAGAAATGTTATCGGTGTACTGGTGAGAAGGGGATTAATACTGAGCCAATAACCAGAGATCCCTGAAAACTTGTGGAAAGGTAAATAAAAGGGCAAGAGGGAAAAAAAATTAAAAAAAAAGAAAGAGAACATGGAAATATCTCTGATTTCCAGAAAAAAAAAAAAAAGAATGCTTAGAAGTGCCACTAGATGCAAATATATTGATTATGTTATTGTCAAACTAGTCTCCAGCACCCAGCAAACTGTGTTGCTCTCAGTGGAGCTCTCACTTCTGTCAGTAGGATGTTGATGGCATGACCTTTCCCTTCAGGAGCCGGATGGTTGGGCTGGCAGGCACAGATTGGGGGGAGGGGGAGGGTGATCCTTATGCTGCTGAAGCCTTCCTCCCCCAGTTCCAGCACCACAGCCCTCCAGAGCCTGTTTTATGAAGAAAACACCGTCAGCCCTGTGCTAGCTGCCCAAGCACCCACTGCTCAGCCGGGGGGCCCCGAGGAGTGGGAAGCCCGTAAAAATTTTGCTGCTGGTTTGCAGGGGTGAAGGTGTCAACCCAGGGTTTCTAAGCCCCTGGCTTGATGACCCAGCATCGGGGAAGGGTGCCTTGCTGCTTGTGTGCCACCTTGGCCGGATGCCCACACCAACCTTTTCTTTCCCCAGGAAAGCTGGAGGATCATCTCGGGTGTTCGGACATGTGGGGAACGGCTCCTTCAGTCCTGGGCGCAGGACGGTGTACAGAGGCACGAAGGCAGCCTTGTGAAAGGCGGTTTGAAATATTCTTGGCTACAAAGTGGAGGGGAAGTACATGAAAAGAAAACAAAATGTACACCGAATCCACCCAAAATAATTGCAACTGGGCTGTGAGACTTTTTCTGCTTAAAAGCGCTAAGATACGGCCACGCTCGCCCGCGTGCCTTGTTTCTAATGGTTTAAAATGACTGTGTAATTAGTAATATGGAAGATATATGATAGACTAAGGCTGTTTCAGGAGTCGCTATTTTAAATGGAGGCACTGCAAGTACCCTCCCAAAACGTGAAGGGGGCACTTATGACACATGAAGTTACCACAGCAGAGGATGCTTAAAATCGCCAGTTGCGACTCACGTTATACTGCTTATAGAGCAGGTGCTTTGCTGGAATAAATCAAAGTAAGTGGGAATTCACCCCAAATTTCCAGTGTCTCTAAATTCCGTCAGTGCCATCCACAGAGGTTTTTCTGCTGTGCAAGTGACACACCAGGGATTTGTGAAGACTTCTGAGGGAAGAAGGCAGGGAAGAAGGCAGCCAGTGGAAACTGGTGCCAACAGCAAGGCACTGAGGTCTTCCAACACCTCCGTCTCAGGAAATGGGGTTTGGGGCAGCTAAACATGTAGACAGGCAGCTGGGATTTTTGAAACCATCATCCCCATCCCTGGAGGTGCTCAAGACCAGGCTGGATGGGGCTTTGAGCAACCTGGTCTAGTGGAAGGTGACCCTGCCCATAGCAGAGGGGTTGGAACTAAATGATCTTTAAGGTCCCTTCCAACCTAAACCATTCTATGATTTAAGGGCTTAATCCACTCCTGAAAATGCATTTTCTGATGGCGTTTGTCAAGGGCTTCAGCACAAGCTTTGCTGGGTTCCTGAAGAGCCGTGGTCAGGGTCTTCACCCAAGATGAGAGCTGGACCTCTGGGAATGAGCCCACTCCCTGCCATGCTCCTGCTCACTGGTGGGTCTGCAGTGAGTGCCATGGGGGCCTGACCTTTACTGCCCACGGGGACCTGCCATCACAAGGACATTCCCACAGGAGCCGCAGGCAGATGGATGGCCAGTGCCACCCCCTCAGCTCAGGCGGGAGCAGTGTGAGGGAGTGGGTGCCCCTCACTCACCCTCAGCAGGTTCCTCTTCTGCACAGAGGAACTCCCCCTGCGCCAGCGTCTGAGGGGATTTTATGGTCTCCGGTGCTGGGGACAACCCCTGAACGAGCAGCAATCCTCAAAGGGCCTCTGCTGGCAGACACATTGCTTCCGGCAGATTTCCAACAGGTCCCTCTGGCTTAGAGACCGAGTTCACACGGTGTTTTTTTAGGGATAGGAGGGACCTTTGCACCCAGGACTGCAGGGGCAACATTCCTGAAGGAAAGGAAGAGTAAAGTCCTGAGTGCAAGGGCATTTAATACTTGTGCTCTTTGGCTCAGCACTGGACCTTTCTGTAGCTACCCATTTCAGAGAGCCCCCGGCAGCTGCTCTGAGCTGGCATCTCTCTCCGCTTCTCTGCCTTGGGTGCAATTCCCAGGTGACTCAGTTGGGACTTCAGAGGGGTTTGGTGAAAGCAGAAGCCAGCTTTCTATGTGCTGAGGGCTTGCAAGTGACTGTTGAGAAGAAACACTCACTTTTCCTGGCATGCCTTTAGTCAGTGTGACCTTAAGAGTGTGAAAACCGGGGGGAGGAGGGGGGCTGGCGGTGACTGCCGTGGTTAAACAGCAGCAAGAGCGTGTTCACAGGAGGACTTCAATGGGTCATCGACACAGAAAACTTCCATGAAGGCAGTGGGGCTTTTGGGTAGGGTTTGAAGGGTCAGGCATTCACAACAGTGTGGAAATGAGTAGAAAAAGACAAACGGGCTTGAGGTGCTGTAAGTGTTCAGATCACCCGGAGGGCAGGTCAGGGAGGGATGGTCTCTTCCCATACGCAGAATGTCCCCAACAAACGTTTACTGGTGCACTGCTGCAGCATTTAATGCAGACACCACAGTTGTGTTATTGATCGGATTTATTTTTTTCCAATTTGCAGACCGAAATGGTGGTCCTAATTTTTTTTTGCCATCTTAAATGGAAATGGCTGACTTCCAGAAACCCCAAGTAACGAAGTCAGCAAAGCTAATGAGATTAGCACATCTTACTGAGGAGAAGACTTATTTGCAAAGGCCAAGTGTGCATGCAGGGGTCTGGCTTTAAGCATCCCCTTTCAAATTTAGGCAACTGGGGTGAGTTTTCTAATAGAGCTCTTGCCGCACAAAGACAGCAACCAACCGCCCAGCCAGGTAATTTCCCACATATGTGCTGTCTGGGTTTTTTATGATTGACTTTGTCTTCTCTTAAAGATTTCTGAATGTGTAACTCATCTACCTCTCTATTTATACATGGATTTCTTTGAACAACTACTTTTTTTTTCAAAATATTCTCCAGCATTTGAGAAAGATGTTTGTTTTTTTTTTTTCCCCTGAAGGGTTTTGCCTAATGCAGATCAAGTCTGCGTGTTTCACACTGGCCCAGAATTTGCTGTCTTAAAAGCTGCAAAAGAGAGAAAGCATTAGAAGTGTTCATTTTATAGTGATATATTTCAAGATGGTTTTATACTTAAGTTGGCGCCGTGAGTACCACACAGTCTTGCCCCTAGGAATCGAAATTGGATTTTTAGAAAGCCTTTCAGATGCCTTTTGGTAAAGCTGTGGTTGCTCATCTTGATTTATGGTGGCAGTCGCCTCCAATCTTGAACACGTATTTTAATATTTTGAAGGTGCCCTAACTCGTGACTGAAAAGATTTTGGATGGGCACTGCCAATTCTTTTTTTAGGGGATGGATGGTGTGTTATAAACCCGATATATAAAAATGCCTGCACTTCTCACTTCTCCCTCCAAACGTGGCGATAATTACATTTAAATTTCAGAAGATGGCGTTGAAGATTTGCAATTAATATCCTAAACTCTGCGTGTACCCTCGGCACCGGCAGCCTGCCAGCGCAGCGCGCGATGACTGGTTTTTTGATCTGATACGTTACAGCAGAAAGGATGTGGATATGTGTTGGAGACGTTAGAACAACAACAAGAGAGTGTCGTGGCATGAAACACGTGTTTGAAACCCAAAAGGCGGTAAGAAAGACTTTCAGGCAAGCCTGGACCTCGCTCCTTCATCCTCACTCTTCACCCCCACCCCCCTCCCTCCCCGTCCTAGCTCCCACCACGTTAGCACAGGGGGCTCTGCTGCCGGTACTTAAGACGAGCTTTCCCGGGGCAGCACTCCCTGAGACCGGCGAGGCGGCAGCCGCTCCCGGCCGGCTCCGGCTCCGGTTGATGCCGCCCCGTCGGGGCTCGCTGCCTGGGGGTCCCGGCGTCGCTGCTGCCCCCCAACCTTGCTCCCCCCCCCCCCTTTCACACCTTACGGGCTGCTGCTTTCTCGGGAGACAGCCCGAGCCCGCCGGCCAGCCCTCGCCTCAGCGGGGAGGATTTCTCATCCTTCTCTCCGCCATCCCGGCTCGGTGGCCCGGGCAAAGCCGGGTTGGGTGGCAGGGGGTGCGGGCAGCGGGTACCGGCCCCGGGCGCGGAGAGGGTGGGCGGATGCCCTCGCCGTCTCCCCGAGCCTCCCGGGGGCCCGGCCGGCGCCGTCTAGCACGCTTCTGGTGGGTGTAGCTAGATGGGTCTTTTACAGTAAAAGCCGCCCGGCTGTCATAGGTAGGAGTTTCCCCGTGCTATTTATGTATACGTGTCTGTCTGTATAGATTTTTTAAAAAAAACCAACGCGGACGCAGCGAGGGCGCCGGGCTGCGCCCCCCCCCCCGCCCCGCGGCGTGTGTTTACCAGCAATGGGCATGTGTCACTGCCTCAGATGTTTTCCAGCTCGCAAAGTCCCCGCTCCCCTCCGTCGGCTCCACCTCCGGGCCAGGGCCCGCCTCTCCCCCCCCCCCCTCCCCTCCCCTCCCCTCCCTGCCCGGGCACGACGCCCTCCATCATATAAAGAAACTTCCCGGTGCCGCCGGCCCAGTCGCGGTGCGCCCCGTCTCAGCAGCCGCCCCGGCAGCCGGCGGCCCCTGCCCGCTCCCAGCGCCGCGACAGAGGTAAGCGACGGCGGCGGCGGAGATGCCCCCCCCCATCCTCCCCGGGCCGCCCCCCGCCTCGCCGGGCCGCCGCAGCGATCCGCCCGCCCCCCCGGGCAGAGCGGTCCCGCCGCCGGACCCGACGGGCCGGGGATGGAGACGGGGGGTAGACGGTGCGGACACCTCGGCGTTGCCCCGTCTGGGCTTCTCCAGGTGCTCTCGGCACGTGAGCGAGCCGTTTCGCCTTTTTTTCCTTTTTTTTTTTTTTCCCCACCAAAAATATTTATTCCCCTAATTTGAAGCAAAAAATTTAATACCCGGCCCGTTATCTGCTCCCGAGGTGGAGGCGCGCACCAGCCCCCGGTGCTGCCGGTTCCCTCTGTCCTGGGGACGGTCGCGGGAACGGGTGGGGGAATCCACTTTATGCTCTGTTTAAGGGGGGAAAAGGACTTTTTTGGGGTCTTCGCACGGGCATTAGCGGACCACGCGCGGGGCAGCCGTGATCCCGGCCGCCCCCCAGGCAACATTGCGAGAAAGTGAGGTGCTGGGTTTGGTGTCTGGGGGGATGCTGCCGCCCAAGGAGGGGTGTAAGGGGTGCGAAGCTGCCCATCTGCCCACGGGCAGCTGCCCCAGTGCTGTGCACCTGGCTGACAAGGGTCTCTGAACGTCTCCCTGTGTGTAGGGGCAGAGACTCACCCTCTGTGGGTGAGGATTCATTTTATCACTTACCACAATTCAATGTAGTGTGTGTGGGGGGGAAAGCCACCAAACCTAACTTTGGGGCGTTCAAGTATTTTTTTGGGCTGGGGAGACAAACCTGATGCTGGGTCCCCATCGCTTGTGTCAGTGTCCTCACGTTAGGACCTTAGCACCTTGGGTGTCCATCACTGCAGAGCCGCTCCACTTCCACTGTGCGTGCACCTCTGCGTGTGGCTAGGGCTCTGTGTGGCTGGCAAGCTCCCACGTCTTTGGGAACAGTGCCCTTGTGCCAGGCTCCGTAGGTTGCTGTCTTGTCACTTTTGGGTATTTGCAACGTGTAAATTTGAATGTTACTCTATATGCGTGCCGGGAGCAGTTGGAGGGGTGGATGTGTATAGGACATCATGTGTTCAAATGTGTCTTGCTTAAGTGAGTCTGTGAAAACTACTTTGATGTTGGAGTTAGATGCCGTGGAAATCGTAACTGTGAAGCCCTCCAAATTGTGTGCATGTGTCTAACGTTACATATGTGCACTGTCATGTGCAAATACATTTTTATGCAATTTTTTTTTCTTTTTGGTTAAAAAGTAAAAACCCATTTGAACTCTGATCAGGACAAGGGCTTTGTGCCTCGCGTCACTTGCAGTGAAAATTTCAACAGCCCATGTATGTTCATGCAAAACAGTGTCGGGACAGGGGGGAAATCTGTCAAAGTCTGCAGCACGAGCTGTGCCTGGGGAGGGCTGCGGGGGGCTGTGCCTGGTTTCCTGAGGCTCTGTACCATGTTTCCTGGGCTCCCCGGGGCCCCCCTTTTATGCCGTAGCTGACGTTTGGCATGATATCTGTGCGCTGGGGACTGGGGACCGCTGGTGTGGCTCTACACGGGAACTTCGGCTGGTGCCTGACCTGTGGGTTTTCCTTTCCCCACATCCTGCTCCTCTCCCCCTCCTCTGCAGCCCCCCCCAGAGAGCCGGTGCTTGGGTGTGTGTGGAGAAGTGGGCTCGGTGAGGCACCCCAAAACCCCCCCCCACCTGACTCCCGACACGAGTGGCATGAACTTGGAGCCAGGCGAGTGCGGGATGAACTCGGTGAGCTGTGGCAACGGGAAACTCCGCCAGTGGCTGATCGACCAGATAGACAGTGGCAAGTACCCGGGGCTGGTGTGGGAGAATGACGAGAAGAGCATCTTCCGCATCCCTTGGAAGCACGCCGGCAAGCAGGACTACAACCGTGAGGAGGATGCTGCCCTCTTCAAGGTAGGGCTCAGCCCAGGGTTGGGGTTGTGGGACACAGCTGGGGCAGGAGAGAGATGCCCGGAGGCTCTGCAGTGGCCCCTTGCCATCCTGACCTCGCCACCTGCCTCTGCAGGATGGCTCTGCTGGGTACCCACTGCCACCAGCTGCCTGCCTGGTGGCCCTGGCTCTGCCCTGGATGGGGGGGATGGATGGATGAGACAGCCTGCCCTTCCATACTTCTCTCTGTGGAGCTAAATGCTGGTGGGACTGCAGCATGTCTGTTTCCACATTCGTCTTGGATCATTTTCTCTCTTTCCTTCTGCCTGATAAACCATGTTTCCTACCTTACCATGCTGCTTTTTTCTCAGCCTAAATCTGTAGGAAGTAAATTCATGCACATATGAGCACACATATATATATATGATGTTTCAAGCATTGTGGACTTGTACCTTGTAGTTGATTCTTTTCCTTTTTTTTTCTTTTTTTTTTTTTTTTTCCTTGTTCTTTTGATTATCTGAAACATTTCTAGGCCTGGGCTCTTTTTAAAGGAAAGTTCAGAGAGGGCATTGATAAACCAGATCCCCCTACCTGGAAGACAAGATTAAGGTGTGCTTTGAACAAGAGCAATGACTTTGAAGAACTGGTGGAGAGAAGCCAGCTGGACATCTCAGATCCCTATAAAGTGTACAGAATAGTGCCAGAAGGAGCTAAAAAAGGTAAAGCATCTCAAATTCCCTGTGTAAGAGCGCGTGAATATGTCTCATTGTAAGCATGAGGACTGAAGCGTGCTTTTCTGGAATGGCCATGCAGTCTTTTTAAGTCTTTTAAGGAGCCAAAACGCAGGGCTCAAGTGCAGCTCGTTCTGATGACTTAAGAGGCTGCATCTGTGAGTCGGAGCGTTAAAAGGGGGCCCGTGCAGAAGATGCAAACAGGCGCCCTGCACATCGCTGGAGGACCTGCTCTTTTAGCCTCCCTGCCAGTTCTGTGTAGCGAGAGCCAAGCAAGAGGCTCAAGTGACAGGCAAAAAAAATAATTTAATAATTTGCTTGCTGGATCTAGGTTTTGAATACAGGGAGGAGCAGAAGTGTTTTGAGCCGGACAGTAGGTAACTGCTGCAGGGGGAAGAGCCAGGAGGGAGGGATGCCCAGCCTGCAGCCTCCTGGGCAGAGGCTGGGGGCAGTGTCTGCTCTCCAAGAAGCCCCTGATGCTGGGCAGGGCTTGTGGGAGGCAAAGGCTTGGCAGGGCTCCGGGGAGGGCATCGGGCACATGGGGTACAGCTGGGCAGCACTTTGCTGTGGGACACCGGGGACCCCAGCGGGACAGGCTGTCCCCTCAAGCTGCCTGAATGGGAGAACTGGGAATCCTGTCCCAAAGCAGTGCTGGAGGGCATTTTAGCCCTCTGCTTGTTCAAAAGCAGGTTGCACAGATTTGTCTTCGACGTGCCAATTTCAGATTTCCTTAAGATGTGGTTGACATCATTTATTTTCATCCCTCTGGTGAGCATAGGTGCAAAACAGATCAGCTTGGAGGAGCAACCGTTGATGATGAACCATCCCTTTCCGATAACATCTCCTTACACTTCACTACCATCTCAGGTAGGACCTTCGTTATGCACTTTACTTGGTGCTTGTGCGTTGAGCAGTGTCATTTCTGTGCTCCGTGCTCTGTCTGTCTTTGCTGGCGGGGCTCTCTAGTTCTGTCTGGGAAGAAACCTTATTATGAAAACTGAGAAATTGAGAAGCAACTTTTCTAATGTCATATGAGGCCACAGGGCAGTTGATTTCCCTTGGTGTTGTTTATCCCAGAGTAATAGCTCTTTTCTGTTGGGCCATAGATATTAGGGCGCTGCCATTCTGTTGAGGCCAGACTGTAAGCACCCAATGAAGCTTTGCTCTTCCAAGCAGACATTTACCAGCGCTGCTTTGACTGCCTTTTGTTATTCCACCCTGCTTGTTATTTACACCAGTGGTGAGAAGTTCAATTGAAAGCCTCATTGGTGGTGGTGGCGAAGTGCCATTTGTGTAGCCTGGGCAATGCTTAGACCTCCGCGGGCTTTGGCAGAGGAAATCAAGGAGCTGAAATGCAAAAGCTGGTGCAATGCAGAGCGTTAGTTTTGACAGCTGTCGAGTAAGAGAATATCTCGTTGAACTGAATAGGTACCGAACTACATGGTGCCCCACGAACGGAACTGGAGGGATTTTGCCCCGGAGCAGCCGCATCCTGACATCCCCTACCAGTGTGCCAGCGTCCCCTTCGCAGCTCGCAGCCACCACTGGCAAGGGCCTGGCTGTGAAAATGGTAAGACCCTCCCGTTCAGGGTTGCTGGCTGAGGATGGTCACCTAGAAGGGCCGCACATTTCAGGTTTTTTATTTGTGGTTTTTGTTGGCATTAGCAGGAGAGGGTGGAGAGGAGTGCTGGGCTCCCTTCAGAGAGAGCCACCGGGCCCGTGGCTCTTGCGTTCTTTGTCCTGGCTCTTGCGTTCACTGCCAGCGTACGTGCGGTGTGTGGGCTACACAGTCCTCTGAGCTGATAAAAGTTAGCCCCCAAAGGTCCTCAACTGTCTCAAAAGCCCTGAGCAATAAGAAGGCAACCAACACCCCCTCCCCCTCCACCCTCAAATGGGAACATGTATTCTTTAGCTTTGCTTTCTGATGTTTGGACCTTTTGAGGCACACATCAGTGAGGTTTTTCCCTCCAGCCTTGTGGATTAGAATGGCATTATTCTCCTGAGAGTAAAGCTGAAATTATTACTTTATTTTAGTGCTGTGGCAATGGGACAACTTGTCGTGGATTGAGTCTGAGTCTCTCTTGGGGCTGGTACAGCAGAAACAGAATAAAGGGACGATCCCTTCCCCGAAGATCTCCCAGTACCAGAGCCTAACAGAATCATGGCTTTCCAAGCTCTGCATCCTTAGGAAAAAGCCTGAATTGTGAAAATTGGCAACAGTGAAGCCTGCAGGGGATAAAACATAAGAGAAAGGGAACCGTGTGCCATAGACCCTTGCAGGATAACTCACCTGAGGATTCAGGCATTTGCTTTGTGAGGAGAAGCAGCTGGTTCAGAAGGGCAGAAAAGGACAGGAAGCAAGGGAGGATGTCTTAGAGCAGATATTACATTTTCAGAGGACAGTTCTCTAGAGGTTTTGGTGCAGAGAAATAAACTTCTGTTTCTTTGGGTCTGCTAAAAAGTAAATGCTCAGTGCACTGCAACTTTTGCTGGCAGTGTGTTGGAATTACGAGACAAAATCCTTTGCTTTTGGTTGAGCTAATAAAAACTGGAGGTAGCAAGCTAAATTAATTCTGTCCTGAAGTACATTCTCTGCAGTTGTTAAACACAGCTTTGGACACTTTGCTGAATTTGGAGGCAGTTGTTAGTGTTGGGTTTCTCAATGGGCTTCTCCGAGAGATGCGAGTGTTTTGTATCCACATCACTCCATCTCCTGATCGTGGTGGGTTCTGCCATTGGGAAAGAGAGCGTGCGCTTGTCTGCAAGTCACTTGCATCAGCCTCCAGAGACTTTCATTGACATTAAGAAACAGAGGAAAACATTGATTGCCTGCGTTATAATCCACTTACTGGTAGGCATCTCTTGGAACGGTCTAATAGTACTCCTGGTAATAAAGCCCTAGTAATCACCCGCTGCACAATGTTCTTTACCTGCATTTTAAACAGTGTTAATTCCAGCTTTATTGTTATACCTGTCTTAGTAACATTCCTTATAATGAGATTGATTATTTTATCCAGCTGACTTTTAAGAGCACTATAGTCTAGTTAGAAATGTAAATTATTGCTGCAATAGAATAACACGTTCGATAAAGAAAAAGTACTAGGGGGAATACTGAAATGCCAAGGGAGTATTTCATGCAGACGCAAATGAAAATACAGCCCAAATAACATCTGGAGAGACTGGTAGAGTTAGCATACCTGGAAAAACTGGGAAATCAGACCTTTTTAAGAAGAAGGGGGGAAGGGAGAGAGTTCTTGGTGGGGCCCAGAAAAACTTGCTTTCGCATCGCTGTGATCTGTGCCTGAGCTTTTCTTTTAGGATTTAGGTAGCTGTCACTGACTTTTGTTTGTGAAAACAGGTTGTCAGGTGACAGGAACCTTTTATGCTTGTGCCCCTCCTGAGTCCCAGACTCCTGGCATCCCGATTGAGCCAAGCATAAGGTCTGGTGAAGCTCTCGCCCTGTCAGGTAAGGTCCGTAAGCCCCTGGGCTTTTGGGGGAGCTTGACAAGAGATTCCCGCTTCTGACTTGCCCCGGCACAGTTTTTTCTTTCTGATGTAAAGAAAAAAGAAGCTAAAAAAAAAAAAGAAACCTCTGTAATGAATGAAGTCGGTGTATGGGCTTAAGCATCTATTTTCCAGGATAATTAAGCTCTTGTAGCCCCAGCTCCATGGGATGGATGTGGTTTAAGTTAATGGAAGTGCTTTGCTGGCTCACAATGTTAGTGCTGGGTGTCTTTGGTGAGGTGCCAAATCAGGTCTTCCAAAGGGAGGTGAGAAATTTTGGGGTTGTCAGTGACTTTGAGCTGAGTTTTTCGTTTCGGAGGGGCCCCCAGCAAAAATGCTCCTGCTGGTGCCATCTGGCTTTGCTCTGCTTCATTATTCCTGGTGAAAAAAAGTCATTCAGGAAAGAAGAGGGAAGTTATTTCAGCCAGGTTTGCACACATCTGGATGCTAGGGGATTTTCTGGATGACTCTGGGAAAAGGTGTGGGAATGTGCTTTTCTCAGAAATAATGGATAAACCTGTAACGTGAGGCTCAACAGGTTTCTTGAGTGGGATTATTCTCCTCAGTCAGGGTCTGTCTGTATGTATATATGTGTGCGTGTGTTTGTGTATATATATATATAAAAGCATATGTTATATGCACACACCACGCATGTATCTTTTACATATATATATGTCTGTATTTTTTACACACACAGATATATGTATTCAATGCTGTGTGAGTTCTTAGGGGTCAGCCAAGTTGCTCGAATGGCCATTTGAGAGTAAGGTGGGGTAGTAAGGTTGGAGCCAACAGTCGCTTCTCTTCAGGCAGCCGAGTGCAAGCTTGCAGGGCCCCTGTGCAGAAGCCTCTTTTATGCAAAATCTGGGGAGAAACACAGCAACTTCCTGATTAAATCTGAGGAAGTGTACTGAACCCGTGGGTTTAATTGTGATGTGAACTTGGAAAATGTGACGAACAACAACTTTCTGTGTGCAGACTTTTCCTTTTAAATCGGAAGCATGAAGTTTGAGGGTTGTTGGTTCCTACCAAATTCCCACACCAGTAGCCCTTATAATAAAATGAGAGCACATTAATGCTACTGTGCCCCAAAAGTTTTAGTATTTATATTCTTTTGATAATTTTTTTTAATGTGAGCCTGTTTTCTGGGTGGTGGTGACAACCAGGCTCAGAAATCTCATGCAAACTTTTCTCTTGGCCTTAGTACAGATCTGAAATGTAAGCTCTTCATACTGATGTATCACAGTGATTTTTTTTTTTTCTCTCCTTGTAGATTGTCGGCTCCACATCTGTTTATATTACCGTGAAATACTAGTAAAGGAGGTGACAACTTCTAGTCCTGAAGGTTGTAGGATATCCCATGGCCAAAGTTATGAGGTCAGCAGCTTGGAGCAAGTTATCTTCCCTTATCCGGAGGATAATGGCCAGAGGAAGAACATAGAAAAACTACTGAACCACCTGGAACGAGGAGTAATACTGTGGATGGCACCTGATGGCCTCTACGCTAAGAGACTTTGCCAAAGCAGGATCTACTGGGATGGGCCTCTGGCGCTCTGCAGTGACCGACCCAACAAGCTGGAGCGGGACCAAACATGCAAGCTCTTTGATACTCAGCAGTTTTTAGCAGGTAATTCCCACTATGGCTTCGATATCATTTACAGGGATGTCACACAGTCAGTCTCCACATCAGTGTTATGGGAGTGTTCTTTTCAGGTTACCTTTGAGTTACAGTAAGAATTACCTCTCACTTCTTTTTCTGAGCAAGCCATGGTCAAGGGGTAGTTGACTCCTGAATAATGCTGCAGTCAAATTCTGTGCTCCCTGCACTTTCAGTGCCCCTGCACAAACCAGCAGGAGTGAACTGATGCTTGGCTGGTGACACCCCAAACCTCACATCTCTTTTAGAAGCATAACGAGATAGTTTTACCAAGTATTGATAGGAGTGGATCCTGATCTTGGATCTGCCAGCGTAAGTCTCAGCCAGGTCTGTGGTCTCACTTGTGCTGCTCTCAACCTGACAGAGAGCGAGCTTGAGGTCTTGCTCAGAGTATACAGATAGCAGCATGAATTCCAGTAGAAAGCCTTCTTTTCAGTCAGTGTTTAAAAGATATCTGGGGGGTGAAAAGGATTTCACGAGCTCTAGAGTTTCCAGATCGCTCTCAGCAGGGAGGTGCATTACCTCTCCAGAGCCATGTGAGAACGTCTCATTTTGCACAGGGCAGTTTGGAGCATCTGAGTACAGAGAGGGCAAGGGCACGCTTCGGGATGGTACCTTCTCCTTCCAGCCCGTGGAGGGAGGAGGCAAAGCCTCAGCCCTGCTTCACGGCACTTCTGAGCAGTTAGAGGGAGGAAGGCTGTCTGCCCAGAGAAAGTGGTGGGAGCTGGTCATTATCGCAGAGGACAACTTAGGCAGCAGGAATGTGTTGTCCCCTTTTTTGAGATGTGTGGCATTGCGAGAGGTGAACTGAGTGCCTGTGGATTGGTGTGTTTTCCCATTAGGACAGGGCATTGACACTGGCTTGAGTCTCTTAAGAGAATAAAGCCTTACAAAATTAAAAAAGAACACCCCAAACACTAAACCCAAACCAACAGCTTTAGCTACTTTATATTGCAAGGTTGATGCACCATCCTAGCAAAATGGTCAAGCAAGAAATGCATTTAAAGGGAGAAATCTCATATGGATGTGAAAATTGACAGTTAGAAAGGGGAATTTGAGGTCAGGGTATTGGCTTGGGCTTCAATCACATGCTAATTTAAAGATGTATAATTCTGCCTCTAATGATGGTTTTGGAAATCCCTTTCCCTTTTCTCAGGTGGTTTTTTAGATGTAGTCTGGGTTCTTCCAAACGGTTGACAGGACATCTCTTTTTAGACACTTAACCCCAAAGATAAGCTCAAGCAATAGTTATTTTTTCCCCCTCCTAAATTACTTATGCACCAATGCCTGTGCAAACCCAAGCATGTGGTTGAAGTCATAGTCTGTGGTGTGTGAACAGTGAGTTTTTGCATGTGTTGCTGCTCTGCTGGGTTTGTAAGTGACTTGCCATGGGTGTATCACATCTGCATGTTAATTGAATGTACTGAAATCCCAGACTGCAGGTAAGCTTGGGGGTTGCCCCCTTAGGAAACCAGGGCTTCCTTCGGAAGAGAAGGGGGAGACCTCTGCCAGGAGATGAAATATTGAACAGCAGAGAAAGGAGCAGAAGCAGAACTAGCGTGGACCACAGCTATTAGGACCCTGTTGAGGAGCTGGACCCTGCAATGCAAACTGCAGCAGAACATCGGGGCCCATGTTGAGCAGCCTCTACTGTTGAGAAGGCTGAAATGGAAATAAATCAGAAACCAGGTGGATGGTCTCTGGGGAGTACTGCATAATAAATGCAGTGAATTGGGCTGGGTGGAGAGTAGGAGGGTAGAGGAAGATAATTTGGGAGTGTGAGGGCAGCTGCCAGAGGAGGGTTGGCTTGGCAGCAGGAGGGTGGCTGGAGCTGGAGTAGCAGGAGATGGGGAAGGTTTGGGGAGGCTCATGGGGAGGCCTGAGGTGCAGGAGGAAGCACTTGGGCCTGGAAAGGGAGATGGAGCGAGTAGAGGGTTTCAGAGAAGCATGAGGCTGACCTCAAGTCCTGCTGGTGGGAAAGACAACGGCTTTCTTCTCCATGTCCGTGCTGTGGGCTGCTGTGTGGTGCTCCCACAGGTATTCAGGATCTGGAGAGTTGCTGAGGCCAAGTAAAACTTTGGGGAAAGAGGAAGGGGGCAGAAGTTCCCCATGAGCAGTGTGGCATTGGACTGGCCTTTGGTGGATCGTCCCTCCCTGTGCTGTGGCAGCACAGAGGGAAGCACAGAGGGTCCTACGGAAAATCTCTCTTCTCTCTTGGCATATCCCCAAAAAGTTCACAATGCTCTTAGGGCCTTTTGGGGGAGACTCTGGAGAGAATTATTCTTTGTTTTTCAAGTGAGTGGCCCATTGTTTTACCCTTATTACTGACCCTCCCAGTAAGACCAGTAGTCCCAAGCTAGGACGGGGACACTTGTGGTAGCTGCTGCATTCATGCCTTGGTCTAAAGAGAAGCTTGCAGTTGGAGTAGAAATGTCAGTGCTATATTTTGGGAAAATGTGCATTTGTCATGCCAAGTTTGAAGACTCTCCCTGTATAGCATGGGGTGCTTCATTATAAGACATTGGTTTTAATATTAATTTCAACTTTTTCCAGAAAGCACGATCAAGTTTATAAATTAAAATGAAATCTTTACCAATCAACTACGTAGTACAGACCTTAACGAGGTTATTGTGCTAGATGGAGTTTTCTCTTTTCTGGAAGGAAATGCAGTGTCTAAAACACAACATAGTGATTTTGGGTTGAGTGGAAGTCTCTTATAAAGGTCTCCCCTGCTGTCTTTCATGGGGGACACTTTGACTACTGTAATAATTACATAATTTGACCTTTTTCCTTTGTGCAAGGATGGGTAAGTGAAGAGAGTGCAAGAGCACACAGGACACAGGGTTTTTTGCTGTCTCAGTGCATGGCTTAAATAAGGTCTTTCACCTTCCTGTGCCTCTCCATCCCCCACTAGCACAGTGATGACCATGGCTTGGTGACTGTGTCTAGCTGAGGCTGAATTTTGTGACTAACAGTTCTTTGAGTCTCTGGCTGTACTAAGCCATTTGTTTCAGTGCTGCTGGTGGGCATCCACTTGAGTGGGTCCCAGCTACCGCCGATGTCTGCTCCAGGAGGTTCTTCCAATAGAAATACTAATTGGAAGACATCCCGGTTCGTGCATATGAAATGACTTGTGAGGCAAGGCAAACAGAAAAATTGCAGCGTTATAACTAGCTCCCCCTGATCTGTGGGAAAGTCTCCAAACTTCTCCCACTGGACTCCATGGTCCTCTATCTGGAGCTCAGCCATCCACAGTCTTTCTTACTGGCCTGGACTGGTGTCGGCTGGGATAGAGTTAATGATAGACTTAATTTTCTTCATAGCAGCCGATGTGGTGCTTTGTTTTAGATCTGTGGCCATAACAGTGCTGATAACACTGGGATGTTTCAGGTATTGCTGAACAGTGCTTGCATGGTGTCTCCATTTCTCACTCTGCCACCACAGCGAGCAGGCTGGGGTGGACAAGAGGGGACACAGCTGGGCCAACTGACCCAAGTTGACCAAAGGGATATTCCCTACTGTATGACCTCATGGTCAGTAGTAGATCTTGGTGGGGTGGGAGGAGGCAGGGAATTTGCCAGAGTTTGCTGTTGCTTGGGGACTGGCTGGGCATTGGTCAGCTGGGAGTGAGCGACTGCTTTTTGCATCACTTGTTTTCCTTTGGTTTGGTTTGGTGTTTTTGTTGGTTTTTCTTGTTTTCTTTTGTTTTGTTTTGTTTCTTTTTTTCTCAATTTTTACCTATTAAACTGTCGTTATCTCAGCCCAAAAGTTTTCTCACTTTTGCCCTTCCGATTTTCCCCTCCATCCCAGTGGTGGGAGTGACCAAGCGGCTGCGTGGTGCTTACTTGCCTGCCAAGGTTAACCCACAACACGTCCCATTCTTTCTTCCCAGAGCTGCAAGCCTTTGCTCACCATGGACGCCCGCTGCCGAGATACCAGGTTGCTCTGTGCTTTGGGGAAGAATTTCCAGATCCGCAGAGGCAGAGGAAACTAATTACAGCCCATGTAAGTAGGTCTTCTGCCTTACCTAAAAGAAGCATATTCCTTGGAGGATATGAATCTGCCAGCCAGGCTTTTCTACCTCGTGTAGGTTGTGAGGGAGGTAATAAATGCTTGATAATGCAGCACCATCCAGCCTGGGGGTTGAATCCCCGGATCTGCCAAGGACTGACTGCTGGCCATCATTAGGGCAGAGCACCTGATTTCCCTCTCTGTAGAGCATCAGTGATCTCTTTTGCAAATCCCTTCAAAACTTAAAGCCGAAAGGTACCCTGGAAGAGCTGGGTAGTGATGTTATTGCTGGCCTGGTTGTGCATGCAGCTGCTTGGGCTGCCGTGCCGGTGCAGTACGTGGTGCTTTCAACACCACTTCAGCTGAAGGTGCTCCAGAATCCCAGAATTTCAGGGACCTCAGCCCTTCATGGGATGCAGGGACTGCCTGTGCAGCTTCGGGGTTAAGGTAGCTGGCAAGCTCCTGGGCTGACTGACCACAGTTCACACACACTCAAAGCTAGTGTTTCGCGATGCTATCTGAGAGAGGGTGATGACGGAGACTGAGACCAGGTACTTTCTAAATTGGCTGTATTGGCCCATAAAACCACAAGAGAGGTGATAATGCACACGTTAGTGGTAGGGCTTAGTTTATTGCATCCTTGGGAAGAAAATTTTTTTCTTAATTTCTTTTTTTCTTAATTTTTTGAAGGCCCCCTCAGTAGTACCAGTTCAGCCTTTTGTCATAAGCTGTGGCCTTCCCTCAGCTGCCTAGCTTTTGTACTGCCATACTGATGCTTAGCGAGTCCCTGGGGTTGAAGGTGGGAAACTCGCAAATCCATCACAGGTTATCCATCCTTCCTTCCTAGCATCTCCAATCCCCTTCACCATCTCCTGTCCTGTCAGTTTTGGGTGAGCCTGTACCTCCTGCTCTTTCTAGATCTTTGCTTCCCCCTTACCAGTTGCTCCTCAACTTCTCAGGATGTCCTCGCTCATGGGCTGGGAGAGCTCCACCATGCCACCAAACAGCTATGCCCTGAGAGCTGTCTGGCTCACCTGCCCTGCTGCTTTCCCTTCTCCCCCATGGCGGGGTAGGAGGTGCTCAGCTGCCTCCAAATGTTAATAAGAGGAAGGGAAGGGGGATCCATGGGGCTGCTCCAAGGCAGCGATCCCTTCTGAATCTCTCCCTTCCCTGGTGGGGGATCCACAGAGAACATATTTTTTCTCTGAAGTGGTGCCTGTGTCTTAACATGGAGGGGCTGTCTGCTCAGCCAGAGAAGGTTGTGGAGAGGAGTTGTCCAACCTTGTCCATCCCCTGATAGTAAGGACAGCTTCAGGTGTTTGTTCTCAGTGTGCAACTTAAGTGTTTGCAGTCAGAGCCCAAAGCCCTGAGGGAATGGTGGTTTCTGAGGAGGCAGAAGTGAAGGCAGGGTTAAATCATACAAATCCCTCTTGGTGGTTGAAGAGATTCCTCATCAGGGCTTGAATGAACTGAAACAAGAGTAACCTGGGTGTTAGATTGAAATTTGACTTCAAGAACAGTCATTTGATGATGTGTCTCAGTCTACCTGAGGGCTCCAGTATTTCAAGTTAAGTCCTCAAGGTACTTTACAACACAGACAAGACGTTTAGGACTTTGCATGATGTTTGAACACACAGAGTGGCCACAGACACGGCTGGCCTCTAGGCATCGCTCAGACCCAGGGGCTGGCTACGGGGCTGCAATTGCTAATACATCATTTGTGTCACTGGTATGTGCCCTTCCAAACAAAGGCTGTGGAGGTAAGGAGTGTGCACAGTTAGCAAGGCACTTGGCAGCAGAACAGGCTTAAAACGGAGATTAGTGACACCACTGAAATAGTTTTCCCATTCCGGTGAGCAGAACTGTTTTGTCCTGCCTTGCTTTTAACTTAAAACTAATGTAAATAGCTAAGATAAGGTGCATGAAATTTTCTCACATGTCTGATTAACATTTTGTCTGTTCTTAAGGTTGAACCAATGTTTGCCAGGCAGCTGTATTACTTTGCTCAACAAAACAGTGGACATCTTCTGAGAGGCTATGATTTACCAGAACTTATGACTAGTCCAGAAGATTATCACAGATCTATTCGCCATTCCTCTATTCAAGAATAAGATCCTCAAAAAAAGTGTTTTTAAAGGCACTGTAAAGATTGTGCGGAGTGGAGGAGCAGATCTGGGTCGCAATTTGGAGATCCACATCACAGCTGGATGTGTTCAAGGGTTCAATGATAGGAAAGTGAACTAGGACAACCATATTGTATGATACAAATGACGCGTCTTCAACGTTTGGATGTTTCATCTCACATAGGTTCCACTGTTGCTGAGAATAACTCAAAACTGACGAAATGATTGCTATGTTTACGTTTGCTCAATGTTCTCCTTGGATTTTGAGAACTGATTCTTACCGAAGACCTAAATCCAAAGTTTACACTGTTACACTTGCAGGGCTATTTATTTTGGATTACTGATCTCAGGGAAGGTTCATAAATTTGCGGTGTCCCCAGTTTGAAACTGTAGCTACTATAGGTGGGTAGCAAACGTAAATGGTTTATTAAGAATAGCTAACACATGTAAGTGGTTATAAATTTAGATTCTTAAGTGTGATGCCTATATTCTTGTATAGAATATTTCAGTGTATTTTTTAAAAACAATGCAATTCTTCAGAGATATTTTTATAATGCCTGACTGACATTTGTCCTGACAATGGATTTTGTTGCTGCCACTGTTGTTATTGGATTAGCCCCCATAATAGCAGTTTCTAAGGTGGTGCACTTATGGTACTGTGCTGAGAAACGTTACCATTCAGCTCATATTACCTGTGGATTTAGTGGATTAACCACTAAAATTCTAGAGTCCCGAAGAGGAGTTTTAAAACTAGATTACATTTTTCTTATAACTGAAGGTCACTATGCATTTTATATATATATATTTATATATATATATATATAAATAAATATATAAATATATATATGCATGCATTAGAATTAATTTGGCAGACCTTGAAAATAGCACATAAAGGGTCCTGCTAGCCCTTTTTTGACATCACATGTGTGAGCCAGGTTAAAATAACTACCACCTCTGACTTGTACAGAGCCAGCTCTGCTGTCTGTGTGCACACACAGCTTCCTTCCAGCGGTACTGAAATGAATATGAAGGGAGAGTTCAAGGAGAGCAGCATTTGGCCTCTTATATTAAGACAGTTAAGGGAATACTTGGTTTAATGTCTGTTTTCAAAAATTTTACAGAAGTATAATTTGATGCAATTTGCAGCTTTTAATGGTAGGGTGCTGTTTGTTATAAAGACAAAGAGAAGGGGTCTGTTGGGTATGTGTGTCAGTGAAGATTTCCTCGCTGGCGAGCAGACCGTGTGATCTTACTAGCTTTAACTCCAGAACACGGTCTCTCTATGCTTAACAGACATACTTCACTTGAACTTCTAAATGAGGAAGAAAAACAGGTACTTGGTTTGGCAGCAGACTTGTGTTCTAGGGACTTTGAATTTATACATCTTAAAGATGCATACTCTTTTGGGATATATTATCCCCCTTCTTCTTGACAGTGCCACGCAGAATTAACAAATCATTTTTAATTTTGTGTTCTTTGTTACATGAAGTTTTCCTGGCATAAAGATTTTCATAGAGAAGTCCTCTTAGATATTAAAAGCACTGCTCTAGGTGACTTTCAGAGCTTCTGCGTATGCTTTTGGCCTGTGCATACATTTTACTGAAGTAGACTTTTGTGTTCAAACTGAACTGGTAAAATACAACTATTTGATGTGTTTTTCAGGTTTTTTTTTTAGTGGTCGTTGCTTCATATGCTCATTGCTTCAGCTCACATCTTAGAATAAAGTCCTTATTCGCTACCAACTCCATTCGTATGTGTTGTTTTCAGTAGTGGGGCAAAACACTTGTGGTTCTGCACCGTGAACCTGGGGGAGCACTGCTGGCTAAGTCTATGGGGAACTGTCTTCTGAGCCAAAAGTGCAGGGAAAGGTCAAAAGGTAAGGATTTTTTTTTTGTGAAAATATCTGCGATACCAGCTACAGTTAGTAGAAGCAGGGAAAACGGGCAGGTTGCCCTTCTGCTCTTGGTTTCCCAGACCACGGGCGATACAACACAGCCCTGCAGCTGGGGATCTGGTGCTGCCATGCACCTGAGGGCTCTGCCCCTGCCCCTCCATGGCCTCGGGGGCTGGGGGACCGGGCTGGTGCCCCCCCTGCCCAGCCCAGTGCTCAGGGACTCTGACCTGCTGCTGGCTGGACAGGTGGCTGGAGCTGGAGGTGGTGGTTACTGGTGGCTACAGAGTGCTTTCAAGTAAGACAAGTGCTTGCTTTTTGGCTATTGAGTGCTTTCACCCTGGGAAAGGGTGAAAAGGACAAGTGAACTAAAACAGTGAAGCTAAGAATAGGAGTGAATTTCAGCGGGCAGCCCCTATTTACTGGAAATCAGGGTCCGAGGAGGGTCCTTGGGTGCAGAAGCTTACAGACCGAGCAAGGTGTGAAAAGTAGTTACGAGATTTGTAAAGTGTGTGAAGACCGGTGGGGCAGGGGACACATTTTCTCTTTATGTGGAGGTTCCTGTTGGCTATCAAGGTGCATTAGCATTTTTGGCTTTGGGATGAGCTTTTAGTTATTTTCCTTGAAGGAGAAAGAATGATTTAAAGTCAGCGGCTGTGAAGAGGGAGGGAGAAGAGCACCACCTACGTTCTGGCCAAACACAGCTTGCTTATTTTGAATGCAGAGAGATGCAGCTGAAAGACTTTATTTTAACCAAGCAAATAGGTTGGGTGTTTCTCTTGGAGTGGGCAGGGGGAAGAGTGGAAGGAAAATAAAGCTGTTGGTCTGTACCATAAATTATTTTGCACATGAGGACTTTAAAACTGCATTTGACTTTTTGTGACAATGTCTTACTGTTCAAAACAACTAATGGATACGTAAAGTGGGAAAAAAAAAAAAGGCAAACAGGAAAAATCCCTGAAAATATTTTCTCCTTTTAGTATCTTTTTTAAAGTCACTACGTGAAAGCACTTGAAGTACTTCCTACTTCTGTTAACTTTCTGTTTATAGTTTCTGAGGTCTACTTCCTTCCTGTTATGATTTCGGTGGCGTTACAAATGACATGTTTTACTCCTGTCAACACCAAAGGCATTGCTGTTGTTTTTTCAAATGATTTCAGTGTGCAATTTGTGTCAGTATTGGTTTCTCTGATTTTAATATGGCCACACAGTTGTTGCCTGGAAGGGTTTTTGTGCCAGCGCTCTTCAGCTAAAGTACCTACATTCAAAATTTGGTTCTGATGAGTGGTTTTGCCTACTGCTGTGAACTGTATTAGCCTTAAAGGGATTGTAGGTTAACCAGAAACGAGGAGATATATTTTAAGCTGAAGTACAGTGTAAGAGGGTTTGTGGAAAAAACACAGGATTCACGTGAAAACCCCCGTGGCCTTTTAGACGGGCATATGTATGCTGTTTACATCAGCGTTTGTCAGCAGCGTGGAGGTGGGGAAACACCATCTTCGGCAGAGAGCTTTCAGGAAAGAGTAAAGCATTTTCTCTTACACGCTTTGAGATCACTGTCTGTGTATACATGCAGAAAGGCGGCAGGGGTGTGTGTGCGGAGAAAGAATATTTATAAAAGAAAAAAAATAAATAAAAAAAAGCCGAGTAGCTTGAAACAATCATAATATCTCCTTTCCCAGGCAGAACTATATGTCAAGTTCAGCTGAACTCAGATGGCAAGATGTTAAAGATTGCCAGGGTGTTTTTTTATCTGCACTCTGATCTGGCTAGTAGGAGGCTAAGAATTACTTATTTGTGATCGAGTCCCTGCGAGTTTGGTTGGCTCCGGAGACAAGTCGATAGGTCCCCATGACTCGGAGCGGTTGGGAAGTAGCTGGTGCGTGGTTCATTCAGTTGCTTAGCTTAGCTTTCCAGCGTGTACTCGGGTACGCGCAGCCTCGTCGCCTCCCAGTGGGGTGCCCAAATGCCTGCAAAGTGCTCAGTGCCTTGACCACGCTGAAATGTCAAGCAGGTGTCTCAAAATGACACTCCTTTAACTATAGCCATCGAATAACCACTCAGCGTGATGACCGGATGGGTTGTCGTTGCCCTTTTGGCAACTGGCAAGAGGGCAAGGCAGTCACCTGTGCTCAAGTGGGAACTGGAAAACGGGCCAGATGCCTGGGTTCTGGGCTTGGATTTGTTTTTCCACTTTTTGCGCCGACAGAGTTTGACCTGAATGCTGATGTCAGCGTGGCTCTGCACAGGATGGTGTTTCGCAAAAAGGCAGTGGTCAAGAAAGGGTAGAGCTCAGTCCGTATCTTCAGCTTTTAGATAGGAGTAGCTTCATGTCCTGGGGAACAATGGAGATGAAAACACGGGAATTCATGTTGTGAATGCATTTCCAGGAGGGTGCCTCGCACGGCTCTGCAGGCCAGCTGGTGGTCTCCTGCCCCTCCAGTTGCAGTGCTGCCGATGGAGGCCAGGCTCAGGACTGTGCACTGGGCACTTTCCTGACATCAGTCTCCCAGGCCTCGGCTATCAGTTCCTGCGCCCTTCAAAAGGCACGGCATGAATTATGCACAAATTATGCCTCTTTGGCTAAGAGAACAGACAGATTTAGGTGGCTTCTTTCACAAAGAGCAGGTAATGCATATCCTCCATATCCCCGGGAAGGGATTTCATCTTTGAGCCTTGGGTTTGCTCTGTTTTGATTTCAAGACTGGCTTCTGCATTCTTGCTCTAGAAATGCCTGAAATCCAAAAACTTGTGGATTCCTGTTGGCCTGGCTGCTTGCCCCAGCTTTTAATCCCTTTCCTGGCCAGGCAGAAATTATGTCCATGGGAACCTGGTGAGGTTAGAGCAGATACTTGCGTCTTCGTAGCTGAAATACACTTGCCAAGCTCTCTTGGCTACATCAGTACTAGTGCAATGTGTGCATCACCATGTGCATGAAACGCATTTCAATGCCTCTTCACCGTGTTGTCCACCTTGCTCCTTCTCACTTCCTTCATGAAGAGCAGATGCTTAAAGCTGGATCAGGCAGCCAGAAGTTTGCCCAGATTTATTCAGGTCTGCAAGATGCAGAATCTCTCTCTGAGCTGAGGACAGCCAGTGCAGCACAGGTAAAGGTCCACTTTCAGGGTCAAGCATTTCTGCTGTTTGTCACCAAAATGCATTAGCCTGTCTCTTTCAATGGGTAAGTCCTACTCACATATCAGGGGGCAATTTATCTCATGAAGTCTTATGTCTTCTTCTCCTCGTCTAATACAGATACCAGCCTTGGCATATGGTCATGAAGAAATTTTCTTCTTTACTGGTGGTTGCAGCCATCTAGTAGTGTGCATTGCTAAATACCTTGATGTGGGTCCAGCTAACACTTTTGGCTCTGTCTTGACTTCTCTCTCAATCTTCCTCTACATCAACAGCAAGATCTAAAGGCAGGCAGTGCTTCTTACTATTTGGGCACCACCTTTGAAGCATGATGGGGCATCACCTTTGAAGGTGAGCCTCTTGGCAACACCACAATTCCTGTAATTGTAAGTAGGACGTTCTTGGGTCTTGCCAGTTGTGATTCTCACCCTAGGAACCATATATATGTATATGTATATATATATGTGTGTGTGTGTGTGTGTGTATTGCAAAATATAATGGCAATCATTTATGCCAGGCTTTCCCGTAGGAAGCTGGTGTGCAGCTTATTTCAGCCCGAGCCACCACATTCAAATTACTTTTTCTCAAGGAGGTGGTTGAATCAATTGTTTCTCACGCTCCTGTTACAGTCATTCATAATTCTCTCATAAAAGTGAAGGCTGAGCATTTCCAGTTTCTAGCACAGAGCATCTAACTTCAGATCAAATGGCTTTTAAAGCTAGATGCCCTGCCTTTTTCCTTTCAAACTTCTCCTGAGTTTCATGATTTTTAAATCCTCAGAAACCAAAGTTATGGGTCAGGTCTTAGTTACATCTCCAATAACTCATTTTCATTTCCTCTTTTCACACATGATCAAGAGGTTTAGCCTTCTTCGTGACTGTCCCCTCCCACAGAAAAAACCCGTGCAAGGAGTAGCGAGAGAGAAAGACTTCAAAAACAGGCTGAGTGACCTCATCATGTATCTACTGTAGAGACGTCAGTCTCCAAGAAATAGGAAAGGTCAGAGCTGTTTAGAGCAAGGGGTTTTTCACACCACCACTGAAAAACTCAGACTGGGTCTGAAGAAATCATGCTATTCTCATCCCTTATCTCATCTTTTCCCCAAATATTTGGAGACCCTCCATCCAGAGGAGTTGCTGTTGTGTGATTTTTAACATAGGTTACCATCCTGAAGCACCAGTCATGGTAGCTTTCACCAGGCTTGGACTTTCCAAAAGGAAACAATGAAATGACATACATTTGTACGGAAATAGTGCAAAATATTTTTTTCCTTTTAAATGAAAAACATTTTTTTTTTTATTCTAGAACTTCTCCCACCCCCAATATAACCAAATCCTGGAAGTTTTCATTGTACCATCTTAACAATTTCATTATTCAGACTAATTAGCCTGGATGGTCGCTGGGCGCAGTGGATGGGAGAGAGATGGACAAGCCTTCTCTGCAGTGCAGGGGCAGGAAGGTGGAGGAGCCAGGAGCTGTGTCCCAGGCACTATGGGATGGGGTGGAGGTTTACCTGGTGTCCCTGGGCACAGATGCAGGTCACCCATACCCACGCATAAGGCGGCGCCAGCCTGGAGGGTGACTCCGAAGTCTCACTTTCCTTTAAAACCATCACTCTACAAATAAAATGGCTTACCTACAATTCCCCACACAGATACAGGCACCACTTAAATATAGCAAGCATTGATGTCTATCTGCAAATTACAAGGAAATGAATAAATCGAGGCGACGTAAACCACAAAAAGGAAGTTTGAAATCAGCCCAGAGCTGTGGTAGGTCGGCCTCTGCCAAGGGACCCCGCTGAACCTTCGCCATCCACTACGGGGGTGACACAGCCACTGAACCTGACCTGCCCGCCCCGGCTCCCCGGCACACATACCCACGTGCCGTCACTTGCCCGGGCATCGGGTCCACGTCTAGTGGTCTAGACCTGCACCGTGGGGGCACATGTGCACCCACGCAGGAGCTGGCGGCGCCCCGGGCACCCGGGATCCCTGCTGCAGGAAGGGGATGGCGCAGCGCTTTCTGGAAACCGATGAGCTCATTTCTGGGAGGTGGCGGCGGCGGTGGGCGCTTTAGCAGGCGGAGGGGTGCGAAGAGGATTAATGCAGGAAGTTGGGGGGAAAGGTTTTCTTTTTTTTTCTTTTTTTGTTTTTTTTTTTCTTTTTTAATCTGAAGCATGGCTTCTATGCTGCTTACTACCCTGCAGCCTGCCTGGTGCAGGTATTTGGCAAGGTTATGTGGCTCAGCTTCATTTATTATTATAAAGGCTGATTTTTATTTTTTTTCTTTTGCAAAATTTGTATTAAAGCCAGAATCCTTTAGTAAAACAGGAAGGATTTTCTTGCATACTCTGTGTATGTGTGTGTGTGTGTGTGTGTGTGTGCAGCTAGAAAACCACCCTCACCCCTCTAAAATGACGTTCTACACATTTGGCCAGGTTTATTCCCATGTGAATGAGGAAATGGGTGCTAGTGATGCCCTAGAAGTTTTATGAAAACTTTATGGGCTGGACAGAGGAGAGAAAGGAAGAAAAAGTGAGCACATGTGAATGGGCATCTGCTGTAGGCTCTTGACGCTAAGTTTTTTTAGACTCTACCTGGGAAGGAGTGTCTATCAATGCCTAACTGAACCACAGAGACTGCACTGTAGGACACAGGCAGCTAAATGTGCTCCTCCAAAACTCTGTCTTTCCTTATGGAAAACAAACTGCACAACGCAAGGCCACCGACAAACCCATTTCTGCTCCATCCATGTGCTGGGTGCTCACAGGATGAAGACTGTAGCTCAACGACCCCTTCTCCTAGCCACCAGCCTGGGGAGGTGGGCTCGACTTCTGGTGGTGGAAGGTGACTGTTTGTCACTATCAGATCCCTGTAGATGGGCTGGAACTGAAATTAGTCGGGCAGGACGCAAGGATTCTCAGCCTTGCTCTTTACCAGACCAGCCAAATTGCATCTTCCCCTGGAAAAACTCTCCATCTTTGGATGGATGAGGCAGAGTAAATTGGCTGCAGGCATGGAGCCAGAGGTTGCAAGGAGCGAATGTGGTGGAGGCTAAGGACAGTTCAGTTGTCGCGTTTAGCTGGGGATCATTAGGGCCATGTGCTATGTGCTGCTAAGGTAAATTAGCCTTGCCTTTCACAAGGGAAGAGGCCAACAGGTCTGGAGTGGAGAAGTGGGTTTTGGCCAGGAGGAGAAGTCAGCTATTTCTCAGAAATAAGGCAGCACGTGCAGACATGAGGAGCAGGAAAAACATGAAAAAACCCCAATAATCAGTGCATAAAGAGAGCTCTCCTACCCAAAAGAAAAAAAAAAAAGGAAGAAAGAAGCTAAAACTAGCTGGAAAAAAATGGAGGGCAGGTATGAACTGCTGCTTGTGGCTGCACAGTTAAAGTCAGTTATGGGGGTGGGGGAAATGGGAGCCACAAGGGGGTCAGAAAGAGTTCTGCAAGGGGTTGAGGGAGGGACACCATAAGGGAGCAGGCCAGGAGCAGGCTGGGAGCAGGCCAAGAGCAAGCCTGGACACCACACCATGGGAGGATGGAGGAGGGAACAGGGAGCGAAAGGGCTCCCAAAATGCAGCAGTGGCCCTGGCCATGGGGGAAGGAAGCAGTGGGGCTGCTAAGTGGATGTGTAAGTAAGTGGAGGGCAAGGGAGAATTTGAGGAATATGATGGAGCAGGTTGTGCCTAGAATAGGGGAGAAAGACTGAGGAACAGGTTGGAGCAAGAGAAGGGGCACAACAAGACCTGGCAAGAAGGGTATTGCAGCCACTGGTGCTCTAGCAAGCAGGAGGAAGGGAGACCAGGGAAGATGAAGGGGTTGGAGGGTGGTGATGGTCATAAATAAGGATCTGGTTGTATTTAGAGGAGTCAGTGCTGTGGGGCTTGGTCTAGAGAAGCTGGAGGAGACGACTGTTGGAGGTCCTTGCCAGAAGGCTTTCAGCCACATGGGAAGAATGGGAAAAGCAGATCTTAAACTGGAATAGAGCTAACTGGAATGAACATAGTTCTAGAGACAGAGAAAAGCAGGAATCTCAAAGCCATTAGAGAGGTCCTGAAGGAACTTATCTGTGCAGAGGGGCAAGGGAAGGCTGAAAACAGCAGCAAAGCCATGGCCAGTGATACAGCCGAGGTCATAGCAAGGCCAGGCAGAGAGACAAGAAGATGATGCTGAGGGACAGAAGAAGGTGACCATACAGAAGGAACTGAGAGCCCAGAGATCAGATAAGGAGCAGTGCATAGCCTGAAAAACGTTTTTAAGAGGAGCGAAAGTTAACAAGTGGTCCTGTGTGGTGAAGCTTAGTGAAAGTGGGATGTTGAATAATTCCTCAGTTCCTCAACAAAGTCAAGCAAAGCTTCCTTGGCTTCAGGTAAGCATCTCCCCACAGCCACCCACGTGCTCCTGCTCCTGCCCAGCTCCCCCCAGCTCCATGTTCAGAGTTAAAAAGCAAAGGGTATTTTAGAACAAAGACAGCAATTCCTGCTCAGTCCTCCAGGGAATCTCATCAAGACTGCAAAATGTCAGGAAGGCTGATTTTTAGTGGATGGTTCAATTAATAAGTAATTTTATTGCCAATGGTGCTGAAGTACCAGCTGCCATTCTAGTTAACACAAAATCACAGAATGGTAGGGATTAGAAGAGACCTTCAGATGATCTAGTCCAACTCCTCTGCCAAGACAGGTTCACCTAGAGCAGACTGGACAGGAATGCATTCAGGCAGGTTTTGAATATCTCCAAAGAAGGAGACTCCACAACCTCTCTGGGAAGCCTGTTGCAGTGTTCTGTCATCCTCAAAATAAAGAATTTTTTCTTCACATTCCCAGACTGAATTTTCTGTATTCTAGTTTGTGCCCATTGCCCCTCGTCCTGTCGCTGGGCACCACTGAAAAGAGTCTGGCCCCATCCTCTTGGCACTCGTCCTTTAGATATTTGCAAGTATTGGTGAGATCCCCTCAGTCTTTTTCTTCAGGCTAAACAAATCCATGTCTTTCAGCCTTTCTACTACTTCTTTTCTGGGAAGTTCCAGCCCCTTGGACTGGCAATGCCACACATTGAGTGTCTCCATCTCCCCACCGAACCACTTGCAGCCCTTCTGTGGGCAGGGTTTGGGGAACCACTGCTCCTCTCCTCTGTCCCATAGGCAGAGGGGACAGACAAATGCACCAGGCAAGGGCCATCTGCACAATGCTTGAGAAGGATTCATACTGATAGCAGTGTCAGTAAATCCTCCCCAAGCTCACAGCCCCATTTTTTTTTGGGGTATGATACAAACATGGGGCAGAAGACTAGCAAGGGGCAAGCTTATCCTGCCCTCCGTTTGTGCAAGGAAATGCTTGGTGAGGTTTTCCAAGGGGCAGACAAAAACCTACAGTAGGTCTAGAGTGAACCCATGATTAAAGGCTATCTGAAGCCATCCTTCCACCCCTGAAATAGTCCTGTTTTTATTTGTGAGAACTTACTTAGAGCTGCTTTTAAACACGATGGAAGCAGGTAAGATTTAAGATAGATACACAAAGCAAATGTGCCATTTATCACTTCTTATGCTGATTATTAAAGCAAAGGTTTTCTTTTCTTTCTAGGAATATTGTGAGCTGTGTTCAATCATGTTAATGACAGCAGTAACAACAACAGCAATAAGTATTATATTAGAGTTGTTGAAACGCTTCTAGTCTGAGAAGCTGGAGTGGTGCAGGGCTGGGGGGGGGAGACTTGAAATCCCAGTTTCACAGACTTCGTGGGCTGAGATTTCTCCCCAGACAATAAAGTCTGAGTTTTTAAAAGACAGAGATGACTTCAGTTATTTGGGAGTAGGTCTGTGATGCTACCTGTCTGCCGAGGACATCCCATGAACCTGTGTTTTGATGGCCAATTCGGAACCGAAGCGAGTGATGCGGTGGAAATAATTATCTCACTGTCTGATTTAGTCGCTCCGGCAAGGTGTTTGCAGAACGTGGCTGCTTTGTATAGGATAACAAAAAAGCAATGGGCTGGCTAATTCAATTAAAAGCGAATAGCTACCGTCTAGGCACTGACAGCATGTGGGAGGAAGTGGTGTTGTTTCCACTGTGACTGGCAGTGAGCGACTAGCAAAAACAAGGTGGTTTGAGGAACGCTTGCGTGTTAATGGCATTTCCCTGTTCTGTTTGTCAAGCAAAGGTGGGAATATAGAGTCAGAACTTACTTGAATCGGTTCTTTTACAAGAAAAGATGAGGGGCCTCCCTGGGAGCGATGCTGAGCTGCTGGGGTGTAGAGCCAGCACCCTGAGCTTGCCTGCGAAGCGCCCGCGCGTGTGGCAGGTACTCACACGAACTCTCTGTGGGTAAAACAGGAAAAAAAAAAAAGAAGAAATAAATATATTGCTGTGCACAGGGTTGTCTGGAGACTGTAGTTTGTCTGCTGGGAGTGCTGAGTTGCTCTCGTTCTCTTTCTCCGTGCCGCAGCAGGGCTCCCACCGCCTGCGGCCGGCTGGCGTCGGGTACCTAGAGAAAGGCTGCCCGTGGCACGGCTGATTCACCTCAGCCTTGTGGCATTTGTAGGCCCATGTTGCAGCCATGGGCTCAGCAGTCTGGCTGTGGTGTCAGGCTGGAGCCTTTCCAGAAGTGAATCAGACTCCCTGCCTGATGGGTCCTGGTAACCCAACAGTGCGTGATAGCATCTTCCTCCTTCTCTGCCTGCGGGTGTGTGTGTTCATCTTTTCCTCATAATTAAGCTAAAAAGACCACCTGTAATGGTGTTTGGCGCTCTGCTGGGCGGTCCATAGCATGTTAATCTCCTTCTGACCACCTCAGATGACTTTGCGTAAGGAGAAAATATTTCCTTAGCAAAACTCACTTTAAAAGAAAATTGCCCATAAATAATTAATTCCAGCCTTTCCGTGTCTTAACCTTTCAATCAGCATCCCAGGAGAGAGACAGAACTGAGGTGCAGGCCAGAGAGGGGCAGTTCCCAGGCAGGAGGGTGGCATGAGCACTACTGGCAGCCCTTGCCCATCAGCGAGGGTGTCTCACATTCCTGGTGTGGCCCCCCCCCGGAGGGTCTGGCTCCCTCCCTCAGCAGCTGGGAGGTAGCCCGGCGGGTACCATTGGTTTGGCAGGAGCCTGGTTGATGATGCGTGGGGTGACATGAGAGGAGGATACAGTGATGGAGAGGAGCAATGGAGGACGTGCATGGAAGGGAGCTCCGGATGGTGGCCTGAAGACTGAGGCCTCCTCACCACTTACCTCAGCAGCAAGGGGTGCTGCAAAAGGCAGGTAACAAACCTCCTCTTGCCCTGCTTTTGCAAGGGAGGCCCCCATGGAAGCAGCACAGGGGGGTGTCGGGGCTGTAGCAGCCTCTGCTACACCTCTGCAGAGCACTGAATACCTGTGTGCAGAGGAGGGGGCAGGAGCTCCTTGGCACAGAAATTTGGGCTGTGTTTGATAAGGCACCAGCAGACAAGTGCCTTATCAAGTATGTGATGTGTCTTACACTGGAGCAAGGGATCCCTCTGCAGCCCTGCACTCCGACTTACAGCTCTTACCTGGGTTTGAAAGCTACCTCGCCTGTCTGGTACCAAACTCCTCACCATAGGTCTGGCTCAGGTCTTGTTTCTCCTCAAACACATAACAGCAAAAATAAAATAAACATGTAAATTCTTCCCCTCTCACCCCAGCTAATATATTTTGTCAACTTAAAGAGAGGGGAGATGCTGCAGACTTACCTCTGTCATTTCAAAGGTGACTACAGTGGCGTAAATCTGGAAAAGCTCAGGCTTAAACTGAGATTGCCTTTGGCCTCCTCTCTGCCCATCTTGATCTTCCCATGTTGGTTTTGGTGATTTTTTTTCTTGGTTCAAATTTGATGACAAACTCTTTGGCAGAGTGCATGTGCATCTCTTTCGCACTAAGCACCATGGGCCAACAAACCCAGCTGGAAGCTATGTATGGTGCCATGCTAAAGGGACTATCACGCTGGGAGAAGGTGTCAGGATGTATATAGAAAATGCAGTCAAGAATAGCATGTTCTGCTGGAAATTACCAGTCGCACACTTGCTGTAGAGCACAGACTTCCCAGGCTTGCTGGGTGTCATGGAAGCCAGAACCTGCAGGTCTGTCTTGCAACAGCCTCTGCCACCAGCTGTGGGGGCAACCCCAGGAAAATGATGAGAGAGGCAGAGAGTCTCCTGTGCAATCAGAGGTGCTTCAACACCACTGAAATGAGTTCTCTCACTGAAATATGCTCTCAAACCATGTTCGCAGCTGATGGTATGTGACATTTTTTGTTGTCCAAAAAGGTTTTCATTCCCACCCCTGGGAAGCGCAGCTCCTGTCACTCAGTAATGGCACTTGCATGAGCTGGGGACCTCTGGGGAAGGACCAGGATGCTTCACCTCCAGGCAAACCCCTTGTAGCCATTGTGAACCAGCCATTCAGAGACAGCAGCTACTTGACCATATTTACTTACATAAAAATGCAGTTCCTTTAGTTCTGTGGTTGGCATCAGGAACTTCACACCAGTGATATTTTTTTTTTTTAAAAAAAAGGTTGTCTGCTCTTAACTGGTTTGAATGGGGCTACATCCTGCTCTCCCCTCCCTCCACTTTTTTATTCTCACTTACTGCTTATGCCTCCTTGTAATTCAGCCCCACAAGCTGAAGAAGGATGGGGCTCGGGCAGGGAGGCAGGCAAGGTGGCTTGCCGCCGTTCGTTTTTTTGCAGCAGTTGCATTGTCACTGCCTGAGCTGGTTTGGCTTTGGGTCACATCTGACACAGACAGGAAAACACTCCCTGGGGTTTGCATGGCCCTACACCATGTTAAACCCCTCCCTGGGCCTGCAGGATGTGGAAAGCCCTTGTCCTGGGTGATGGGAACATGCCCAGCCCCACAGTCCCCAGCACCTCACGGCTCCACGGCCCTAGCCATGCTTGCAGCAGCAGCCCTGTTCTTGGGAATTGAGTTGCATCCCTTGTGGGAGAGTGTTTTTGGTTTTTTCTCTCTTGTTTTGTTGGTGTTTTTTTTTTTTCCCACTGCCGTCACAGGTCTGTCTGCTTTGCCTCTGCCTGTCAATAAGTTGGGGCCGCTGGACAATAAGAATTCTGTTTTGCAAAAGCAGCACTGAGTTTTGTGACATTTGGGGTTTGCGCTTTTGTTTTTTGGTTTGTTTGCCTTTTTTTTTTTTTTTAATTCAGTGAGGGGTGGGGGGAACCCAAAATTTCATTAAGATTTTTCCTGGGGAAAAAAACCTCCAACAAACAAGGAAAAATAAAATAAAATAAGGAAATAAAATCAAAGAGCAGCCACTATAAAGCTTGGACAGTACTCTACACCAGCAGGAAAGCTGGAAATGAGGAGATGGGAGCTGGCTCATCCCAGTCTCCCCAGTCACCTGCCCGCTCTTGTGTGGACACCCATGCTGTGCATCGCTGCAGGTGGCTCAACAGAGGCACTGGGATGCTCGCTCAACTCCGTGTCTGGAGGAAGCCTGCCTGAGGCCAGGGACAAGCCAGGGGAGTCTGAACTTAAGGGAGGAGAGGCTTGGTGCTGGGGAGGACAGCCCTTCACCCCCATGAAGAGCGGTGATTTCAAGGCTCAGCCCTGCGGGCAGCACCCCTGCTGCCCGGGCCCTCCAGGACTGTGCCCCGCAGGTGCCCGGAGGGAAGCCCAGCTGGGGAACACCCACCGTGGGAGCTGGGGTTGGTCCTGTGTGACTCAGCAGGAGGGTGGTTTGGGGTGCTCGGGCAGGGAGGCTGCAGGGAAAACCATGCCTTGCGAGCTGGGGGCTGCTGGCAGCCCTGCAGCAGGAGTGCATGGCAGCGCAGGGGGAAGCTGAGGCAGCTCAGGGCTCGTGCGTGCATCACCCAGCCTCAGCTAAAAACAGAAGACTTACTCAGAAGCAGAATCGAGGTGCCACTCGCCTTTACTCCAGCTCTTTTATATATAGTCCCCATTTCTCCTGATTTTACTTCAGCAGTTACTGTATGAATCGCAGCTCAGAGGTGGTGGGGAGGGGAAGGGGGGAAGGGTAACCGAGCGCTGCTGGCCAAGCTGGAGCTGCTGGTTTGCTGCTGGATGCGGGGAGTTCCCTCTGCAGGGGATGTGTCAGAGCAGCCTTCATCCACCAGACAGTTATTGGGGTGTGCGTGGGGGCTGATGTTACCCTAAATGAAACCCATGTCTCTTCTTTTTCCTCAGGGATACAGCATTAGCATTTTCCTTCCTGATGTTGTTTTTCTTCTTTCTTTTGTATTTTTTTTTTAAGCAGCATAGCCAAGCTGCGAAACTAAGAGCTTTGTTTCCCTGCAGTGAAGGACGACGCAGAGCTTTTGCGATGTGCCCTTGGACTCACCTCCAACCTTTTCAAGGGAGGTGCCCGATGCCACCTCCAAGAAGCACGTTAGCCCAAAACCCACAGTCAAAGGGAAGGAAAGAGAGCAATGGTGGTTTGACCTTACCTTCAGACACCTTGACGTTGGAGGCGGCAATAGGCTGCTTTCATTTTGTCTGCCAATCAGAAGATTCCCCAGACCCATCAACCAAATGTCTTGAGGAACCGCAGCGTTCCCATTGCCCTTTCCCCAGCACGCCTCATGGTGATGCAAGTTGGAGCTGCATTTACTTCATGGATTCCCAAACCGATGAATCAAGGCCTCTGCTTGTGACAGCAATTCAAAACGCACATAAATAGGAGGCCAGCTTCTTTTTGCAAAGCTATAGCAATGTAAACAGAGATTCATAACAGTCAGAAGAGAGATCACTGGAGCAGCCTGAAGTATTTTCCTAGAAAAGTTTCACATAGGCATGAGTCTTTGGCCTACATTATTATAAGCAGAAAAAAACAGAAATGTCTCTTTTTAGACACAGGCTGCTCTACCCAGAGGTAGGGAATTTAAAAGTGAGCGATATCTTTCCACACTGGTCACTTTAAAGAATTGACCTGATTACAATATTACTTCTGAAAAAGCAGCACGTCTCTTGTCTGAAGTTTCCTACTTCAATTAATAAAAGCAACGCACGAGCAGCACACACACATATGCAAACACACATGAACTCACAAATCTTCATGTTGGAGTCAAAATCAAAATAGACCCCAAGAACCCAAAACCAACATAAACTCAAAAAACTCAGAGGTTTGACTTCGTCTCAGTGAAGGTGAGTTTGAGACCATCAAACAAGAACTTTCAGGCATTTGGGTGCTCAGTTTTTAATGCTCTCTTCTGCCTTACTGTCTAGACACCAAACCAAAATGAGGTTACCTGGTGCAGTAGCAACTAGTAAGGGACATTTCTTGTCCTCAGAAGCTTCCTGTCTAAATCAATGGGGCAAGTGGAAGGAGAATGGAAGCATTACCAACTAGATCCCTCCTCCTCTGCCACCTTTGAAAAAATGATACAAAGAGAGGGTTGATGATAACAGAAAGATCAAGGTTTCAATGATTAGAAAAAAATAAAAAAGAAAAATGTGACTCAACACAGGGACATCACTTTTCGAATGGAGTCATATGCTTAGAAGTCCTGGAAATCACACCAGGGACCCTTTGCAGTCTTAGGGTCCCTGGACCTGCCTCTTCCCTGGGGACTCAGTGCCATGCCCCAGGCAGCCCCATGGGACTCCCCCTCGTGCCCTCACAGCCTCAGACGTCCCCCTTGCCTGGCAGTGGAGGTGATCCTGCTGCAGCTCCCTGCTTGGCCATGCTCCCAGGCAGCTGAGAAAGGAAGGATCAGGCAAAATGATGAAGGCTATATAGGGAAAAGTTAAGAAATATTGGCACCGGACTTACCTGTGTGGTGTTTGTGTGCCTGGGTATGTGGTTCCCTTAGCTTCAGAGGAGGAACTGGAAGGGAGAGCAAACTCAAGCAACAAGATGTGATTACATTATCTTGGACCGTTTGGCTGTATCCTGCTGCTTCAGCTTGCAGAGGTACTCTAAGCTGCTGCCCCCATGATTGGTCCTCAGCCAGGATGTCTCCTGGATGCTCCAGGCACTTGCTCCTCCACTGCCCTTTGGCTCCTCCTGGATCTCATTCCCCCTCCTTTATCTCCTGCCCTTATTTCTCTCTGCTGTTGGTTCTAGGCTCCTTCGAGCCCAATCTCATACTCCCCAAGCTGGTGAGGGGATGGAGAGCCATTTCCGTCACTGATTTCCACTTTTGCTTCCCTGTCCCATCACCACCAGCTATAAGGCACAATTTCTCCTTCTGCGTTTCATCCCTAGTCCCACCCCAAGCTACCTCTGCTCTCCCCTCCACCTCCAACTCCTTCTGTTTTTCCACGGGCAGTGCCAGGGCTCAGGCGGCTGCTGCCTGGCACCATCAGGGCTCACGATGGTGGGACCTTCCTCCTGGGTGACACCCCAACAGGCTGCAGCCCCTGGGCTGCAACACTAAGTTTCCTGCAGGGGGGCTCAGGTGCAAACCTTCGGGGGACTCATGAGGATCTATGAGACTTGAATAAAGCTCGTGAGGATTTTTTTTAGCTGTCCAGCTTTAACGAGCGCTTGTGAGGAAGATGATTTATCTCTTTGAAGGCTTTTAACGTGGCAAAATTTGGATGGAGGCTTTTTGCAGGCAAGGGGCATATTCCTAACACACAAGCCAAAATCCTACCACATTTCAAGTCCTTTTTCCAAAGCCTGGGATCACAAAGAAAGGGTCACCAAATTTCTTGAAGTACGTAGGGGGAAAAAGAGCATATTTTTCTTCCAGCTAAATGATCAGCAACCACTTAAAATTTCCAGGCAGAAAAAGTATACTGGGGCAGAGTCCAACCTGGGACATTTTAGCCAAAACAGTTGTCATTTGACAAAATTACAAGTGACTGTAATTAGGAATTAGCAATAGGCTTCCTAATAGGTAGATTTTCTGGCGCCCCATTAAAATATGTTTTTTACCTTTTCAAAGAATGAAAGCTGCTGTGCAGGTGTATTTGCTATGGTTAGGAAGAAGTAGCACTGTTTTTCTTCACCCCCTGCCCCGCCACCTCCTTTTTTTCTGAATGAAAGTGTTTTACAAATGAAAAATGAGGTTTCCTGAAATGAAGGGCTGCCTTTTATTCTGAGCTGGCTTCCATTAAATGTGTTTGAGAACCTCCCATCCTTATCTCTGAACTTGCTGCAGGGTGACAAGTGACTGTCCTATCTGGGCTGGCTTGGCTGAGCTAGCAGCTGGGCTGGGCAGAGTCCCATGGACCTGGTGGGGCATCTGAGATTGTCCTGGGCAGCCCCAGCAAAAGGCCTGGCATGTTCTTCGTTGCCCCTACATTCAGAGCCCAACCCCATGTGTCTCTGCTTCTCCTCCCCAATGACCACAGGGCACCCAGGAAGGCCCAGGCTGCATGGGGCTCCATGGGGGCTGCCTCCCCATCACCACGAGGCTGACATCCCAAGGAAAGGCCTGGTGGCCTGGGCAGTATCACCCACCCCACTTGGGCACCAAAGGGTTCAGCTTCCCCAAGCCAGAGCAGGGAAGGTGTCCCTGGACCTCTCACCCAGGGATGACACTGCACTTACCCTGGTGACTGCTGGCAGACTCGCTCTCCCTCATGCTTTCTGACTCATCTCTGTCACTTGCTTCCAGGTCTTTTCTCTTTCTCTTCAATAACTGCCCTTTGTGTCCTGGTCCCTCTTTTCCCCTTCATTGCTACTGCCCGGAGCACCGCCAGGAGGGTTGGGAAGCAGTAAGGATCTGCAACATCTTCTGTCCCTGTGGAATGAGAAAGCACAAGTGCCTGCAGAAATGCAGCCTGACCCACGCTGCGCCCACGGGCAAGTGACACAGAGAGGAAGCATCGGGCATGCGTTGGAGACTGTGGGCCAAGGCCACCATGACTTTATCTGGGAACAGCTGATACAGGAGGGGAGGCTCCAGCAGGGGACTGGCAGGACCCCTGTACGCTGAGCTCCACTCGGTCACTCCATGGGCACCAAAACTCTCCCCTGCAGGGAAAGAGCCGCGTGACTGTACATGCTAAACTGCTGCAGGCAGTTCTTTGCACAGGTTGGGATAACAACCTCAATGGCACAGGAGCAGAAACTTGTAGCTGTTCACTCTCTGACGTTAACCTGTGGACTCGCTGGCACAAAATATTGCCGAGGCAATAGTTCAGCAGAAGAATTAAAAGCCTGGTAAGTCAACCCTTTTCCCCTCATCCATTAGTTATGGTGGGAAAATCACCACAGACCAGCAGGGAAAAACCATCTTGACGCAATCTTGTGCAGACATTAAGCACTGCAGAACTGCAGGGATGCTGTGGTGAAATCTTCCACCGGGTAGGCAGGAAGGACAGGCTGTGGCCATACAGTTGGAGTACTTACTCCTCCTCACGCTCAGGAAGGCATCATGCTTTTTAGAGCAATCCTGCCCTGAGTTTTCATTCATTCTATGGGGCAAACATAAAATCAAAAGAGTGTGTTTACGTTTGTGAGCAGGGACAGACCTACCAGGGGCCAGGAACCAGCACCTTTGTTCACTCCTAACTTTCTCCTGCCAGCATTGCTGCCGCTGCACAACCTCTTCTTTCCCAGGGTCAAAATAGCACAATTTCTTATGTCGCATAACAGATATCATAAAAAAAGATTCCCTTTTGCCAGAGAGAAAAATCTTTGTTACGCTGAAGTTAAGATTGAAATAATATATTGGTGAGACGTGCAAATTTAAAAAAAAAAAAAAAGGCATTGCCACTGCAAAATCCCCCTCAAGTAACAACCCCTCTCCGATAAATAAAATACATAAATAATCCCTTCTCAATAAAAGTCCAAGCAAACCAAACCAAACAGAAAACAAAAGAAACACAAAACCTAAACAGACTGACCAGCCCCAAAACTCTGACAAAAGAACAGCAATTGGGTTTCAGTGGAACATGGTGAATTGAGTAGATGAAAGCCCAAACAGAGTGCAGATATGTGAACTAGGAAAAAACCAAACAAAAACCCCCACCAAGATGAAGAACAGAAGGAAATAAATGCCCGGGGGCATCATTCCAAAAAGCCTAACGTTTTGTGGTGTGGCAAGTCACTTCAGATGATGCTCCTCCAGCCCTGTGCGGCTTCGTTCCCCTCCCCACTCTCTGCAGCACGATGAAAGCACAGGAAGGATGTTCGATGGCAGATTGGCCATCAGCCACTTTCAAAGGGGAGTCATTTAGTGAGATTCACTCATACTTGGATAAGCTGAAACAAAAAAAAAAAAAAGAACAACATTGGTAAAGCCACCAGACTGATCTTGCAAATATACTTCATCTTGGACCTGGTTGATGGGAAAAACACTCTGTTATAGAGAATGTAACATTATGAATACTGATAACACCGCCCAGCGAGCCTCAAACACCTATTTCCAGATGAGTGTTTACCACCACGTGGTCAGTCCGGGCTGACCATACTGTGTGTAAGTCTGATTATTACAGCCCTAGTGTTGTATTGTTTTTACTTTTCTTTAAATATAGGCATGTATGTGGTGGGGAGAGGGGGATTCTTGAGTTCTGTAGCACTCTGGAGCTCTCCTGCTCAGACCAAAATCTGTGAGCTGTTCAATGCAAAGTGGTCAACCTGATCAAAAAGGTTCCCTAGAAAGGCTGAACCATTTTTAGCCGTGAACGTTTAGCCTTGGTAAAAGCTAGCTAGTCAGACTTAAGGCTGTAAGAGATAGAGGTAACCCACAGTATTTCTTCAGTTATTGGAGAGATATGCTGCTCCCAGAAAAGCTGAGAAAGCTTTTGAAGCCTGGATAATTTTTCATTCATGAAAACTGTGGGGTTTTTTACTGTTTGTTTTTGGGGCTTTTTCTTTTTTTTCTTTCTTTTTTTCCTTTTAAACCCGTCTCGCAGATAAAACTTGACACAATTCATCACTGGCAGGAAACCCTGGAGGGTGCGGTCTGCTGGGTAGAGAGGAGGCCCAGGGCTTTGCGTATCTCATTTCCATCCCTGCCGCTGGCACCGACACACGGGTTGGCTGGGGGGTGAGTCACCTCTCTGCTCCTCAACCTCCCAGCGAGACTGTGGCACACCTCATGGGACAGCCCTACTATTTAAGTTAGCTAGTGCCAAGCACAGGATTTTGGGATGACCGAAGGTGATCCATCAGCTTTCACAAGTTCTGGTGTTCGTTCCCGGCAAAATGCACCAGGAGGCAGAGATCAAAGGCCCAGGGTGCTAAGAGAAGCTACACTGGATTTGTAAATTGAGTTTTCAATATGCTCAGAGGTTGTACATGAGAGTATTGGTTGAGTTAGAGCAACGTTGCCTTCACTGGAGTGTCAAAGGCTTGCCATGTGTAGTCAACCAGAAGTACCGTGTCTTTGCTCAAGAAGGACTTCAAGGTTCATATCTCTGCTCCAGCATCAATGCATGTGATCACAGGGGAGGCACCAAGGCTGATCTCATGTCAAGAGGAGCCTTGGGCACTTGGTCCCACCTCAAGCATGGCCAGCAAGATTGGTCCATCCAGTTCTGGGCCTTATGTTCCTTGTTCCTGATCCCTGTCCTCTTCCTTGGCCAGCCCTTGTGCTTTGGTACCATCTGCTCAGCAATCTGCTGCAGCTGATGATGAATTTGAGGCAAAAGTGGAGGGCTGGGCCAGAGTGGCAATGCAGAAGTCTCATATTCCTCCGAGACATGTGTTGAAGTGGTGTGTTCAACTTTGCAATGCATCAGTCCTGCAGCAGAATCCATTCCTAACACCTTAAGAAAAGTACCTTAACAAGGTGTCTCAAGAGCACATAAGCTGCATCAACCTACATGAGTTGCTAGGAGAAGTCAGAAGTTCATCTTTAAAGATTCCTTAGCCACAGCACTTCAGCAGTCTTCCAAGCTGAAACGTAGGTCTTTCCTTGCCCTTAGTTTTCAATTTGGGCAACCAAACACCACTTTGCTCCTTCTTTCTGACCAAAGAAATCTTGAATTCCTTCCACACAACTTAAACTGTGGGGACAGGGACTCCCTACCCCAGCTCAACCCACAGCAGAGGAGATATGACATGACTGTGAAGGGCAAGGTAGGGGACACAAAATCAGAGGCCTCCTTCCTGGGAGGATACTGTACCCCTGGTCTTGTCTGGAGCACCCAGACTACGGCATATCTGTGGAGCTCCTGGTTGTAGGAGGGCACAGGAGGAATTTTGCTCCAGGTCTGTGGTTACATTTCAGGTGTGAACAGGATGCTTGTACCTAACCATTGGAACCCAACCACAGGCAGGGGCAGGTGGGAAAACACCCACACACACCCTGCAAAGGCCACATCGACCCGGCAGGTGCCTACCATGTTGAGGAGTTGCAGGCCCAGGCAAGGGGATGCGGTGTTGCACTCTGGCTCTTCAACTGCTGGTTTTTGCCTACATCCCAAAATCTGCTTGTGAAGCCAGGCATATAAAATTATGGGGTTGGTGCTGGAAAAGTTCTGGAAAACACAAGTTCTGATGTGTTATGAAAGGGGTCCTCAAGTACATTCAGGAGGCTGGACCAAAGGATGACAGGATTAACAGAATTCAGATAGGTTTGTGTAGCAAATGCTCTTAGGAGGAGAAAACTATACACAGACAGAACATACCATACTGGCATGTAGGGTCCTGAAGGAGTGAGTTTAATCAAAGTTTAAAAAAAGATTCACCATTCACATATGTGGGAGCCTCAGAAAAATTGTATTTTTTGCTCATGAACTAATCCATGAGCCACCTGGGTGTGTAAAGCAATCACTGATTATGTGAGCTGGAAATCAGCTTTCCCATTTGACACAACACTTAAATAATTGCCCAAAAAGGACAACCTGGGCACTGCTGCTGCACAAGGGTAAAACGGGACTCCGAGATACACCTTCCTCAGAGATTGTACCAGGATTAGGCCAGTTGCATTGTTGACTTTGGAAATTTCAAAACATAGAATAGATTTTATCCTTTTGAGACAGAAAATTTTTGCTGGCGTTTGCCTTATTCAGTTTTATAGCATTTTCATTATTACAGAGAATCATCTCACCTTCTGTGCTGAGGTATCACCTTCTCTTGCTTTCCAGCATCAGTGGGCGGAGATGTCTGAAGAGACGTGGATGGAGATTCCCTTCCCTGCGCAGGCTGTAACCAGAGGGTCACAACAGGTGTCTACCAACATTTTTTTACCCCGATGGTTCAGAGCTCTCTGGTCTCTATTCATTTATTTTCAAATCTATGTCTACCCATATTTATGTAAGGTTCTAAAAATAAGTAGCACCGTTAACATTTTGAATTTTAATTATCTACTGAATATCTAAAGAGATAAGCTGGAAGGGGAAGCCCCTCTGCGAGCAGAGGTACAATCTAGTTAAATGAGTGAAATTTATCAGAAAAAATGAGTAATGAGCAGTGAGGAAGGCTGTCTCATTTTGCTAATTTTACTTTATAAATTATCTGATTTGACATTCTGTGCTAAAATTCTGCTTATTAACCAAGAAAAGCAAGGGACGTACTCTACTTGGTTGAAGCAGAATCTGTGGCCACAAAATTTTTGCTGCATTAGTACTGCAGTGTGAAAGCCCCTGCCACCAAAACGAAGACTCTTGTTGGTTGTTTCTAGATCACCGTGTATCTAGAAATAGCGAGGTGTGCGGGGCTTCAGGTCTGAGCCTACACGGAGCCTCATGGTTATCTGCAGCCCCATCACAACTGCGTTCATTCCACCGCACAGGTGTCATCCCTGCACAGAAGAGCTAAGCAAAGTAGTCCTTCCCCCTGCCCGCACCCCCAAGCGCATTTCAGGAGTGAGGGAAAAAGATAATTCTTAACCCTTAACTTGCATTTAATGCATTTTTAATGAGCTATATCAAGACTATCAGCCCATTTTATTTAGGCACTTTTGCCTGGGACTGGCAATGAACTTTTAATACTGAAGTTATTTCAGAAGAAAGAGGCGAAAGGGTGCCAAAATAGGCTATAAAACTAAGCATGTGTTAAAAGCATCTGTTACAAATAAGGCTGGATTCCACTTTCCATTGTCTTACTCCTTTTTCCTCAAGTTGTTTAAATTTTCCAATTCAAAAGGAATTTGGCTGGAGATTTCCCTTACTTGGTCTTGACCTCAGGGACAGCTGCCTGCAGAAGACTTGTACAAAAAAAAATTCTATTACAAGCCTTTAAACAGCGAGAGCATGAGAGAAAAGGAACACAGATGTCTCCCTGGATGTCCAGACTAGAAAAAAATAGGTGCAATAAAGGAGCCTCCCTGGTTTCCACCCATTTGATCCCAAAAATAAACTGCAGCAGATCTGTCAGTGCTGCTGCTCCAAAAGCATCAACTTTCCCTCACTGATCCGCGAGATGATAAATGTTGCAAACTGTGTCATTTAAGTTACTCACCAACACACATTATTTTTAAAGGACTTCAAAAGTGCATTGATGACTCTCCAAATGAAAGCCCCCTTGGGCTGTCAACTAATACTGAAAGAAATAGATCATTTCCACGATGAACACCTTGTTCTGAAATAAATATACCATTTTGGACACGCTCTCTTAACATCTTCATTAAAGATGAAGAGCTCTGAAGCTCAAACAGCACAAAGAGAAAGGGGGGTGAATTGCACAAATCTCCCCTTTAACCTATGGCAGCACTATATAAAAACAGAACTTCAAAAGGGTGAAGACAGAAATGGCTATCATGCTCCCTAACGAAACCGTGCTCCCTGCTATTCCCAGTTTTCCCTTTTATTTCATGCCAAAAAACTCTAGTAGGTACCGCAAAGTCAGAAAACTAGGTGTCAACCATATGAAGCCAAAATAGTCTTAACTCGTAACACAGTTTGTGCAAAATTATTTTTGCCTGTAATTAACCATCTAGCTTTTTTTTATAGCTTCCTTTAACAATGTTAAAAGAAACAATATCATGTTAACTCTGCAGCAGCAGCCTAAACTCTACAAACATCTTCATGTCTGCACACTTCATACTAACATGGATTACAGAAGGAGAACTGCTAATGAGGACAGAGCAGGAAAATTTTACCATCTCTCTGTCCGTGTATGGACAGGCTGGAATGTAACGAGAGATAAATGTTCCCATGGATTTTTTGTTATGTTTTTTTCCTTGAATTTTAAACCTGCCAGATTCCCTCCTAAAAATCTTTTCAACAAATTTACAGGGTACATTTATTTTTATTTTCTGGTTTTGGATAAGAGTTATCACACAGAACTCCTCCAGGTTGCACAGTTAAGCCAGAAACGCCAAAAGACTGACCGACCAAAGTCCTATTCGAAGTCCATCATAGTGTTTAACAGATTCCCCAATATTTCAGCCTACCTGGAAGCCTAACTAATTCAAAACATATTTGTGTCTTACTAGTTCAATAATGCACATGCTGTGGCCTGCTTTGAGAGTAGTCAGAGCCTATTACTAACTACTGACTGATGTTAAAATTTCAAGTGGCATGCAGGAACTTCAGTTCCTAACAGTCAGAAACAGGTCGCTGATGCTGTACACCACAGGGTGTCCTCTTTTGGTCCCAGGACAAGATGCACCCGGTCAATCAGATCCAGAGAGCTAAAGTGTTAAAGATTGAGATCTGAATTTTGAATCTCAGGCTTCAGCAGGAGCACTGCATTCATTTTTAAGTTCCAATATATTCCAAGGAGATTAAGAACCTTTTCCTTCTATTTTTTAGAGCTATTATAGACTGAAAAGAGCAAAACAGCAGTACGTTTATAGTGTGTAAAACATCTAAACACTCTCATTGCTAGTGAGTCCAGACACCTATTTGCACACAAAGATCGTTATTTGTATCAATTGATACAACTGATATCACAGCAATTAATATTCTCAGGAAAATCACAACATTTCTAAAGTATTTAAGCATGGCAGGTCCAAAGAAGTTGGCTGGAGCTGACTTAAATATGGTCTGGCAGCAGATTTGGAAGTATAAATCCCACGTAGCATTGTCTCTGATGATTGTGTGTCTCTGATGGCAAAAGATTCTTGACATTTCTTTCTTCATAAGGCCAAAATCGTGTCTAGAAAATGGCAGTCTTCTGCCTTCTCTTGGATCAGAAACAGAACATGCTAATCACTACCGTTGCAGTTAACAAGGAGTTAAATCTGTGAATGTTTTTAATGATGTCTTTCCTAGGGCTTTGGCATGGGGCTAGCTACATGTTGGACACTTGCAGGCGAGGGACTTGCTGCATGTCATTTAGTAGGCTCAGAAGTCAGAGCTCCATGAAATCCTTCTATCATGATAATTTCTTTTAAATTAATCACCATTACACCTTCCCTTTCATCAACTACAAGGTTGTCTTCCTGCTTTATTCTGAACTTACGTAAGAGTATATTTAACTGAAGCAGAATCAGAATAAGCAATTACTAAGTTTATCTTTTGGCTCCATGCTCCGTACAGCATTACGCTAATTTTTATGGCTCTATTCTATCTGCATCTCTTTACTTACCAATACAGCCACAGGATTACTTCTGAAATGTTTCCCTGGTTCTGGATAGCAAAAGGCTGTCTGCGTAGAAAGCAAAAAAAAAATAAATAATGATCCCACCTTCAACATAAAGTACCCTCTTTTCAGGGAGATGCAATAGCTTTGGCAAAGGTTGGGAAAATGGACCTCCTACTTTTGCAAGCCAACAGTCACACATTATTTGGCTGCAGCCAAAAGCACCCCTGGAAGCACAACCCTGCAGCGCTCACAGCAGTGATTTCTCATCTTCTCCTCTACTGCCATACGGTGAAATTAAATTGGTCGGAGGTCCCTGGTCTTTTTATGCAACTGGAGGGAGATGCAAAGGGGGTTAGCCCACAGAATACAACCTCCCTGATCCTCAAAAGAGAGACACGTGAAGATCTTCTGAGTCTATTCAGGTGCTTGATATTCAGCACAGGCCTGAAACTTACTGCAACAATATACAAAGAGCCAGTCCTGCTAAGTGGCTTTTAAAAAGCTATAGAAAGGTGTTTAACTTCAACAACGACACACCATGAGTGTGTTTTGTAAACGTATTTTCTAAAGAATATAAATTTAAAAAAAGAAATATTTTGCGGGTGAGAAAGGCCAGGATTTCGTCATTGTTTCGTGCTAGTTATTTGATCTATTTCATTAAGTTAACACCTAGCCACGTAATGAATTTTCCCCTATTTTTTTTCCTCATTTGCTCATTTTACTGGGGTATTTAGATTTTTTTGTGTGTGATCCCCTTTCCTCCCCTCCATTGATACAGCATTTGCTTTTTATTACTTCTTTGCCTACCTCCCGAACTACTCATGACTATTCAAAATAAGTGTTCAAAACACAGTAGTAGGAGAATGCCTCAACATCTCCAGAGGCTGAATATGTCAACACAGCATATTATAGCTGAATTTTCCTATAAATCTTAACGTACTTTTAGCAAGATCTATTTTACAGCCTTACTACTTCCTAAATTTTTCTCTTAAATGAGAAATAAAACTCTCCAGGTTTTTATTTCAGTGCCATATTTTTTTTCCAGTCTGTACTGATTTTAGATTTTTCTAGAGCTTCAAAGTTCATGTCATAATTCACTTTATTTTCTCTTGTAGTTTTTAGCATTTACCTTTACTTTAAATGTCAGAGCCTTTCACTTCTGTTACTTTGATTTCCTTGCTGCCTCTCTTTTCTCTGCGAGCCCTAAGTGATTGTGTATTCTGCTGTGGTCTCCCCATAATTTTCCACTTTCAATAATATTTTTTAAAACCTCGTTGTATCTTTGAACACTTTTTTTTTTTTTGCAAAAACCATACTGACCACTTCTTGTTTTTTGTAATGTTCTTTTCAGAGGAACTGCAGTCTGCTGTACGTTGGCCATGAAGTCTCTTCAGTCCCAATTCTCCTTCCACGCAAAGAGATTCCAATACGTCTTGTTGCAGCTCACTGACTTCCTTAATTCTACCAGGTGGATTTACTGAAAACCAGTGCTCTGGCTTGACTGTGAGCATTTATTTCATATTAGTTGAATTCAAGTAATGTTTTGATCCCTTCCACATTATTATCTTGTTTTTCTCCCAATGACATGTTCTGAAGTGTTACTTCAGAAAGGCAACTAAACACAAACATCTGACTTCAGGTTTTAAAGACAAGCAACAAGCTGTTGTAACAGAAGATGAGTAAGAGAACGATGTTACAATAAAGAGATGGCTGAATATATATTAAATCAGTAGAGATGATAAAATATGTTTTCAATACTTAGGAACAGCTCTGTTGCGAATGCAGAAAATGCAGACTGGCAAAATTCATAAAGATATCGCATTTCTTGGAAAGCAAGAAATTCAAGAAAAGCTTATGACTGTATTTCTTAATATTTTATTAATATGAAGTGAAATCCTTTACAAATTAAGCCACCTGGATGACTATTTGAGTTAATACTAGCTGCAGAGACTATGACCAGCTTAGAATGGAAAACATTTAACAGAACAACATTGTTCCAGGTATTTAACAATTCTCCCCGAAAGCCAATAATTACATATATTTCAAACTTCCAATCAACATGATATTGTTACTTACACAAAGTTGGTTTTTTGCTTGTGGTTTGTTTTTTTTTTTAATGAATAAATACATGTGCATCAAACTTTCTTCGGTATTTCATATTACAGGAACTGTACACTGTATTTTTAAAGCACGTAACTGAACTGCCAAAAGAGAAGAGTTGACATTAAAAAATTGTTTGAAAATTCAGTGCACTGTTTCTGAAAAGTCCCACTCAAAATGACTGTAAATATAGAAAGAATACATTGTTACTGCATGATTTAGTTGTGAGTCATTACTTCAGTTATAAAATTAAACCCACCTGTCCCCATCCCCCCAATTCCCCTCATCCCCCCATGCAAAAAAGACCACTTGCTTTCTATTAGTTACTCTCTGTCATAGCTTCCTGCATCTAATATCAAGTCCCAAAATGAAAGCCAGTGTCAAATCTTCCCTGCTGGGAAGATGCTTGCTGACTTTTGTGTAACTACATCTAGTTCTAGGCCACAAAACTGTGCTTTCCTTCTTAATCTCTATTCCCCTCCACACAAATTCAATAACTAATGGTGAAAAGAGGGCTGACTAACAAGAGGGAAGAGGAAGACAGTGGCAGTAGGTCTTGTAAGAGCAAGAAAAGACAACAGGAGTAAGGAGGAAGCAGCAAAAGCAGTGACATATTGTGCTCCTCCTTCCTTCTGGCTATGTGAAGTGATTAACTATTCTGCTCCTTAACACCAAAGGATATTTTACTTGATCTTTTTTAAAAATAATTTACACTACTCTTATAAAGTCAAAGCGCTTTTCTGTTAATTGCCAATGAAAGAGCTTATTTCAAATGTGAAGGTTATCACCAATATTCCAATAGAAGGAAGAAACAAGAGAGGCAGGAATATGTTTAATTTAAAAAGAAGCAAGAAAAAAAAACCTCCCAAGAAATCAGATTTATGACCACTAAAATTGTAGATGATAACAGAAAAAGAGTGATAATTTTTAAATGCAAGAGAAGCAGCGTCCTTCTCCATATTATATCTGAACACTTATTAGTCAGCTGTATGGAGTAATGTTTATTACACACCTCTCAACAGTTTATAGAATTTGAGTCTTCCAGTCACTTAAATCAGTATCACTCTACATCTAGAAAGTAACACTGATCAACATGAGTAATACCCAAATATAACGTGACATTTGCTAAAAATACATTTTGATGTATTTTTAACAAATGAAACTGAGATTTTAGCACACCAATGAATATTTCTTCATGAACATAGAGCCAAGAAGAGTGTATGTAAACAAAATTGGCTTAATCCCCTCCACAGAATGAAATACAGTAGCCAGAAAACCATTTTATCAAAGCATTTATGACCAGAAGTCTCACTTAGTGGGATAGTCCACACCATCACTCAGAGAGTTGTATTTCACAATTTCCTTTTAAATTACGTATTAATTCTTTTTGGAGTTAAATTTGTTTTGTTTTCTTCAGTCTTCAAAGGAACAATGGGTGACGTTTAAGCAGATTTGTCTTTTGAATTGCCTGCGTTGTGTTGTTGTCTATGTTTTCATCATTGCTGAAGAAGAAGCTTGGAAACAGGTCAGCTGCAAGTGCATGCTGCTTTTAAATTTGTTTAGTAACTCTTCTAGTAACCTGTAAAAGGAAAATAGTTACAACTTTAGCAGATTCTGAAAAGGGAACAATTACCAAAAGTTTTGGCTATTCTGCCTGTGAATTCAAGTACATGGTCTGATTAAATAAGGGCCTAAAATGGGATGTACTCAAATCTCTGAATCTTATGGGTATTTTAAAGTATACCAATATGTCAGGATGATCTGTGGCCAGAGAAGGACTTAGCCACAGAGATTTTATCAAGGTGATAAAATAGACCTTTATACGGCTTTCCTTCCAGATAAAGATCATCTTCTTGAGTGAAACGTATTTGCAAAACACAATAGCAAAAGAACTGGTGAAGAATGTCACAAGCCAAATTTGTAAGGAAAATCCAGAAATTGGAGACCATGTCCCATAAACCCAGTATCCCTTATCAAGGCTATGGCTTTTTGTGTACAGCTGAATTGCGAATTTCAAATCTCAAAGTTGTCTTTGGAAGGTATTTTGTTGATTTCTCTGAAGTTTCATGGCTGAAAGAACAGAGGTGATATGACTGTTCTAGAAGAAACATTAATTCACTGTCAACCATGTGATTTTGTCCTTCATAGATAACGCAGTACGATTACGAGTTAATTTTGGAGCATAACAATGGTTCGTTCACATCTATATAGCTGCCAAGAAGGTACTTGGGGCACTGGATAATATTTATTCTAATCCACAAACTAAAGGTGTAGGACCAAGGGTGTTGATGGCTCTGTCGCAGAAGACAATTATTGTAACAGTGGAGATGCATTATTAAGTTTTACAGTCTTGCCTGTGTGTTTTATTTTCCCTGTGTTCTAGGGAAGGATGTGTTCTCTGAACTTTTTACTCCATTTCAAAAACAAGCTAGATAGGGCAGACACGTAACACCTCAACTTTTTGGCAAGCTGTGATTATTGAACAGCCATTAACAGAAGAAATTATACTGTATGTTAAAAAAACCCAAACCAACCCAAGAACAACAACTTGAACCACAAAATCAGTATCTGATTCCTCTGCAGGTCCTCTGCAAGATGAGTATAGCCACATTCATCATTTAGTATCATAGTAATGACCGACCAGAAGTGAACAGCTCTAAATTAGTGCACTGTGTGCTATTTTACATAAATACACATCGCTTACAATGAGCTGTCTGCAATAATGACAATTTTGGTGTAACAACCTGGGAAACAGAACAAGTTTTGTACTGTCTAGGGCTCAGAACTCTGAGGCAGATGTAAAAATGATGCAGCTCTTGATTCGCATCTGGCCCATGAAGCTCGAATGCCTACGATGAAGTGAAAAAAAAAAAAGTACTCTACAGGTGTTTTGGAAAGTCTGTGTTGAAAGAACTCTCCTTACTCAAAACTGATTCCTATCTTTAATAAAACATAAGAGCTAAGTAAGGCAAGGAGGTATCCTGAGACTTGTTGTGGCTAGTGAGGAGTGGGTTTGAATAAATAGACAGAGGACAGCTGGAAGAAGGCACAGTCCACAGACCACGGGCTGCACAAACAGTCTCTTCATGTGCCTACAAAATATTTTAAATTGTGACTGTTGAGGCCAAACTAATTTGATGCAGTTCAATTCCTGAAAGTACTATAATACCAAAACACCTATACTTATACTAATATACTCATGACAGATCCATCCTAATTCCACCAAACTGCTCTTAATTAAGCTATGCTTGTAAAGCAGACTACCAAATACAGGTTGGATGCAGCAAAACAGCTTGGTCATCAAAGGTGGGGAAGGAGGAACCCCAAACTCCTCCTCCTCCTCCTGATGTTAAGAAAGGGCCACAGATCCTTCTTATTTGTTTTTAAAAAGAAACAAGGCAGTTTTGAGGGTTTCCCATATATCAGCTGGCAAAAACTTTGACTTCTGTTCCTTGGCCGTTTTCTCTTTGCTGCTAAATTCAGTTAAGACAAGACAATAGACCCAACTGAAACTTTAAGATTAACAAAGAAGACTAAAATAAATGACAAAATAAACACAAAGCTATACTGAACTGATCAGACTAGGATGGGCAGGAGAGATATGCCACAAAGCCATCCCCTTTTCTACGTAATTCAATAAGCCAAGGACTTAGCTTACTCCTAACTCTGCCCAAAGAGGCTTTTGCTCTGTAATTCACAAGGGTCAAATACAGTGAATGTTAACCCTCTAACAACAAACTTCTGATACAAGAGTAAAAAGCAATGGCTCCAGAGACCAGAAAGGAGACAAGAAGGTGCATTATACTCACTTTTTGTCAGTCCCACTCGAGAGTTGGGGCAAGGCTTCCAAAGCTTGCTTAAAGCTTGAGCTGCAAGGAAAACAAAAATACTCATATTCTACTGGTGCAAGTCTCAGCATTCACAGTTTCTCTCTATAAATTCCATGGAGATACGGTATATGTTATCCATTCCTATTTCAATATATTAATTAGACACCTGACATTCATGTGCAAATTGAACATAAAGCAGTCATGGGTTCAAGCAGGTCTCTTGACACTCCTAATGTGATGTATACCAGATATTAACAGGAAATGTTAAATCAGCAGCTGACTTTACAAGACTGTGCTTGACATCCTGGACTCTTCAAGAATTATATAGTTGCCAGCCTGCCTTCTGCCTCAAACTAGGTGACCATTAGAGTATGACACACAGATGAAACCATTTATTTTGGCTTTTTGTGCTCAATAGGCAGGTTGCTGCTTTCTCCCCTACAGAAGGGGGCCTACAGAGAGAATGTCAGCAGGTTTGCATTGAGGTAATGTAGATTCATAGAATAATTCAGGTTGGAAGGGACCTCTGAAGGTCTTCAGGTCTAACCCCCTTCTGAAAGTAGGGCCAACTTTGAGGTTAGAGGAGGTTTCTTGGGGCATTATCCAGTGAAGTTCTGAGTAACTCCAAAGATGGGGTTTCCACCCCGCTCTGGACAACAGATGTGGAATAGAAGTTCAGGGAACGATGGAGGACCTGTGCAGATCTGTACAATCCTGTCATCAAAAGACTAATAGGGTGACTTGTGGCTATTACTAGTGACAAGTCCAGGAATAAAAAGGCAACTGTGAAGCTCCAGCTTCCAGGGTTCACTGTGCTTTGCCTTGATGCTGATTACAGATAATGCCACTTCCACATTACCCAGTTTGAGGCAGTGCCAAGTTATTTTCATTTGGAGGTCTTCATCACTATCGGACACTCAGAATAGGGAAGCAAGCCCTTTGAAACAGAATGCAGTGACATGGTAGGACACTTTCCGTGACACTATGAAGACACATTAAGCCCTCAAGCCCTGCAGTCTCTCCTATAAAATGTTCATCGGGTAAGATGACCAAATTGCCATCTGGGGGAATACGTAATGCCAATCCTAAGAGAACTGTAGGTAATTAAAGTAATGAATGAACCTACCCATATCTAATCCCCAACATAATCAACTAGAAATTTCAATCAATCAATTTTAATCAAAGCTGCTGACAGCTATCATAGTTTGTTTCTACATGCCTTGACTACATCAGCCACTGATGCTGCTAATGCTTTTCCTTCTCCATTTATATTATTTATTTTTGGTCGTGCAACTCACTGAGAAATAATAAATTGCTGAAAGCCTTCTGAAAGCTTTAATTCTAAAAGACAGCATGAAGCTGAATTTGCTTTCCCTGACTAGGTGTGTGGAAAAGAAGTAGGGTATTGTACAAGCTTGTGGAGAGCCTGAATTTTCCACAACCCTATAAGGGGATCCTGTTAGTGTCCGGTTCTGTAGCCTCTCTGAAGTGCCCGGTAGGTACTTTGCCGTGCGCTTTATGAGATTGCTGTGAAAAACTGATTCCTATCTTTAATAAAGCACAAGAGCTAAGCAAGGCAAGGAGGTATCTTGAGACTTGTGGCTAGCGACTCAGTGACATCTGCTTTTGTCTTGTTTTAGCATCATTTACCTCAGCAGCTGAACTGCTGTTAAGAAGTCCTATTTCTTTTTTTTTTTTTTTTTTTGGCATGGCAAATACTACTTTGTGTCTAAAAGTTCAAGTAAAAACCAAAAAAAAGTAATGATTTTCTTTCAACTGATAAAGCTTTCCTAGTAATCCTAGTAATCTGGTTTTCATATATTTACCCAGTATATCACATATTCTATTTGAAGCAAAATTTCTTAATCCTTAATTTACATTATATACTTCTGCAAATTTACAAAGGACTCCATTACATTGAAAAAACAAACATTACAGCACATCTTACTTGCTTTCAGGTGTTAGGTATATGGCCACGGTATCTCTCAACGCACAGATTTCAAGTCTTGCCTAAAGACAGAAATACAAATATTGAAACAATGACACGATGTCCTTTCATCAAGTGAATACCAGTATCCCAAAGCTTCATCTTTTTCAGAGGCAAATGTTATCGCAGGCTGCAGCTGAAAGCAGCCTTGGCTTTTAACAGTTTGTTTCCTGTATTTTTCGTTGCCACGCTGCTATGTCAAGAGACTGCGAAAAGGAATGTTTTCATGCTTCTGTTTCAAGTCAAACTGTTTGTACAGTCACTCTGCAGCAGTCTAAAAGCATTGGTGTGTTTCTCAGTAATATATCTTCAAGTCTATTCCATCTTTTCTGTACTACTTAAGGATGCAACCTTAATTTGTCTGTTTTTTTTTTTTATATTTTATTTTTAATTTTTTAAAATTAAATATGATGAGCTTTACTTCTCACAGCACAGACTGGCCATGGAGGAAGGAAACTTGTACAAGAGTACAAAAATCTGTCAATATACACTATATTCTTGGTTTTCCTGTTGAATTTATTTTTTTCCATCAGATGAAGAAGCCAAGTGGTTGTGCTCTGCTTCTTCTCTGTCATCTGGTGGGCACACAAGCTTGGGGATTTTACTCCTGTAGTGTACTTTGTCTAGGTCTTTATTTTAACCAAGGCAAACTGTGGTGGAGAATGACCTCAGGATTAAACAAATTTCACAGATCATCCTTTAGTCTCTGAAAAGCAATTATTATCATCCCAGGTTTTACATGAAATAGAAACATTCTGCATATGATCAATACTTTAAGTCATTTCATTTAAAACGTAAAGTGAACTTCATCCAAATTGAGATTGTTCATCACAAAGATAAAGTTTGATCTAGTCAACCACTACAGAAACTTAGCTACATTTAGACCCAACTACTATGACATTAATTTTCCAAACCAAATCTTTTTATAATGCAACATAGGCATCAAATTGAAGTTCTAATGAAAGGCTTTGCCTTTTCGGTCTTCCCCTCATCTCTTCCCCAGGTAGGAAGCCAGCTGAGATTTAAGGTTTTTTAGTTGCAGAGCTTTCTGGCACAAAATACAACCTAGCCATCCACAAATTTTATACCCGTAATAAATTATTTTCTCATGACAGAATGTTTCACCTCTTTTTGCATGGTGCTCCAAGATGAACAGCCTTGAACTTTTTGAAGTCCTACACATAAGATTCTGGAGTCTTTCCTACATCTTAGCAGGTAGCAGCACTATGGGGAACTATCACACTCCCAAGTACTGCAGCCTAAATAAACAAGCTGGAAGGGCAAACCCTGCAAAACTGGGTGATGGGATCTGGGAATACAGATTCAGGCTTCTCTTCAGGAATGGGTATTTTTTGATGTCTGACCAGTCTCGTATCACTCTCACACACTGCTCTTCTGCCAGACAGGGTTTTCTAAGCTCAGAGGAACAGAAAATGACTATGAGCGACAATTTTACAGTAGGGAAAGAAAATACTTTCAATTACAGGTTTAGGCAGGAAGTTTATACAGTGGGTTGCCTAGTGAAACAAAACTGATATAGAGTAGCTTTGTTGCTATTCATTGATTTGGTTTTAAGTAGGCAGTCAATCTTTTTTGGCTGCAGTCTTCCTACATTAATTCTCTGTCCAACAGAACTACTACCAGCAACTGGAAAATAAGGCTTGCAACTGGATAATTATTTTCCCATCATAATGCAAGAATGCTGTCATGTACAATGAAAACTGGAAGTTTGCTCTTCTTGCTTGTTACAGCCGTAGCAATCATTGACTCAAAGGGATTTTTTTTAAACTATTGTTTCTTAGAGTCCTTTAAAACTTATCAAATAGCCAGTACAACTACCAATCCAGCCACAAATGAAGGCAGTGTAAGATTATCTGTTCTACCTACGCTGCAATGAAGCGCTAATGTAGAAAACAGTAAAACAGACAAGTGACTACTTTTGCAAAGACTTGCAATATCCTACTGCATGATATTTTAAAGATTTTTTCAAATCTCAAAATATCACACAGTTGCTTTTTCTTTTAAAGTATTTTTTTTTTTTTATGACTGGTCAAAGACACTATTTAACAATATTTCAAACAGATGCCATTATGATACTTTTAACCTCGTAGGACATAGGTAAACTTTCATGCACTCTGATACAAAGACAACACAAAAATATAATCAAAGCCAAGAATCAGTATCCCAAAGGGTATTAATCCAGAAATCTGAAATAGGTTGTATACTAATTCTTTTTATTTCCTTGCTTTCACTGCTACAATAAATCCGACAAACAAACTGATAATACCTCTTTCTCTGTTATTCTGTTTTCTAGGTTCAGATGTTTGACAATACACAGTATTCAGGTACCTGTAAAGCTCCATTTTTGCTGAAGGATGAAACACACTGCATCAGTCGACTCAGCTCTTCAGAGACTGCCTCTACAACCCTTGACATTACCCGAGGAACTAAGTCTTTGGAAATGGTAAACACCTACAAAAAAAAATGAACACAATAGCTATATTAACAGAAGTATTTTCTGCGGTAACATGTCAGGAAAAAGCATTAAATGTTTTGATAGAAAGGACGGCTATTATCAATGGACAAAAAATTTCAAAAGCAACTGGAGTATGAAGGATTTTTTTTGATGCTTGCCCTGTGCTTTGACCAATCACCTCTGTTAATAGCAATGTTAGCTATGCCACAATGACAACTTTCTTGCAACACCTAAAAGTAGCGAGACTTCAAAACACATGCTCACTGCTGATGGATGCAAGTAGCCACGTCAGGAACAGACTGCCGTTTTGTAGACAGCACCTTTAATTCAGGGTTAGTTGACTGACTGACTCAAACACACTTTTTACTCATGTATTTTGCTGTTTCTTCTAGAATCCTTTATATTTGATCACTGTAAAATAGGTAGAGTCTTTATTCTCTGTTGCAGAAACAATCCTTTGGAAGGATTTAAGAGTATGGCAGTGTAATGGATTTTCATTTAGATTCTTCCATCACTTCCATCACCATTTATTGGTTCGCTGGCAAAAACATCACACCTTACTGGTTTTACCATGCTTAAGGACAAGACAATCTTTTGAACTGCTTATTTGTATAGCTTTTTAAAGTGGTACTTGGATCCTCCATTTGAGGTTCAGAATAGCAACTGCAACACAACAGCAATGCAAAATTGAACGTTAGATCTATAGCTGAAGGAAAGCATAAAGAAACTAATCTTCCTTAACGGGAGCTTTAAGGAAGCGAGAAATTGTTGGCGAATTAAAAAGGGAAAAAAAAATAGTAGTATGATTTTTCTACACAGAATTAGAGAAAAACACAGGTCGATAGGTTGGAATATAAGAGGAAGTGAGACTATAGGTTAGACCAAACTTCTGTCAAGACTTAAAGGTGATGATAAAGCTGCACTAAAATTGCACAGGTTTGAGGCAGAAGATGACACAAGGAACTGAAGACGATGTGACTGGAGTGGTGCAAGAAGGAAAATGAACTGCATAGACTTTTTAAACAATTACTCCCCTGATTTCTGCTTTAAAATGATCTAAAAAATTAAGTAGTGGAATGATTTTTTTGCTAGGATATCTTTGCTTTATGTGAAGTTTAGATCTCATGTCTGACAAGGAAATGTAATAACTGACAGAAGATACTCATATAGGTGTATAAAAGTAAATTGGGGGTGTAATACGTAGTACGTGTGTAATAAATACATGATTCCTACATGGCTTTCAGTGATTTAAGGAATGAATTATGTATCAGGGATCCAACAAAGCTGACTGTTCCAGAAGGCAGGTCTGCACCATATGCTAAGTATGGTGATATTGACCATGTATTTCAGCTATCAGCTGTTACCCCTGCTAATTCAAACACGCAACCTGCTATAACCTACAAAAGCAAAGTAAGTTACATGCTCAGTTACATGGTAAGAAAAAAAAAACACCAACAAACCACCATCAACAAAAAAAACCAGTAACGATTTGGGAACGGGTCATCTTATTCAGCAGCAAATATTGCTGAGCAATTCATCACAAACATACTAGGAACGTACCTCAAAATCTTCTACTGAGAAGAGAATATTTGTGCCCACAACGAGCACTCTCGAAGTTACTATGCAGAATCCAGGAAAAAAAATTCTCAGCAATGGTGAATCATCACAAATTTGCAATAAGAAGCCCTTATTTTGATTTCAGTTAAATTTTAATTCAAAGGTAGAGAAACAATTTTCTTTCCGCTTCAGTCCATGCTCGCTGTTCAGCTGATGGTTAATTTTTGCTGTTTCAAACTACAGAAACTTGCAGCCTTGCTAACTAAACTTAAATCTGACCCAGCTTACAGAATTTCCACCAGAAAACAGTGAAAATGGGGGTTTCATCTTGACACACATTTTCATATTTCTGTAATATTTCACGTCTAGAAATTTATGAGGCAACACTATTTGGGCCAAAATCAGTCTCAGTCTCACTGAAGTCAGCAAGGAAGTGCACCTTTCTGCTGCAGCAATTTAGCGACTATGCAAGTTTACAGGATTAGCGCACTAAATGCTTTGACTTTTTTAAAGCAAAACCTCTCGTTTTCATTTTTATTAATTTCCACTACACTGAAAAACAACATAAAAATGAATGTCATGGTAGTATACATTTTTGGTGTTTGGAAGCATTTGGAAGCATTTGCTAAAATTAGCAATGCTTCTATGAAAATGGCTATAAGTAAATACTGAAAATGAGTCAAAAATATTGCAAGCAATATTTAAACTTTCTGAAAAATATTTTCATTTATATGAATCCTTATAATTTAGGGAGGAATAAAGTAAACAAACCCTCAAATGATTCTCATAAGATTTTAAGTAGATGGAAAAAGCAGAGCAGCTATACTTGCGGTATTTTGAAATGTTATAGTGATATTACTACCAATGCTTATACCAAGAGCAATAGTAATCTGGTAACACTCTTGATGATTAGAAGGAAAGAGTATGTAGAACAGAGGCTGTAATTTAAAGGACTATAGAAAATTCCTGCATATTATCACAAAATGCCAAATAACTGCAGCTCTGCGAGCATATTATTTTAATGATAATATTTTAATTTTGATATGTACTCCATATCATAAGCTATTACTAAGGTAAGTATTTCAGAACACAGTTTGTGCTGTACAGAGTCTATAAAACTTTCTGGGTTTAGGTTTTCACTTTTTTTCCTATGTACATGAACGACATATATTGCCTTTTCACTCCGAGTGGCATATATTGAACATTTCTTCTAAAGCAAAGCACAAGCGCATTTTCATATGTTGTGGAAAATAAAGTTAATCAGAGAAAGTGAGCATCATATCTACCTATATTTCTCTCCCTATATATATTTAATCTGCAGGAAAAGGGAAGAATTGAGCTTTAGAGTTTGGCCTTCCTCTTCATCAGACAGCGGAAACAAAAAGGTGTAATGGAGTGTTACTGAGGATAAACAGGAACTGCTCATCTCCTCCTGCCCTTAAAAAAATTAGCAGTTGCATACTTGGTTGGCTAAACCTAACCCAAAGCACTTGCATCTATAATGAAAGGGTGATGAAAGCCAGGATTTAACACACAAAGTACACTGAAATTATTCATATAAATGTAAGCATGAAACAATCTGAAGTTTTGCTCACCTCTGCATGCACAGCAATGATATTCACTAATGCTTCTTTCAAATAGTTTCTGACACCTGAAACAAAACAAACAGGATAATTAATTACTTTCATTCTGTTGTCTCAACAAAACCATAATGTTCTCCTGTTCAATACTGTACTTTTTCTTTTCATTCTTTCACTAGCACTTTTGCAATCAGAGGCAGAAAGAGAAAGTTCCATAGCCACACCACCAGCCTATTTCCTTTTTCAAATCAAATGGAGAAAGGCACATTTCCTTACAGCAAAAGGTTAAAAAAGCCAGCAGGTTCCTGTTTCAGTATTCTTTTTCTCTGGCAACCTAATTTAATAAAAAAATAACGTTATTAAAAAATAAATTCTGGATGTCTTGCTAGAATACACATACCATGGCACAGCACATTCACTGCAGCTCAGTAAGTATTAAAGAAACAGAGAAGACAAGGGGTTTTGTTTGTACAAGTCTTCAAGAAGATCGTACTACTTTATCAGCTTCTGACTGTAAACTATTAGTACAGATAGAAACAGTAAGGACTCTTGTACCTCTGAAAGCAGTTCAGAACATATTACTCATGACAGTTTATAGGAGAGATCATGCCTTAGTAGAAATTTCCTCTTGGGGAGGGTGGAGAATTCAAAAAATCATTTTATTTACCCAGCATATGAAATGCTTATCAATTTATACTATAAAGGAAATTCTAAATTGAAGGATATCCAGAAGGGGTGTCCTTTAGTTAGAACGGCCTCTTAGTCCCTTACGTTGTTGTAATTCTGGAGTAACTTCCTGGACCTGGATTCCCACTGTGTAAGGTCTAAAATAGGCAAACATCTAGCATCATCCTATTTGTTTCTCTGGGCACTTCACTTCGTAGGCAAATTAGAAAGCATTTAACTCGTTAAAATATGCAATATATATTGGAAGTGCAACACAAAATAATAAGAATTACAGATCCACATGACCTTACCTTCTGATTTCAACTACTCTAGCATAATTCAGAGAAACTGCAATGACCCCATTACTCCCTTCGGTATATTCAAATCAACAGTAAGAGATCAGAATCACGGACAAAGACTGGTGAGACCACACAGCTCAGAGATCACAGCATGAGTAAGGCTGCTGTTATAAAAATTACAAAGTGAGCCTTTAATCAGTTCATCTTACTTGCTCCACCTTTCCTCAGATAACACTGATGCATCAAATTAATCCTGCTACGAAAAATTGCTTTAAAAGGAGTTACCCAAGATCATCAAAATGAGTTACTCTATGGGAGAAGAGTAGTAGTGCCTCACAACTGTCATTTCAGTCACGCTCATTTTTTAACCACTGGTCCCACAACTCACCTCAAGATCTAAAACAGAGACACTTGTTCTGTCTAACGTAGACAGTTACAGACAAACACTTCGTAAGAGTAGGACAAAAGGATGACAGGACCCCCCCCCTTGCATGAGGTAGGAACACTTTCATCACCTGTCTCAACACTGTGCAATGCAACAGTTTAAACACCCTGGAGTTTAGACTCAAGGGTACATCCTGGAGGGCACCACGGGTCTCCTGTTGGAAGTGAAGGTGCCTGGGGGAAAGCGGAGGGAGACATGCTGAACAGCCACTCTCGTTCCAATGTGCAACCAGGATGTAGCTGAACTCTGCACCCAGGCCCGCGAACCAAGACAGTCTCTGTTTCAAAAGCTCATAGCAAAGAGGCGAGCGTCAAAGACTTTACTGCTCTCGCTAAAAGCAGTTCGGTTTCTGAACATACAAAATAATCAAGACCTTTTTAGAAAGAATGTTCTGTTTTCACTCTGCATGAGATGCAAATAACTGCACAAGGTAAAGAAAAATACAAGTCTTTCCCCACACATTCCAAAACACCTCTAATGCTTTTTCTCGCTATCTTTATTCTTTTCCTTGAAAAATCTCAGTCACTCTTTCCATTTAAAATAAACCAACAACATCATAGTACATTAGGTTGCAAGTTTATAATTTCTTGTTATGTTAGTGATTTTTTTTGCAACAAGAAAGGAAGAGAGGGAGGAATAAAACAATACGAGAAATTTTATGAAACTGTTTTTTTTTTCCTCCTCCTCTGTAACCTACAAAACAAAGTAAGAATGCTACACACCAGTACTTGAACCACACCAAAAGATCACAGGTATATGTGGAAATGCAACACCCCCTTCCTTTTTCCTCTTCTACTGTTTTCCTTCTTCTGCTTCACTCTGCCCCACTTTAAGTCTTCTGCAGGCTTCATATCACAGAGGACAAATGTGTATCGCGTTCCACAAGCAAATACTACTTGACCAAGCACCGAACAGTGGAACAGTGGTATGCAAATCTCATCAAGAGGTACAGGGTGAATTTGGAAGTTGGTTTGCAGTTAACCTCAGGGTGCAAAGTGTTGCTTTTGGTCTGCAAACCTATGCGGTATTCAGCTTTTGGCTGCCTACCGGCCTCATCTTCTGACAGTAGGATCTTTCATGTGGAAATGGTGTGCTTTTACTTTTGCACAAATGCCGCGCAAGGTTAAGGCTTTGACAGTCTCCCTTCTCTACGGATACCTGAGCACTGCCAGAGCACGTTCATTAGTCAATCAAAATTTCAGTCATGAACTAAGCAGCATTTCTCGGACCTAACTGATTGCTCTCTAATGAAGCATTCCAAACCCTGGTACAGCTGGGGAGCCGTAATGAAAGTACAGAGAAGGGGCTGCTATGTCAAACAGAGAGGGCAGGTGTGCATCCTGCTGAGAGGAGGCCGGCTGGCTGAGCTGGGAAGAAGTGTTGTCAAGGAGGGGAGCGAAAAGCTGGAATGTATTGAGACCGAAGTGGGTGGGTTGTGTATGAGGGTGATGTGGTTCCAAGGAAGAATCCTCATTTCCCACCCATCTCACCTAAGCTCCTGAGGTAGCGTGCCTCTTCTCATGCATTCACGCAACTTGGGTCAGGAGATGAGCTGCTAATTCTGCCTGCTGCCACTCATAGCACCCAAATTAAACAACTTTTGACTGTGCTAGTAAAAGGTGCCTATCAACCATGTTTGTGGAAACCTTACATAATGTATTTCTTAAAGAGTCAGTCACTGAGTTACTGTAACTAGGTACCATTAATTTCTACAAGCACGAAGTACTAATGTCAGCAACTTTAGCAGCAGGTGTTAAATACCATTGGTGGTGCACAGATAAGATATAAAATGGTCATTTATGTCTTCTAACTGAAGAATTCAGAATGAATTGACAAATGGAATCAAGATGGAACCTATGGTAAAAATGAAGTGACAATAGTTTAGTATTGCATACTGGTAGCCCATCCCAGCTGTACAATAACATTGATAACTTTAATCTCAGTGAAAGGAGATAAGCAGACATATTTTACCTTGCATCCTTGTACCATGTGCAAGGACAATTGGGTGAACTAAGATCTTAAGGGAGACTATTTCTTGCAATCCCAGTAGCACTAATTAGGTGCTCCTGACCTTTCACAGCAGTTCCAGTCCTGCTATGACTGCAGGATCAGGGGGCCCAGCACAAGCTCAAGTATTTCCTCAGTTTCTTAGACAGGTTTTGCAATTTAAGAGCAGATAATTCAGCACAAACTGTGTAAAGCTAAACAGTTTAGAGACAGTCTGTGTATACAAAACTGTAGTTACCTTAATTGGAGCATCTAATACTCTAAAAGACCTTGTCTTGGTAAGCTAAACAAAGCAAAGATGGAAAGAAGATGCAATTGCAGTCAAAAAATGCCAGTAAGTGGAAGCAGACAGGGAGAGAAGGGAGAACTACCTACGCTGAAGAGCAATAGCGGCCCAAGAAAGAACAGTATAAATGAATTGACCATCAGTAAACGTAGGCTGGAAATCAAAGGTAACCATGCAACAGGTTTGCTCTGACTATGCTATTAAATATGCAGTGTTGTGACCACCACTGCCGCCAGGGAGTCAATTTCCTATCATGAGCGGAGCATAAGTAAAAAAAGTATTTCCCCTCAGCCCTTCTTTTTGTCTTATTTGTGAAGGATTTTCATTTTTGCCTGTGAAGACAAAGCCAAACATATCTGAATGGCAGGACCTGCAGGCATAGTTAATAACAGTACTATATTTTGAAAAATTACAATTAAAAAATATCCAATGTCTGATTTATATCACTGCACTGTTTGTGGCAGGCTTTGTTGAAGCAAAGTATTACTTTTCTGGAGTATGATTCACTGGAAATACAAGCAGTGGCATCCAACTGTGAATTTGTTGTGAAATTCATTTCAAAATGAAAAAATTCTGTCTAGAATAGAATTTTTGTGCAGCTTTCTCTACGACTGTTCAGCAGCCCACGCAATTACAGTTTTTGGGACACCATGCTGCCAGTCCTATTATACAGCACTGAAAGCTAATGCACCATATAACTGTAGGTTGCAACTATTAGGCTAATCAAGTGAAACATAACATTCTTAAGTCGAAAATACCTCTTATTTAGCATATTGAAGCACAAATACAATGCCTTTCCATAGCTTCTGACAGAAATGTGTTAAAGAAAGTCTCAACAAGCCCTTGCGATTTCTCTCAGGAAAATGTTATTATTCTGTTACAGCAGAAATGCATTCCACTCCCACTCCATTCTTAATACCAAAGACTCTGACTTGCTGGAATTCTATCTGCAACTAACAAAGCCCCAGTACAGCTCTAAAGAAAAATGGATGTGAAGACTTAAGACATAAAAAATGAAGGACAGTTTCAGCCTTCAACTATCACAATGGCTGACAGAAATATTAAAATAGCACCTTCCAATTTTGGGTCCTCCACTGTACTTTTTACTGTTGAAACATTTAACAAGATCATCCATTAAATTTAATCTCCAGTTTACATCAGCTATTAATTTTTATTTTTTTTGCAAATTAAATCTGTCAGAAAGTCTATATTTACAAGCAATTTTAACAATACCGTAAAGCTGTAGTAAGGATAAGTGTGTAAAGTATGGGAAAAGCAGAAGGGAAAAAGACCTGTGGTTCTGAGGAGTAACAGAAACTAAACTTCTAGCTTGCCAATGCAGGAGTCATTCTGCAGATCTTTAGATGGTGTAGTGCTACCATTTGTCCCACATGTAGTTCTCGGAGCTATCTTTCCGCCAAGTACTTAGATGACAACATTCTACTATGAAACCTCCAAAGTGACTGAATAAGCATGCAAGAGCTGGAACTGCAATACCATATGTGTAATTTTAAGACACAAAGAAGCTATGAAAACTTGCATGCACAAATAGAGCAAAAGTCACACACACAGTAAAACCGAACTCATCAGGATGCTTTTTCTGTGCCAGAAGCCAACACAAGTCTTCAAATGTTCCCAATCCTCCTAGAGTAACTTGAGAGAGAGAGAGAGAGAGAGAGGATACGAGCATCAAAACATTTTTACGTCTTTTGCAGACTCAAGAGTTCAAAGAATGAACTGAAGTTCCGGTAGGACAACTGAAATGCAGGCAGCTTGGGTTCAACATACTCTTAACTCTTGTTAACCTCACTTGAGATGGACAATTGGGAACCTAACCTTGCTGTTGCCTCTCGCTGAACAAGCCTTTCAGCTTGCCTCTTGTGCAAAGAGGAGAGGAGGATGAAAGCACATAACTGTTTAGAAAAAGCAGGTGGTGGCAGCAGGTACCTCTGCTCATTGGCAATAAACCACACCAGACATGAGGATGCGAGGCTATGAAGGGTTAAAAGGAAAAAAAGCTCTAAGGCAAATTCATAGTCAAATAAAAGTCAAGTAGGAATCTTAAAAGCTGTTGTTCTTCTGTGAAGTCAGAACAGCCATCTGCAGGGAGTTCTACAGTCTGACAGCTGTCACTCAATTCTGGCTTTTTTTTTTTTTTTTTATTGAACAGCAAAGAAAAAGAAGGATTCACCAAAGAGCAATGAGTGGTTTTATTGTATGTTGACCAAGCTACCAGTCCTGTTTCAAGACTGAGTTGACTGGCTTATTAGAAACGTAAGCTCTGAGGGACTGAAGCAGAAATGAGCCTTGGGTAGGCAGAGAGCCACCAATTTAGGAAACAACAGAGAGCATTCTGGCCTCTGTAGGAGGTCAGTAGTTGCATGGGCAAGCAACTGCTGTTGGTGGTAGCAATGTTTCTTAGTGCCTCTGAAAAGAGAGCACTAAATTAGTTGGCCTTGAGGCTTGAACATGACTTGGTAGAGCTAGGAAAACTGATGCCTGGGAGTCTGAAATTTCAAATTTTTAAGCCCATCCAATTGTATGCAATATTTTTATAATTTACTGTTCTGTTTGGCGAATTATGCTTGTAGCAGTCAATCAATTTGAAAACTTTTTTTCCCCTGATTGCTTTTTAATAAAAACTTTCCTCAAAAAATAACAACAAACAGAATTTGGTGGCTCAAAGAGATTAATATTTTCCATACTTGACTGTTCCTATTGCTTAAGCTGATAGAGAATTTCAGAATGACCCCCCCATAAAGGAGGACAAATGGAAAAAAAATTATGATTTCATCTGTTCTAAGGAAGGTACCTGCTTTTTAAATTATTCAATATATACTCTTTACAATTACATTATACCTGATTGCCAGATTTAATTGAATCAATATTGGAAATGTTCACCTCCAAGTTTCAGATACATAGTGCCAAACTTTAAAGCAAGTGACACACAAAGTTTGTAACTCTATGTCAGTTAAGCTCCTGCAGCTCTTCTCTAAGTTTTTGTGTTTTTTTTATCTGCTATATGAAACTGCTGGAAAAAAAAAAAAACTGCACACGTCTACTGCAAGTCGTTAATCAGTGCTGTGTAGTGCACATTAAAAAAGAAACTAATGAATGGTATCCACAAAGCCATGTAACTTCTTTAAACAGTCTGGTTTTAACTGCTAAATTTCCTCCAGGTTCTGGCTGCATTGCAGCTGAAGCAATAGGAATAGTTAACAACTGCTTTAACTACAATGATTTCCAGGGTGGTCAGGACACTTTTTTTTTCTTCGTGACACTCAAGCTACAAAAGCAGTGCTATGGGCTAACAGGATGCCCGGCGAGATGGCAGCATATTATTTTCTATTTCTGCAGCTCTTGGGAAAGCAGACTGTGCTGTGCAGTACCCCAAGAGAGCATCGTCCCGCTCCCGTGCAGCCCACTCAGGGATTTCAAGGTCAGATGGATGCCTCCTGACAAGCCAAGTTGCCCAACTGCTAGATACATACCACAGAATTTCACTTTCCAACCCAACCTAACCCATAACTTCCGACTAAAATCAAGTAATCTCTTCTTGAAAACTAAAAATACAAACAGGTAAGACAGAATGGGTGGGAGGGGGAAGAGGCACTAAAAAGTGAAACATTGTCTGAGGTAGCAGCTGGTCAGCAGAGTAGTCAGTGCTGTCTGCGTGCAGAAGTTGCTAGAAGAATTTGAAAAAAAAATAATATTTCTGCAGACATACCTCAGAACACAAATTTTAATTTAAGAGACCTACAGAATAGTTCTTGGCTTCCCATACTTACGGATGACTGCCTGACCCCTCCCAGAGCACGATGAAGCTCTATCAACTATCTTATCCCAAGAAACGCACAAAGTGAAAATTAAAATGCACACCAAAATATTTTTATTTTTGGTATGCAGCATTCCACATAAATGTGACTTACAATATACCTTAGATGTAAAATATTTCAGAGATTCAGGCTACAGAAGTATGTATAGCAAAAAATGTTTTACATTATGTTGGTATTGCGAAGGTACTTGGAATAAATTTATTTATTGACTCTTTCAGAGCACTCAACTTGGATTTGAAAAAAAAATTATACAAGCAATTTGGATTTAGAATTAAGTGCCCGGGATGACATGAAAGAAGTAGCAGCATGTGCTACCCATGAGGAACAAGAGATGCCTGAGGCTACACAAAATGCATTTAAATTAAGGTGTTGTCCTCCAAAACTATTTCGAAATCTAACATTTATAATCAGAAAAAATTTAATGTGACTGACAGTCTATTTAATTCGAATGCAGGAATTAAGAGAAATAATTAAAATTCCATTATGAATGAAAACCCCTTTTATGTTTCTAGAACAATAAATTATTTGCCTCATTAGAAAATGCCCTAAATTATTTAATGTTTCTAGAAAATAATTTTAAAAGCTAGCTACTATTTTCAGTTAATACAATGAATGCAATACCTCATTTAGAAAAGCAGTGTTTTAATTTCCAAGAAGCTTATACCTTTCAAAATAGTCTCCTAACTGTGGAATAGCCAAAAGCCTAACTTGCCTGCAGACATGAGCCTTTCATGAACTACAGCACTGCTACACGAGTATGTCATGCTATTTTACTGAAGTGCCCCCACCCACACAGTGATATCATCTAACCTGACACCCCGCAGATGTTTTTAAAAAAGGTAAAAAAAAAAAAAAAGAAAAAAAAAAAGGTAGAGATGTGACCTGGAATTTCCCCATGGACATAACAAAGCAGTTCACCTCTACTCTTTGCAGCAGCACAAAGGTTTCTCCCTTCAAAGACAGTTGATAGGAAACCAGCTTCAAATACCGGTACTACCAGTACCGGTATTTTCTATATTAAGGTAGCTAGACAAACCTGTTTGTTTCTTCCTAATTACTAAAAATGTATTTGCTATTTCACTTTGCTGTTTGCCTTGAATAAAAACATTTTTAGACAATTGTTTGTAGGATGCTAAGACCCGACACTTATATCCGTCAGCAGCTCTAAAAATAGAAGAACTTTACCAGGTCATAATGTTTACAATCACTGAAGCTGCTTTATTTATTTATTACATTCCCTACTTGTTTTGACCCACAAATAATTTTCAAACTGATTTTTAAAAAAGCTAATAATGAATAGCTGTCACAACCCAAGTAACAAGCAATGCAAAGAATGGCTTTCATTGAGCTATTACTTCTGCTTTGCCCAAAGAAAGAAATATGGACTCCACCTCCTAGAGAACTAAATGGACATCATCATGTTCAGTAAATTCCTGACTTCACAGTAAGATCTATGCAGTCTGATTAATAACACTATTTTTACTACCTTCAAACATGATTATATGTATTTTTTTAAAAAAATGCTTGCATAGTAAATTAACAAACACACACAGCCCCGTGGAAAAGAAATAGTAAAATTGGAGGAAAGTAATTAATTAAATCTAATCTAGACCTGAAGATACAATTACAACATTCAAAGTCTTTAATGGATTCATATGATATACCTGAATCAACTGAAATGTCATACAATGGCTCCAATGTTATTAAAGCAGAAAAAACCACAGACAGTGACTCTAGAACCTCATTTGAATTTAACCAAGAATGTAAAATTTTTCTCTAGGCCACTTCCTGCTGTTGCTGGAAACATTCCCTCCTTTAAGCAGAGATGGATTTCAAGGTACTGAGTGTTGTTTTGAGAGTGCATTCAGAAGAAAATGTGAACGTGTAGGCAAACTGGAAACTCTCTGGAGAGATTACCCACTTATTTAACCACATTTCCTGTTTTTTAACCCATTTGTCCTAAGTCAGTCCTTAGACTACTGACAAAAATAGATACAAGTGTGCTATAAATAGCTCATTAGCAGATCTTTCTTGGTAAAACTGAAAATGTTTTGATAAATCTATTGTTCTTACTAGCTCCATACTATTTAAACTGTGAATCAGATTAATGTTTCCTTGAAATTTTTCTCTGCATAGCTCATGGTAATTATAAATACACAGTGTCTTAGGAATCAGAGAAAAAATTGTACAAGCTAATAGTAACCTAAAAAATAGCTATCAATAATTGAAATTTAACAAAGAAATTACTGGTAATCTATCTGGGAAAGTGCTTTATAAAGCACAGTTCTGAAGCAAGGGAAGACAGAGCCTGATCGGTGAATCAGAACCCAGCTAAGTATCTTCAGATCTGAAGGTCAGAGTGCTACATCTTTGAATTAGTTGCCTTGCTCTTATTTTCAGCCATATTATGTTGATGTAAAACAGCAAATGTCACTTGAAGGACTTGACACAAGTAGCCACAAAACTGCCTTGCACAAACGTTAAACATGAAGGCTTTCAAGATTTATGTTACTTGTTGGTTTTGAACTATTTCATTCAAGCAATAGAAATTATGTCATCATGTTCAAAGAACCTGAAAGTTTCAGCTGCCTTGTCAGAACTCTAAGGACTGCCACTACGGTGTGATTGATATATTTGTAGACTGAAGCTTATGCATAGACAAGAGGAGAACATCAAGAGAATAATACTGGTTCTGTGCCCTTGTGTGTAGCCCAAACTAAGATGTCTTTAAAAAAGAAGCTGCCGAGGCAGTTCTGAATTTCCTGCTTCTCCATCAAACCTTCCAGAAAGGTCTGAGGGACAGCTGAAGAAATCTGCAATCTGAATAATGCTGCCTTCTGATCCTTACAACACACATTAAAATCCACTGCTTCTTGGGACAGAATATAATCCACATTATCATTAAGAAGATAAAGACCAGAGGCTGTAAAGGCCAAAGACTACAAAACAGGAAATGCCCAATAGTGCTTCACTTAGGAAGAAGTTCGCTAGCATCTAATACTTTAAAAGATGCACAGGTAGTTGGAGGCCAATTTGACATGTATGCATTTTATCAGGAGAGTTTTACTAAGAGATGATTTACTTTCATTTCTTCCATCAAACACAGTAACATAAAGTGTAAAGGGTCTTTTACCAACCCAGACCTTGGAGGTCATGAGTAAAGGATGCTGCATGTCCATGAGAATTGAACCACAAAGGCTCTCAAATTACTTGAATTATTGCAGAAAAAACTAAATTTCAACTTGTTAATCTGGTAACAAGAAATGTAAATGGCAAAAGGAAAACAAAACAAAAAACCCTCTAAACCAAAACAAACCTCCTATGCATTACTGTAAAAAAACAAAACAAAAACCAAAACCTACTTAGGAGTTTGCAGCCATCAATGACCCTTAGCTGAACCCAGAATTTGAGTTAGAAACTTGTCTTTTAGTTGTTGTCATTTAAGCATTAACAGCATTGGCTGATACAGATACAGCCATGACACCATGCTCTACATGCAGAGCTGCCCCATCAACGTGTGTTTGTAATCCATGAACACAAGCCTGAGACAGAATAGGAACACAAATACTTCACAGCAAATACTGTGCTGCTCTACAGATTTATCAGCACTTAAAAAAATAAATCTTATCATTTCTACTTCAGTATTAGCAGTGCTGGGGCTCTTGAGTCTTTTTCGGTTGAATTTATGTGCCCATATATATTTGACTTAAGGGGAAACCCAACAGTGTCATATAATCACAACTATCAGATATTTAAAGTAGCAGTTGCACCATGAGAAAAGAAATTTCACCCAACTACAACATAACACATCCAAAATGAAACTATCCAAAAAGATACTGTTCTCCTTGAGTGGGAAAAATAGGTTCTGCAGAATGAAATTTTTGTGCGAGATTTTTAGATATAAAATCATAGAATAGTTTGGGTTGGAAGGGACCTTTAAAGGTCATCTAGTCCAATCCCCCTGCAATGAGCCCAGCCATCTTCAACTAGACCAGGTTGCTCAGAGACATGTCCAATCTGACCTTGAATGTTTCCAGGGACAAGGAATCTACCACCTCTCTGGGTAACCTGTTCCACTGTTTCACCACCCTCACTGTAAAAAATGTCTTCCTTATATCTAGTCTAAATCTTCCATCTTTAAGTTTAGAGCCATTATCCCTTGTCCTATCACAACAGGTCCTGCTAAAAAGTTTGGCCCCATCTCTCCTGAAGGGCCCCTCTAAGCACTAAAAAACCACAATAAATTCTCCCTGGGGTCTTCTCCAGGGTGAACAACCCCAACTCTCTCAGCCTGTCCTCAAGAGGACGTGCTCCATCTCTCTGATCATTTTTGCAGCCTTCCTCTGGACCCACTCCAACAGGTCCATGTTCTTCCTGTGCTGAGGGCTCCAGAGCTGGATGCAGTACTCCAATTCAACAAACCTTCCTTCTTGACTTGAAAATTAATACACCTAGGCATGCCTCACTACTACCTGAACTTTTCTACCAGCAATCCATCAGCTGTAGGATGGCCTCCTAAGCACATACTGCTTCATTCTCCCCAAGGAAAAATTCTTAAATTTTTAACAAATTCCCTCCCTCTGCCCCCCATCATTTTTTAGCATAATAGGCATAGCATTATTTATGGAAGTTCTAAATTTCCACTAAGAACAATTTAAATGCGGAAGGATTTTCTTTTGATAAAGCAGAGAGTGTTAATAACTAACATGCAAGGTGCTGAGAAATCAACGGGGCACATACCCCTGGTATGATTAGGTTCCCACCAATTTTAGGAGTTTGTAAAGCAGGACTGAGATCCCTGTATATGTATCAAGGATATCTGGCAGAGTGGGAACTTAATAGCTATTTTCTAGCCACAGAGCACTTTCCAATGTCTGTGAGCATAAGAAACACTGAGGCAAGACACAATATTGCACATAAGAGGGGACAGACTGCTTAGTGTATATATATTTGATATATATTGGATGTATTTTCAAAAAAGCCTCATCAACATTCGTCTTATGAAATAAAGTTAGAGTACACTGACCAAGAAACTGCTCTACTACTTAAAAGCTCTCTCTGCTGTTTTTTTGGTGGTTCTTTTTCCTTTGTTTTTTCCAGTTTCCAAAAAATAGAGAAACTGTGGAACAGAGCAGCTGGTGGGTGGTGGACATTAAGTATCATCATCTTGTATAAACTAGTCCCTGCATTCTTCTGAAGTCTTGTATTCATATAATTTCCAGTACTGTACCCTGTTTGTCATTTACGTGAAGCATTTTCCAAATTCTTCACAACTGAGTCACTTTGGAAAAAGAAACCAATGGTACCCCTTCACAATTTTGACATAAGGTTCCAAAAGCCTGAGTGTGATAACTCATCCTATGTGGTGGTCCTTGCCAATCCCAGACACATCTCTCACTTCACAGTGGTGTCAGCAGGGGTCAAAGTCAGTAACACACGGACGCCTTCACACGTCCCCCAGATACCCCAATACAGGAGGATTTATGTAATGGCAAGAAGCGTCAATTTTTGAAAGACGTGTTTCACAGATAAAAGAGGGTAGCTATATGCATCACAAAGATACAGAATGACCAATTCAATGGGAAAAGCAAGTCACTTCTTTAATTGTCAGGTGTACTAAAAATCAACATCTCTATCAAAACTGAAAACAGTTGAATCCAAAAAATTTCAAGCAATATTTCCTTTCATTAACACAAACCAAGCATAGTCTGCAAGAATATTAATTTATTTCTTTCAAACACATCATTTTTAAGGCACCCTGAAGGAGTCCTTTCATGATTTTATAAAACCTAAAATTATTAAAACCTTTCAAAACACAGACTTGCTCAGGAAACGGTGTGTTCTTCTCATAATTCTTGAAGTCACTGGTACTGTAATAATAGGCTGTCATATGCAAAATGACAGCAATTTCATAAATGAAGAATGGGCTTAGAGATATACTATGTTTATGAATTTACTTTGGTTGTCACTCAAATATTATTATTCTAAGAAGTGAGAAAACTGAAGTCAACTGATCCAAGAGAGACCAATTTCACAAAGAAAGTATTTGGAATGATACAGTCACTAATTACTTCAGTGTCCACTTGTGTCCTACATCTGTCTAACCTTCAAGCTACAGAAAAAGAATCTTAGTCACCAATGATACATACCCTGTGTTTATTACAGTGAGTTAAGACCAATACATTTTGGTAAGTAAAAGGGAAGGCACACTTGGCAAAAGGAGGTAGAGTATGGACTTTCTAAGAGAGCTGTTTTGTTTTTTTATTGTTTGTTTAAGTAAGAAACTTTAAAAATGCTGCTTTGAGCAAAAGGATTACTAGCAGCAATAAGACAATATTCTTGGTTTTTACGGTATAGTTTTGTTAGTACAATTAATGATTATTTGTTTTTTAAAGTTGCTATTTCTGTTGCATTATATCAGAAGTACAATGGTAACAAGCAGGTCAAAGTAACTTTTTTAAAGATATGGTACAGATATAACACAAAAAATCCAAGACTTTTAGAATACTGCAAAGGTCTGTGAATATTCTTAACTCAAAAAATGCAAGCAGTCAATCACTATGGTGAAAGAAACCACAGGATGAGCTGTTAATATTTTTACATACTTTCTTTCGAATTGCTTTGTGTATGTGTACCATTTGTGGATACATGGAATTTTTATTTGTCCTCAGTAACCAAATTCAGCAAACTGGCAACCAAATCAAAGCCAGGGTATTAGCTTACAAGCAAAGACTAATAGGTAGCAGTATTTTGTAGGCACAGTGGAAGCATTGAGTCATGAGAAAGATCTGACCGAAGACAGGGACCCTGGTTTCAGATGTGGTGGATTCTTTGGAAGACATAGGCTTCATTTCAACAAATTCTCCACTTTGAGTTCTATCGTAAAATTTAGTTTCTTTTTCAGACTTGGTAACTTGTGATGACCTTGAAGATGTAGTTGCCATTTTGACTTTCAGGCAGTCCTTACCTCTACCAACATTTGTCTTTAAAACTGCATCATATGCTGCAGTCAAATACATATAGATCAGCAAATCAGTAATAATTACTCACAAGAGTATACCTTGAATTTATGGCAAAAAACCTGATTTTGATGTAGAATTTTATTTATCTGTCTGTTTAAATAAGTAGACCATAAATAAGTAAGACCATAGCAGCTTTTAGAGGTGTTAATGCACTTAAAAAAAACCCCACAAAACAACCACCGCAAAAATGTCAAAAAATTAAAACAAACAAAAAAACCCAAAACACCTTACTGCCCTCTACTCTAGTAGGAAAAAACGAGATAAAAATTGTTGCAAGGCACATACAGTACTCAGTGAGATCGCATATTTATCTTATTTATTAGTGTGAAGGTAAGAGCTTGCACCGGCTTCCAATGTTACTATTTCACAGCTTTTCACTTCCAAATTTCACTGAATCCCTACAGCATTTTGAAAAGGGCATGGATTTGACATGAAGAATGTCTTTGCATGACCTGAACAATAGATCCTTAAAAATTGTTCAAGTCCAAAATTAACATTTGGAAGCTATCTGGACTCAGGAGTGACCCACAATAACTGGAAAGCTTAAGATTTTTCACAGTTCAAAGTAAAGGATTTTAATAATTTTGAATTACTTCAACTGCTGAACAAGTCCAGCACTACAATTTCATCCAAACATCAATAAAGTTTAAGTGTTTCATTAAATTTAAATTGCTATTTGTCGTGTAAAGAAATTTTAAGCTAAATAAATGTTTTTTATTACAATGGATCTGCTGAACTGTTAGAAGTCTATCATATTTTCCCACTTAAAAAGTAAGAGTTCAAGGGCTTGATAACTTGGCTACAGAGAGAATATGCTCCAGGCTGAATTTTGTATAGAAATTTTGTATAGAGAGCTGAGAGTTTTTGTTACACTAAAATTTTCAACTTAAAAACATGCACACACCCCTGGGCAGAAAGTGTTACTGAAGTGTTGAGCAGGCAGCTATTTTTCTGCTCCTCTAGTTTAGCTGTCCAGTGGCAAGGTACGTCTTGGGAACTGTATTTTCATCAGTGTATTTGAAATGTTAATAAATACAACATCCTTAAGTACTGCACACCTTGAGGGACAAAACATGACAAAACTACTCTCTAAGCACAGCAGCGTGAATTATGGAAACCGTATAGGCAGCTTCCTGCACAGACAACTCTTACAATTTTAATGCAGCTGAATTTACTTGACTAATAGCAAAGTAACTTGGAACTTCCCATTTAAACAACAAGCACAAAACTCTGAATTTGGGCTGGAGGACTATGACTTAGCTACAAACAGCAGTAGACAAACCTCTACTACAGATCAACCATTAGCCTTAAATGACATACACAGACACCTATGAGTAGATAACAAAAATACACTAAAGCTTCCCAAATGTTAATGATGGCCTGTATGTGCTTCTTGACCTCATAGTGATCCCACACACACTCTGTCTTCTGAAACTGTGACTGTGAGGTCAACGTGATCTAATTAACTATTCCACAGTTTAAAGTCCCACTGCTTCTAGAGCATATCAGTCTGCCTTGAAGCCAACTTTTCAAATGGATACCTCGATTTCCACAGGAACTTGTCTGCAGCACGGACGAACTCACAACAGGAAATGTAATTGTGTGCATTAGCCAATACAATATGAAAAACGCAACCATTCCAAGTGAGCAAATACATTTAAATATAAAATAGAGATAGCCCCGAGAATGCATTTAACCTCTCAGCAGATAAATGCTGTATAGTAAAAAATTCGTTCTGCCCATACAGAAAGCTAAGACCCACGAACGTCCAAGGGACTCTGAAACAGTTCTGGGGCATAAGAAAAGAGCGGTCCCAAGATCTTGTAGCAGCAAGTACTACCCAACTGGATATTACATGACAAAGAGCAAAGCATCTACAGTGAGCATACTTGTGGAAATATATCTTTGTAGGAGGAGAACAAGCCCAAGCTAAAGTTAAAAAGCTTAACTAATGAGTCTGATATAGAACCAACATCACAGTTTGGGAATACAGGTAATTTTACTTTTCATGTGGCTTTCTTTCCCCACTCCACTTGTTTCATTACACCTCAGTTTGTTAAAGATTGCTGCAGAGGCTACCTCAAGCATTACCAAGATAATAAAGACCTAGTTACTAAGGGTAATGACTGAAGGAGTAGTCTAACGCTGAGCCCACTTAAACACCTCATTGACAACACAGGTGTTAATTTTTTTTTGGCCTTTAATCAAAGTAGAAATCAAATGCAAAAAAATAATAGTAACAGTGACTACTGATTTCAAGTTCTAAGCTTTCGGCTTTTTATACTATGACCTTATCACGCCTCCCTCACCTCTCTGGTCTGAAGCATCACTGAGCTCTTCCTCTCCTACATCCCACATTTACATCCATCCATCCATCCATTCCTACTCACTTATCCAACCTGTAAACCCAATGTGCTAGTGCTCCAAAACTGTTTCCCACCTCATTCCAGTGACACTGGGAAACCTTAAGTAATCAGCAAATCAAATAATAAATATTAAGATGGCTTTTGTGCCTATCAAATTCAAAGTAAACGTTAAAGCATTCACTATGCAAACAAGTTAGACAACTGAGTATTGTTCTGCTGATGACATGATTTATTACTACTAATTTTTTATTGAAAGGGTTGGGGCTGGGGGGGGAGGGTGGATATGTTTGCCCTTTCTCCTCTATGCATTATCAGCATTATCATTGATTCCAATCCCCGACTAATTTTCTGCTTTGAGCAACGCAGAGATCAGATGCTATTATCAAAGGCAGCCATAAAAATACTAAATAATATTAAAATATCTTAAGTGCTTTTTTGAAGAATGTGCCTGAGGGTGTAAGAGATATTTAGGTTTCCTTGTAACGAAAAGAAGGTTGTTGACATTAACAGATGTCAACCCAGAGATGGACTGCAAAATAAAACTGTGTGAACTAGAAAGCGCTGAACTGATGGCAAGTTTCCTAAGTAAAGAATAAACTCACCATCGAAATGCCAAAATGGAGACAAGTACGGTACAGCTTCCTTTAACTTCCTTTAACTAAGCTAGACAACAAAAGAGAAATCTGAGTTGTCAGACACTGCTGACAAGTAAATCTTCTGGAGTTGTGATAATCATTATCTCATTCAGGTATGAGAGTGAGTTCAACCATCAGTTAGAAAGGGTACATGGACAGAAATGATTTTCAAGCTACAACAAGACTCGGATACAGTCTGACCAAGGAATCACAGCAAGACTAATTTTTAGAGATACAAGGCTTTTGTGCTCATGCTCTTCCCATCTGCCCTAGGTCTTCAAAATTTTCACGAGAAAGATTCTTCCCTATCATATTATTTCTCTTTCTAAAGGGAAAAATAATATGATACCTGGCTTTAAATAGGCAATTTACAACTTTGCTGACCACTTAATTTTGCAATTTGAGAAGAATGCAAGTATTCAAACTTTTAATGAAAAATTAAAGATGTTTTGGAGCTTAACTCCTGGAGCTTAAAAGTCCTTAGCAAAGCACAGACAGAAATGCCACAATGTATTGCAGGAAGGGGACTGACAGGCAAAGGCAAATAAAAGCTGGGACTGTTATAAAATACGGGCGACAGTGTAGTAAACAACTACTGGTAGGCTTAATAGCAGAAAATGCTGTAAAGCGGAACTGTGAGTGAAGGCAAGACATGAAAAGGAAGAATCAGCACAAGAAATAGAACAGTGAAGTTGCAGATGAACTTTTACTGCCTGCTTGTGCATGTCAAGTCTGGAGTCTGCTGAGATTAGCCAGCGAGAAAGTTGATTCAAAGTTAGCAGCAGAAAGTCTTGCATGCAAGAAGCATGAGGAAGGACAAGGAGGTATCTAATAAAGACTACGTGCAAGTGTAACTCAATGCATGGCACGTAGGGACTGGAAAATGCGATGTCTCTCCAGGACAGTCTATACTGGGATTTCTACAGTAGTCAGAAATTAAAAGGTAACCTGTTGTCAGAAACTACAGGAAGCTGGAGAAACAGTTCTCTCTCCTGTTCTCATTTTGCAACTGTTTCCAAGGACAGGGAGGGTACAATGTCCATGCTATTTCACCAGCTAGTGTGTTCCTTAATATTTATAATTCAGACACCAATGTAGTATGTTAAAGAAATCTCACCATTCTCAGAAGCGAGAAATGTAATGAAACCTGAACATCTAAAAGTGAAACCCAGGAAAAACCTGAGGTTAAAATGAAGTTACACAAATGAAGGTATTTTGAAACATGCAGTGAAATTTGTGTTTATATTTCAAGCAGCAAATTTTTATATTTTTTTTTTACAAAATTAATTGAAAGGCTACAACATGATAACCCCTGATTTCAAAATTTTAGTACACAATTCTACTCTGCAAAGAACTACGTGTAGTAAATCAAATGCAAGAACTACATTCATGCAACACGTGAATTGTTACACTTGCTGGCTGAACAGGTAATTTAAGAATATTGATAAAAATTTGATTGTTGATACAGAACACAGTTAACATTTCCTTACTCTAATGATAAAATTACTACTGTATGTTGTAAATGCAGTTAGTCTGAATGAAAGATAGCATATTATAACTGGAGTACTTAAGGAGCACTGTGCACAAGAACACTCTGGTGTTCCAAGAAGTTTCTCCACAAAGGCACTATACACTAGAACAGATACACAGCTGCTCCTTCAAGCGCTCATTCCCTTCTGTGCAGCCCTGTGTTTATGTGGTCTCCTTTTTTTAAAAAAATTTTTTTTTTTTTTGCCTTTACATGCCCCAGATGAGTTTGCCATAGCTCTCTTCTTCCAGGATGTGGAAAAGAGAACCAACTATACTTTATACTTACCTACTGGGCAAATAAAATAAAATAAAATAAAATAAAATAAAATAAAATAAAATAAAATAAAATAAAATCACTTTTTTGCTGCAGTTGCTAGCAGCTGGAGGCACGTTCCATTTTCAGTAGCTAAGGTGGACACTTTTACAAATGCTGAATCCCCTGAATCCCCTGTGCACTGAGAAACACTGCAAGAAAATGAAACACAACGGCATGCAGCGCAAAAACGCGCAAGCGGTAGGACGTGTAAGGCTTCAGCCTGTACCCTCTCCTCCTACTTCAGTTTCTAGACGAAAATAACTAGTTAGTGGAATATATCTGTGACTGTGTCATGAGCAGTTAAACAACTGGCATATTGTAACAAAAAAAATAAAGCACAATTGACAAATCCTTTAACAATTTTATTTGCCAATGCAGAACACTTTTTTGGTTTGGTTTTTTTTTTGTTTGGTTTATTTTTTTTTAGGTTTTGTTTTTTAATATGACATTTATTTCTTGTACGTATTAGAAATGCAAAAGCATCATTGTTTTCTTCCTGTTGATGTGCAAAAACTAACTGGCATGTTATATCCCTGCATCAAAATAGCAGAATTTGACTTTATGAAAGCAGAAAAAGACAGAATTCCTAAAGACAGGACATCAACTGTTTAAGATCTGTTAGAGTTCAAAATCACCTTCATCTAGTAAGGTAATTCGGAAGCCATTCATTTGAAGTGTTAGAAAAAAATCTGAAGAGTTACAGAGATTTCAAACCAAAATGTTTCCCACATTTCAGTCAAAAAGTAATTGCATATTTCTCAAAAAAAAATTAATAAAATTCTACCATATCCAAATGTTTTTAAGATGTAAATGTACTTGTCATCTTTCACATGTAAGCAGGGTGCTGGTGCCCCAAATTAAACAAAAGAATAAAAGTTAGGGTTGACAAGTATGTCGCTGTGTAACTACAAATTAAATATGCCTTTTGATATTTCATTTTTAACTGTTGAGTACCTTTTCATCAGGCTATTGCTATTAGAAGTTTTTTATTAGATTTTTAAATTAGAAAAATAACAGATAAGAGATGTGACAAGTATATTAAATCTGATTTAGCAGATCTGACGCACTTAATCTTTTACTGCAAGAGTGGCATTTAATATATTTCAAATGTTTCAAACAATGCTCCCTTAACATGCCAAATACGAAGAAATTCAGACTTAACTCTACTATATTCAATTTATGTCAAGTACAGAATGAATACCTAAAAACACAATCGACTTTCAGTTGAAAGTGTGAAATCACCTGAAACTTTCAATGCAATGTGAAATTTTAAATACTGCCAAAAAATCCCCCCAAAGCCCCATATGAAGATACATGTATTAAAAAGGTTGTTAGATTAGCCTCTGCAACTCTGTCTGCTGTGAACTTTAATGACTGTTGGCTAGACCGCACAGCACCCAGCATTTCAAAAATAATTTTTAAAAAGAGAAGAGTTCATCATGCTCAAATTCCTCAGAAAAATAAATGAACATTCACTTTTTGTGGGGGAAATAACAAATAAATAAAATAAATAAATCCACACTTACCATAGTCTGAAATTTATGTAATTGTTGTATATGTAAACAAATAATTTAACAAAGCTTGCCACATCATTAAAAATAACTTAATATTTGCAAGCAAAAGCTCACATTACTAATCTAGAAGACTGAATGCCCACATACCACAACTACTTTTGCTTGTCCTGCACAAACCTCAACACACAGAAGTCTTTTCTATCCAAACTCAGAGTAACTCAACCACCTCATTCACCCTCCCAAAGACCATAGGCTTGGAATTCAGAAGAAATCACAGTGCATAATTTTGTCAGGTGACTAAGATAAAATATATGCATTTAAAATGGCATGTAAAAATAAAAACACAACAAAACACAGCCTACTACTAAAAGAGAGAAGAATCTACATGAACAAAACACCCTTGAACACTGAACTAACAGACTGACCAGTACATACACACAAAATAATCTACTTGGCTACTGATTAACATTATGTTTCCCATTATTTCTTTAATCTCTTTAAATGCTGTTAATATCGTAGATTAAATTGGAACAGTGGTTCAAACAAGAAAAAAGAGCGAAACTAGATTTCATTGTTGCTGCACGTTTAAATTGAAGTCTTTGTTGTAAAGACTCTGAAGTCGACACTGAAATTAAAATGAAAATTATTTATTAACAATAAATCTAATTAAGTTAATTATACTGCCTTCTAACACCAGCAGTCACACCTTAGATCAAAATGAAGAGGTAAATGTATAATTACCTTGTGCAAAAGTTCTTTCTGACATTCAAAACATGAAAAGAGCATGTATGTTGAGAAACTAAACAATAAAAGTTTTAGCACAGACTAAATTAAAATTTTTTGCCCCATGCAAACAATTTGCCCTTCCTTATATTTAAGACTGTAACAAAAACCATATGTATATGTAAGTATCTGATAATTACAGGATAAGTAAGATATATGCTTTTTCCACATTGACAGAAATATACTGCAAAACTTTAATATGATGTATTTTTCAAAGTTTGCACAAAAAGTAGACTTCTTAATTTCATTCTAATTTCTTCTTCAGAACTGTTCATTTATTACAGTTCTTATTCTTCTATTTTTACTTCTATTTCCTCCTGAATTATATGATACAAGGAAGTATGGTGACTGCAAAGTTGCCAATATATAGATTGTCAAGGTTTTTGGATAAGATTTTTCTGAATATTCTGTACTGTAGAAGACTTTAGGTAGTCAAATTAAACATGAATGCTCAAATTGACAGGAATCAAAGAATGCATTTTAAAGATAAAGACAGAAACACTGAAGCGAGTTACTAATATGACACAGAAAACCCTGCGGAGGCAGGGACAGGATCCTGCCTTCACTTCCCCCCCCCCCCCCCCCCAGATTATTCTGCACTCGCTTCTCAAAATCTGTAACAGCTGAGGGCAGATTTTTGCCTATAACTGCTCCAAGTAATACAAACCCCAGTGTTATCTCCAAAACAGCCTCCATTTCATAAAGCAAATCAACTGTACTCATGTGGGCAATATTGAAAGATTGGATTATACTTGATTTTCTTTGTATATTTTTTTCTGTACATAATTTTTACTGACATTGAAAAGAAAGCAAACAAAAAGACAGAATAGAAACCTGAAAATTCCCTTACTGCACTGGTCTATATGGCTTAACAACCAGAACCGGCAACATATACATGTAACTTCTGTAAAGTAGATTTATACAGATTCGGGTCATTTGGCTGATGTTGCAGAGTTTGACTTTTGTAGCCTTGATTTTGTAGCCTTTTCTTGAAAGGGAATAATGTCGATGGCATTGGCAAGGCAAAACATTTAGGTCATCTTTGTGTTTCTCAGTGTTACTGCCTATATAATAGCATATAGCGTTGCCTGTAGTGTTATCATAAGTATATATTACTATATACATAACTTCTGCCAGCTGTGCAAAGAAAGTGATCAGTAACATTAATAGACTGTCATCACTAGAGGACAAGAGTGCAAGATTGAGGAGATTTCTTTGATTATACTGCAGCTGCTGATAAACTCACTGATCTAGTATCAGACCGCTCTGCCTTTTTATTTGCACTTCAAGTCTGCCTCTTGTTTGTATAATCCCTTTCAATCCATTTCTATTAATTCTATTTCTAGATCCTACCCTAATTTATCTACCTTGTTCATCCCATCCTGGCTTCCCCTGCTTTGTTCCACCTTTGTTCCTTGCTAGATATCAGTCTTCATCACAAGCTTTTCATCCCAGTCTGCTCTTTCCCTTGCGGCTACCTTATCTTCAAACAGCTTTGGCATCCTCCCCAAGAACAATTTCATCTACCCACCTCCCTGACAACCCAGATAGGGTGCTTTCTGCATTTTATTCAGGCTTCTAGCTCCTTCAGTTTGCTCAGTAACAGCAGGGGGAGCATCAAGAAAGGAATAGTTGCTAGTGCTTGAGAGGTAAAATTGTTCAACAACAGTTGCAGCCTTGAAGCTCTGGGCTGGACTAGCAACAGGGGAAATTCATCATCAAAAAAATATTATTCCCAACCAATTCCTGAGTATTTTCATACCTACATTTTTCCAAAAATGTCCTTTGTAGAAGATGTATCTGTGGCATCAGCATGTCCCGGCTCTGGGCAAATTTTCAGTCTCCAGATGGAACACTTGGAAGTTTCAGACTTTTTTTATTTGCCTTTTACCTTAACTTTTAAGCATGGGCAAATAGATACCTTTTCCCTCTTCTTGCCTTTCAAAAAGAGAACTGTTCTTGTCAAAATTTGCCTTTATGCTACCACTAGTTCTATTTGAAAGCTAATGCAGAAACAGTATATAAATGAAAATTCAGCCAAAACTATTTCATCTCGGCAATCAAGTGTAGCTGTATCCACTAAGGAACATCGAGTAACTATACTTGGGCAACACTGCACATCACTGGTAGCACCACTCAAGCACATCTGAAGCAATAAATGTTTTCATCAATTGTCTTTTTTAAAATTAGATCTTGTCTTCTGTAGCCTTAAGTCAGCCAAATGACTCAAAATCTTCAAGTTTTGCAGTCATAAAGATTACTGAAGAACTGATAATAATTTCTACTATACAAATAATGTTTTTCCTTTAACAATTCATTAAAGATTGATCTTTAATGAATCCTTGAATGAACTGTGTGTTTGACCCAGCCATCTGTGTGCTGCTATTTCAGTTTAATAAAGTAGATACTTTTACAGCTGTACTTTGAAAGGAACTGTAAAATAGGGCTTTTTATTTTTTTTTTGCTTGTTTTGGGTTTTTTCTAAGAGGAAAATGAAAAGATAGTATATCTACAGCAGTACTACCTGCATCTTTTAGATTACATCATTGTATATTTTTCAAATACTACACTGTAGCACAAATTAATTTTTGTTTGTGAATACTACCTTATAGGAAAAAAATCAATTATATGCTTGCTGGGTGACTTTTTTTTTTTCATTGAATACTGGAAAAAGTCAGATTCTCACATGTTGCATGGGGTTTTTTTTCCAGTCCTTTTTTTTCCAATAATGAAGTTTACCAACACCCTTCAAGAGGGAGACCTTCCCAGTCACTTATTAATTTTATCTTCAGAGCCCCAAATATTTTCAGGGTCAACAAACCATTGCTATAAACAGACAAACTGAAGGTATCAAAGTTACACTTTTATACCAATAGTCAACAGTGTAATTTAACAGAATTTATCCATCAGAAAGATAAATCAAAGTGGAGAAGCATGGAAGTGACTGTACGCTCCTTCTTAACATGTCTAGCTTGGAGATTAGCAAAAAAATAAAAGGCCAACAATTTTTTTTACTACTTCAAATTAGCACCTCTTGGCCAACACTATGATATCCCTGAAGAGGAGTCTCTAGTAATCACCATCTTGATTTTCATTTTTGTAAAAAAGTTACTGAGAAAGTACTTCAACAACAACTTAGATAACAAGCAGATTACGGCACACCTCTAATAGAAATTCAGTACTCTCTTTAGATGAAAAAATATTACAGAATAATCCTAAAGGCAACATAAGTCTACTAAGTACATCCCAATGCACTAGGATCAAGAAATGATCATATAAAATATGACATAACTTATTTCTTGCTGTCTTTTTTAGCTGGTGGGAACGCAAATATGCCAAGCAAAAACATACTTGAAACATGATGATAAATAATGTATTATGTGTATACAAATTTGAACGTGCAAGATTAAATAAATTATTTCAGCTATACACTGTATTAGAGCATATACTCTGAGCACAAATGTAGTAATGAAAGAAACACTTTTCTTCAAAGTAGTAAACCCTAAATTTTTGTGTTTCTAAGGCCCCAGTGAGCAAGTACTGTACCTCCTGATTCACAGGATTATCTCCCTATCAAATTTTGAAGTACCACAACATTTCTAACTTTGCCATATACAGCTCCATGAAACAATCAAAACAAGAAAGTACAAATTGTCATGTCAAACACTGATTTACTGAAAATTAATAAAGGATTACCTTCAAAATGCTATGTCCTATGTTACTGCAACTAATTTCTACTTGGTATGAACCAGACAATCATGAGATAAATGATTAAGATGTATTAGTTTTAGATATGACAAATTAGATGTTCAAAGGACCTAGATGTTAAGATGTGCAGGACCTAAAATGTGCACAGTATTCACTTCTTAAAAAAATACAAAACAAAAAAAATGCAAAAAACACAGACTCATTTATATTATGCTTCATTAAAACAGAGGCTCTAACAGCACCTAATTGATGACTAACATATCAATCATTCCAAATACTTCATACCTGCCCTTCTTTGATGGTTTAACATTCTTTGCTAAACTAATGTTATAGTATGCATTTTCTCATAATTTTACCTTTTCAGAACTGTAATTACATCTATTACCAAAAGTGGCCAGATTCTTTGGAAAAAAACCCGAAACAAGCTCAATGAATTTCAGAAGAAAATAGCAAGGACTTCTTTTATAATTCTTTCTATTATATATAAGCAATGAAGCAAAATAATCACAAAAAACAAGTATTAAAGAGATTATAAATGATAAAAGCTGCTTTAATCATTTGGGGGTATTAAAAAAATTATTAGGAATTAAGTAAAGACTGTGAGAAAGAACTTATAATATGAACTTGTCAAAAGTTAAAAACACAGACTAGAAAGAAGTTTTTAATTTTACAGTATATTTTAGCTCCTATCAATCACTTTTAAAATAATTTCAAAGTTTAATAAGCAGATATTTACCTGCTGGAACAAGACAATCTTTCCAATCAAAATATCCTGCATAAATGCCAGGTTCTAAGGACCCAACTATGGGATCTGCCTTGAATTCAATGTACATTTCAAACAGTCTTTGATCCAGCTCTTTCAAGGATTCCATACTAGCCTAAAAAACAAAAAAAAGAGAGAAAGAACATAATAGAGTCATTAATTACAAGAATTGAATCACATAACCAAAAAACTTATATCACGTCTTCTTTAATTTTTGGTAAAGAATAGCAATTACTTACACATTTCACTTCATAATTACATATATTAAAAAAACCAAACTATTATCTGTCCATCCTACACAGTATTTTTTTTTTCTGATTCTGCTCAGCAACAGATATTTTTGGGAAAGGTCCAAGAAATGCCAAAGCAGGCAGATCACTCTGTAATTGCCTAACTGCCTAATTGGCATGATATTTTTATTCTGCATGTCAGAAGGTCTTGATCTTGCACCAAGCAAACAACTGATTTTTGCCAATGCTTTAAAACATGCCCATAATAATTTCCATCTTGAAATACGAAAATTTTAATATAATACTTAAAATAAGTAATATTATGCTGCTCCATACTTGAAAAATACATGTATTTATTTAGGAGTCTCTGCCTTTTGAAACTGTACACATGAACTTCCCCCCCTGCTCCACCTCAAGGAGCTGCTATACAACAGATGCATAAGCTGCAGCTCACAAACATCTGCAGGATTTTTCTCTTTGACAGCTCCCTATGCAACTTTTATTCATTCACACAGCCACACTGAAAGCTAAAGGGATACACACAGCTTTCTCATTGTACCTGAATAACTTTAAATTTTATACAGGACTTTTTTATTAAACATAGGTACACCTTGTCATTGGAACTTCTAAAAAAAAAAAAAAAAAAATCGGGAACACAATGTGTATCATAAAATGTTAAAGTAGAAAGTCAGTAGTTTAAGATGATAATGGATGCTAAATGCAAATAAAATATGCTGAAAATAGTATGTGACTTCAGCTTAAATGTATTTATGTTTATAAATAAGAGCTTAAAAGATAAAAAGTAAAGCTTTTAAACTATTACTCATATTCCTCAACCATTAGGGAAAAAAAGCCTATATATCTATATATTCATATGAAAATTTCCAGAAGCAAAGGGATTTAAAAGCAAGGAAGAAGGCAAGGCTCTAGACCAAACTGGGAATTCAGAAGAAAGAGACAAAGAGAGGAATACTGACGCATTATCATTCCTTTCTCTGTAAAAGACAAAAGATTTAATGCTGCCAGCTGCTGAATAAGGCATGAAGCTTATTAACTGCAGCGATGTCTCTGAACTGGCTTCTCCTATGGCATGCCTATATTGGTAAGTGAAAAGGGAACTGCAATATTTGAGTCAGGAATACATAGAGAGATAAGCCTTCAGGAATAAAATCATAAGCGCAAGGCAGAACAGTTATTGTTGAGGTCAAAGCTGCTGTCAGGTTCAGGAAAGCTGGAATGGTGAAGCTCATCCTCAGAAAACAAGAGACGCTACCACCTTCCTCTGCTTTCCTGTCTGAGGAACCTCCTTTAACTTGTCACATGAGAATCTATATCTCAAGTCTGGATTTTCATGAGGCACTGAAAATTTGCTTCCAGGAGAAGATCAAGGCTATTTTCTTCTTCTTTCCCTCTTATCTGATTGCCTGTTGACAGCCAGGACTTGAAAAAGAATACACCAAAAATGTAAAAAAAAATAAAAATCTCACTAAATCCTGTTTTTCCCCTTACACAGGATCACAGAAATGTAAACCTGGAATAGGTTTCACGACACTTTTCACTTCAATTGCTTATGATTAGGGAGAACATCTACCCTTTGACCGTTCCTATTCAGGTTTGAGCTACTGGGAAAAATAAAGTAAAAGTTCCAGTGTGAAGTCCCTGCAAACATGCACCCATGCAAAGAATCTCTGAAACAACTGCTTCAGTGGTCCTTAACAAAGTGTTTTAGAATTAAGTAATTCCACCTTCCACTTCTGCAGTCAATTCAATACAAAAGATCAACTGCACATTCAGTACAGGTTTTTTGTTTCACGCAAGTCCTCTTCAACATGTTTCTAGTTCAAAGCACAATTAAGACAGTGGTGGGTAACCTTGTTTTTCAGCTTGGAGAAAGATAACAAGAAAGAATGAACTGTATGAACATCTGTATGTTATTATGAGTCCAGGACGGGGCAGTGAAGCAAAGTCCTCAACAACCTCCACTGTGTATATCCATTTTCTTAGATATTTCATGGGGTAAATGCTCATAAAAATATACAATTCTCTTGTGGTTATCTTTCTGCTCGCAATTTCCCTGTAACTAGAGTTTTAGATTTTTGTATGAAAGCCATTTTGAGCTTTGATCCTAGTAACTCCTCTGTCTTATCTAAGTATAAGAACTGTGGAAACAATTATATTTAGAAGCTTAATCAATAAGCTAGAATGAGTGTTAGGGGATACATATTTTTTTTTTCCATTTGTTAATTGATGAAACTGATGATAAAAAGTTAAAGAATCTCCACAGAAAAGCACTTAAGAGTTATTTAGAAATGAAATATCATTACTAGTGAGTACTCTAAGTATATACCAAGATGAGATGGCATGTGCTAAAACACAGTGTAAAATTTGGCTGTTTTATATAACTTTGTATTTGCACACTAAAACGAAAATGGATATAACAACCATATAGAATGTAAGCAAATTTTTTGATTTCTATGTTTTCAGAATATTGGATAATAATGATTTCACTTCTAAGGCAACTTAAAAAAAAACCCTCAACCAACCAACAGATAATTTTTACCAATATGCACTATAAAATTGACTTTAAAATTCAATTTATAAAGCTAACAGAATTTAAAGGCGTATTTTTTTTTTCTGGTCTTCTCAGATAAAAACACATTCTAGTTTTTAAAAATTCTTTATTGGAAATTCTGTATCTAATAAATAGTTAAGCAAATTAAATTTAAAGAAATGTAGGTCACAGAAAAAAAAATTCTGAATCAATCCATCTCCCTAAACCTCTCTGGGCTTCTAGCCTCTCTTAAAATTAATGAAGGGTTCAAAAATTGCCATCTTAAGATGACTATCTAATTATCCAAATCCTCCCAGCTAGCGTTACTGATTGATGTGTCCCATGTATGCAGTACTGCATGAGTCAGTGTTTTCCAAGGGTTAACACAGATTTGAAATTAATCTGCAACTTCAACATTCAAATTTTGCCATTTGTAAACCTACGAGACTTTTAATGGCAATACTTCAATATGGCTGCACAAGACAGTATTGAACGCAGATGTCTCACTTGCTTATATAGACAACACTAACTGTACCTACCTCAACTCTCATTTGTCTCAACAGCAAATAGTAGCAATATCCACAGTAATTTGGTATACTATACTAACCATACGAATGATATCAGCCCCATTTAAATGCTATCAAAAATTACTTCAGCCACAGAAATTCAAACAACGTTCAGGCAGAACAGGACTAAGGGTGTGCTATATAGTAGAAACACCAGTTCAAGTGAAATACCGTACTCTGTACTGGAAACGATAACATTTTACTTCCAACCAACAAATGTTTCTGGAAATAAACTAGCTTTATGGTCCTAAGGATTAAGTCACAACATTTCTCATAAAAAATGATTAATCTTTACAAAAAGACAGGAAAATGAGACAGCTACTGCCGCCCACTTTGACATTTTCGTTCTTTGAAAAAAAAAAAAACACACACAACAAAAAACAACCAACAAAACAAAAAACCAACAAAAAAATTGAACCAGTTTATGAACAACAGCTATCAGTAACACAGATTTCCAGATGAAATAATTTATCAAGTATATTTCTGAGATAACGATCTTTTATTCTCTGTATTAGGAAAGCACAGTGACATTAAACAGCTTTACTAAGAAATCTGATAAGCTTTGCCATTGAACACACAAGTCCTGAATAAGAGGTCACATTTTCTATATTAGCTACTTAAGCCTTACAAAACCACACAACAACAACATTGATATGGTTGTATATCCAACTGATGCTTGGAGTCCTACTCATTTGTGGAAGGCTCACCCAAGAGTCCTTTTGGCTGTACAAACACATGCACTTAATTTCCACAGAAAGTAAAACAAATAAAAATGGTTTCCTTCAAGTAATGATACTTCATTCCAGTGCTCACACTTACTTGAGTTATTTTTTCAACACCTTGAAAGCCATGTTTCTCAAAATGTTCAGCTATATTTAGGAAAGTATGACGTTCCAGATAACGGCAGTTGCTGAGTGCAATTAAAAGCCTCTGTTCCTAAAATTTTGTTTCAACAGAAGAGAGTACAATAGTTAGAAAAAAAGAAATATCAGCGTAACAAAAACTGTAAATGTATATTATCTTATTGACCCTGCGTGTGATAAACATGCTGATAAATAAAGCTGAGTTTACAAATATTTTTGTCAATAGAGCACCAGGAACTGAGTGAATATCAGGTATGACAATTGAACACGTGTGCTTTTTCTTATGGGATCTAGAGCATTCACTGGAATAGCTGTGACTAATACAGAACTGTGGTTAAGAGTTCTTTGCAAAATTTAGGTTTGGACAGCTTTCCAGGAAGCTGTTTCTGGCTTTTACCTTGTTTCAAGAAATATGCTAAGAATTATGGCCATCATAAAAACATAACTAAAGATCATCTTCACTTTCACACAAAGCTGGTTAAAAAAGGGAAGAAAAACAGGTACTGAACAAATGCCTTCACCCATTCTACAATACAAGAAAGTTCAGAAGAATATAATTTCGGGAGTTAATTTGGAAAAAAATTTAGGTGATTATAACTTGTCTCTGTTCTTCAATATTTTTTAATTACAAGAAGGTCAAAGATATTCTGAAATTGATATATCAGGATTCTCTTTCACTGACCTCAGCGCAACAAGGTGTAGTTTCCAAAGAGACAAAGAACCAAACAAGACAGAACTACTATTTAAAAAGACTTGGTCTTTCCTCTTTCCCTCTCTTCCCGTCAATGGGAAAACATTTTTCTATGTATCTCAGATGGAAGTTCAAAATCAACAGCAGTAAATATTTTGAAACAAAAAATTATTTGGCAATGAAATCATCATAATACTGCATATCCAATTAAAAATGGCCTTGCTTTTCAGACCCAGCACTCCTGACAGCTTTGTATTCTAGTAACAGTGTTGAGACGTGCAGTTGCCTCATACTTTAAATTACAATCAGCTGGAATACAGACAACTGAAAAAACAAGCACTTTAAAAACACAGTGACAAATCTTACTCTGTTGATTCACTTTATCTGTTCTCATTGATCAATCAGGAAAAAGAAGATAAAGTGTTCTATGATTTACAGAAAAAAAAAAACAAACCCAAACAAGCCACACTACTTACTCTCAGTAAAGTAATTTTTGGGGAAAAGCTATGTTACTGAATATCTGCATCCTCATAGGTCTTAAAAATTAACTATAATCAGATCGATTCTTATAATTTAAAGCAAGGTGATAAATCAAAAGTCAAATCCTCAGCTGTTTTAACATCAGTGCTATTTTCACTGATTTCAACAATGCCATTGTAGATTCTGAGGAGGATCTGGTTTCAAAAAATGTCTTAATTATTTACTTTAAGATAGTATAACCAAGATATCATAGACACACTTTTAAAAGAAAAATTAAGAAAAAAGACCAGATTCCTGCAACTTTGAGAAGCTTTAAGTATTGCATCAGCTTTTTAGAAATTGAATTAGAAATTAGAAACTTACTGAAGAAAGACTTGAGTCTTCATGAATGCTTCCAAACAAATCTGGAGATGAAACATCAACTGAAAGACTAAGAATATTGTTTAAAAAGTGAGTTGATCCTGATTTTGATTACCTGATACATGGTGGATTCAAAGAACAGTTGGAACAGGAGACTGGAATCTTGTTTCAAGCCCCATCACACCACATAATAAAGCAGCCCATGTCGTTCAGTATTTCTAAGATGTCCACAAAGTCCGCAGGAGATTTGTGGATAGACAGTACTATTCTACCTTTCCCTCTTAAAGCATTTTAATTTTCTATAGTTTCTCTTTTTTGCCACAGATTCTTATTAGTTTTTACACCTATCCAGCCAATAAAGGCTTCCAAGTAGCCAAAAAGAGAATGGTATTAGGAACACGGTTAATTTGCCTTTTTCTAATGCATATTGCAGGTACCAATATTTGCTATGTCTCTGGATTTTCAAACAGAAATGAAAAATGAGAAATGGTTCTCTTTAAAACTTAGGTTATTCTGACTTGTTTTGGTCTTTAAAAGAAGTGGCTCACGAGCAATTACAGAACAAACAAACTTCCAAGAATTTATCAGAAATACTCATCAGTCAAAATGGAAGGGAAGAAAAGAAAGGCAGAGGTTGTTTCTCCATGAGTAGACATTACTTAATGACAAGGATAACTCATTCCATGTAAGGTTGTGTCAAAAACAACACATCTGCTTCCACAGCACACTATAACTCTTGTCATTAAATAAAATAGTATAACTAATACTGTATTTGTTATTTTGTGTAATATTTATTACATGATATCACTGAATTGTTTGGCATAACTCTTGTTTCAAAGCACCCCTAACCAGAGGCAAAAGTATTCACAAGAAATATCAAATACCAGAGAGGATAACACCAGATCATCACTGAAATTTGAGACCTGTCCCCTCAATTTCAGAGTATCACACCCAGGTCCTATTTATTTTACTTACTGTGCTGTATCTATGTCACCATCAGGTTTGGTGCTCAGTTGTTCCAAACAGTCTATAAAGACCTAGGAAACAATAAAGCAAGATCTACATTTTCTGCCAGAAATAAAAAAACCCACATTCTTAAATTCACCTTTACTACAGTCAAAAGAAGCAGAACAATCATCATCACCTTTGTCTTAAATCTTACATACAGTAACATTTGAGCTACACCTTTTGAATGTATATTTTTAATTTTATATGCTTCACTGTTTACTTGTAGCAAAACACAGGAGTTTTAAATCCTACTAAGTGATTCTCATCAGGCATGACTAAAATTATGCAGTCATAATCTGCTGATTTGCAAAGAAGGCATTGTTAATAGTTTTCAGCTGTTCAATCTGAACAGTTGGTCCCAACTAAACATCACAGAAGCATCACAAAAAAAATTATCCATTTTTTGCTTTGGGTCATGATGCCTTATTTGAGAAGACTGTAAAAATGGTTCAAAAGCCTAAAGCATTCTATTACCTAATTTCAAATATATTTTAAAAAACCCACAGATTTTGTTAAAGAACATTGGTTTCTGATACAAAAATTAAAAGCTAGATCTTCAACTGATGAAAATCAGCATTGCTCCTTTTATTATAGTATGTCGATGTTAGATGACATCAGCTCAGCAAGTGACTCTCAATCACCAGTAAAATCTTGAACAGTCACAATCAGTAAAACACTTGAATATGTCACTTACCCTCTGAGGATCTGATATCATCAGCTTCAGCTAATAACCTCTACATATATTTAAAGTCAAACATTTCTCAGTATTCCAGAGTGTATCAGAGCAATAACAGAGTCATCAACTTCAGCTACCTTTTGTGAGGTGGGCAGGGTACAAAGCAGACATTTTTGTTGATCGCACAACTTCATCCTTAAAAGTGCTTGAGTTACCTGCATGATCCCAATGCTTAGCTGGCACACATCCTCCTGTGTTTTCTGTTGCTGGAAAACCTGAAGATGCAAGCATATTATTTCAGCAGAAAAGCTTCAAGAGGCCTTAGTCTCAAGGAAAGCCCAAGTAACCTATCCCTAAAGAGATGGCACAATTACAGGGAATGGCTGCTGGGACACAGTGTTTCCTTATGGATCAATTTCAATTTTTCCCCACCCTAAAAACGGGGAGAGAGAATACAAGTCCCAATAAACAGTTTGACAAGCACGAGGAGACAACACACTAAAAGGAAGGAAGTCATCCTACCTAGTACACGTGATACAGATCATTGATGGCTAATGGAATTGTAGCAAAAGCTCCCAGGATATTCAAATTTCTTTATACCCTAACAAGAAGGATTCCCCACACACTGCAGATTCTTTTGAGTAGTGCTCATTGAGAAACTAGAAAAGCTAGCCATAAAAATTAAAATAAGGGAGGAAAGAGAAATAATATCCATAGAGGGGCCCAAGGGACTTTGGAAAAATGTCAAACTTCCTTAGATCACTGAAACCTGACAGAAAACATCAATATCACAATCAATCAGGGCCTCAAGGTACTAAGTGAATGGGAACATTCAGGACACCTGATTTTGAATAAGGTTTACAGATATAAAAAGCTCAATTTAAGTTCTAAGTTCTGCAAGAAGTTTGGATGCAACACTGAGTGAAGAGTAACTCCTAGGAATGCCCTGCCTTTTTTTTTTCCCCCATGCAAATAAAGCTGCATCTACTGCTTTCTAAAAATTACATCAGTAACGTTTTTCCAAAAGAACTACTTCCAAGATTTAAATATAGGTGCAATCTGCCCCCCCCCCCATTACCCCTAACAAAGGAAACACAAACAGATTTCTGAAAGCTAGCAGCAGTGAAAAGGGTGCACATGTAAAAAAATAGAGAAGAAAGTTATATGTCTGTATCATTCTCTGAAAGTTCTTGTTCTGAAACTCAATAGTAATTTACATAAGAAGAACAAAAATAAAAGCAAAATTCAACACTTACACTGGCCTCTCCAGGTTTGCAGTCCAGCACAGTTTTAAGAGATTGCAAGGAATGGATAAGGCACTGTTCAAACTGGGATGGCTGAAAGGCAAGTGACTTGTTAGCTTTAGATAATCATGTTGAAAGTACACTACACAAATATATAAAAACTTCTATGTCATACAGCAAGCTCTTTCTCTCCAAGTTATCCCAAATAAGAGGAGGGGGAAGACATAATGATTCATATGATTCATATATTACCAGAGGACCCTTTTGTAGTGATGTACTTTTGTACTTAAATTATCTGCAGAATTATTACCATAGATCTATGTACTCTTTTATCTGAATGAGAGAATTTTACACAAAACAGACTCCTCTAAAAGGGTTATGAAAGACTTTTATAGCTTGTTTGTGGTAGCATATATTAACAATTGCACTATAGAAGCCTGTGACACCCTCTCTCCTCCCCTTCTTGATCTAGGCTGGGATAGACTTTCACCTGGGCTACCTGAAATGTCTGCATTTTATTTCAGCAAAAGGTTTCTGAGAAAAAAGGGCCAAATTTGCTTTCACATGGAGGGAAAAAAAATAATAAAAAATCGACTGGTTTGTGCGGCTGTTTTTACATTTCCAAACCTGAAGTACGAATTTCTTGATGCATGCATCAATCTCTCTCTGAAAGTGCAAACGAGTTCACAGCGTCAGTTATTAGTCAGTTTTTCCTTGTCTTTCTCTCTTCCTTGTTAAGTCAGACCTTTTTTCTTTAATGAGGCAGCCTGCTGGTATTAGGCAGGAAGCTGTTGTACAAAGCAACATGAAGCAGAAAAGAAGGACATCATCCTATGGGATTTGGGTCAAAGAGATGGACAAAAGAAGCTTCTAAGGCATGTAAACCTCCTTTTCATCCAGTAGATAGTTTATGGCACATTACCAACTTTAGGCTTAGGAGTCACTTTTATTTCTGTAAATAAGTGATGCCTGTATGGCAACCTGAAAAATCATCAGAAAAGCCACTAAGACAACCTGTATTTATTATTTTCAGACCTGCTTAAGGGTCACAAGGAACTGCTAGGGAAGTGCTGTATGTAAATTCGTGAGTGATTTCTAAATACCAAAAATGGAGTTAAGCAGTTTTAAAACAAAGATGGATTAGGATGCAGCAAAAGCATACAGAAACAAAGCTGTTGTGGAAGGTCTTCCTCCTCTCTTCATTTTACAGACGAATTGTGAAAAACAAAAAACTTAAGGGACTTGCCCAAGTCAGCGGCAACTGAAACCAGGACCAGAAGCTGTAAATCTGGTTATAATACTATAATTGCCCAACAACACTCCTTCCTACAATGCGTATATTGTGATTGCTTAATGCCCTCCTACTCAACTTTGAACACGTATTTATAGAAGCAAATAAGAAAAACCAAAAAAGTCTCTGGAGCATTCTCTTAGATAATACACACAAAACAACTCTCCCTCCCACAGGCCCTTTCTGCTTTCGGAGATTGTTTTTAAGTCATACCTACAACATGCTTGCTGTATGTTAGGCATTACTCATTACAGTTTATTTCCAGAAAGCATCTCACTAATTTATCTGAATTTGGTTTCAAGTTATTTGTTGTTTGTGTGTAGGCACTCTCCTAAATTAGTTGCTTTTCAGTTCAATTTTCCACTATAACATGTAAGTGACCTATTTATTTAGCTACAGACTAATTCCATGGTAATGTGCCTACTAAGTTATGAAGCATTTTGATGTGAACTGAACTTCTTGTGACCTCAAAAATAATTTTTTTCATCCCTAAAATAAGAGGCTTGACTATGGAAGTTACTATACTTTATCACAGTAAAATCATGCTAGTGGTCAGCAGTAATCATACTGATATATTTAAATAACCCCACTTAAGGCAGAAAGTCATGCTACATATCTTGATGCCCAATTCTTACTTATTTTGTCTCTCAATACATTGCAAAAATCTGAAAAGCTTTTATTTATGCTTTCTGTTTTCTGTTTTGCACCTTCAAAAACATTACTGTTTAGTAATACCATTATCACTTAAAGTTACTTCAGATATAATATTTTAAGAAGGATAAATAAAAATTCTGGAAAAGGAAAAAAAAAGAAAAAAAATCACCACACTTTTCGTTTGATGATGGGATCTGTTAAGACTGCTGTAAATAAATAACCACCCAAACAAAAAATTTTGGATTTTTAATCTTCCTATACTTTAATAAAACTATAGATGCCAGCATGAAGACATATAGACAAAGTGGAAAATAATTCCATTTTTGGGGAATATTAAAACCAGTTCTATTACACTTGAAAAGCAAAATTCAGCAAAGGAAGTGCCTGCAAGACATACAAGTATACCCACCAAGGATGTCAAACCTTCATTGTCAACCACCCAGTCTTCCTTTTCAGCTAACCTCTTTATATCTGTAAAACAGATTAAGAGAGGGAAGGGTGGGGGGAGGGAGAAGGTATTAATTTTCATCATTAAAACCTCCTTGAACTTGAAAAGATAAACCACAGACATTGGGACTGCAATGACTAGGCATACAAGCAAATAGCACTAAAAGCTTCAAAGCTTTCAGCATTCTCAAATGACTAAGAATGGAACTCATACATGGTATGCTGGTGACACCGCATAGAGAAGCGTATCTTTGATACATGGCAAGAGTTGCATGAAGCACATCTTTTACTGGAAAGCTTAAAATTAAAGGAATATTGTGAAGACTTTGGGTTTGTTTTTATTTTGTAAATTTTTAATCACAACATAAAATACTGCATTTAGGAACCCAAGTCTCTAGTCTACTATACTCCAGTTCTTAATTAAAAATGAAAGAACAACTGCCTAGCATTTTAGCAAAGACAGAAAGGACAGCATATAATTCATATTTAATAACTATAAAACAGGCTGAGAGTCCCCACTCAGGGTCAAGGACCCACGATGCTAGACTTTCTTCAAAAAGACCTGAAGGCACATACAAAAAGCACTCTCTTCTGCTACCCCGAAGGTGCCAACTTCTATAGGCTTACTTAAGCTAACAGGAGCTAAGTCAGGATGTGAATCCAAAGCTCATGTGAAAAATTCCTCCATGGGTGCATGCATTCTGCATTATTTGGTTTTTGGAGGGCTTAATCAACTTGTAAACAAAAACAAAGATGAAGTGCAGTTTGTAGGGGCTTTGACATACACTTTTTCGCACACAAATTGCTCATCAGAACATCAGAACTCATTCTCTACATCGTGACATTCCATTTTAAATTAGCACAGAATTCAGAGAATTACCATCTCTTCCCAAAATCCAAGAAAAGAGGATAACTAATGTATGCTTAAAGGTATCTTCACTACCTTGGTGCTTCAATTAAGAAGCTTGGTTGTATTGTCATCATTTGCAATTCTACATCTCATGGAACTATAGGCTTGGTGAGGATAAAATGTATTAAGATTTGTGTAGAATAATTTCTCTGTTCATTTCCCTATTTAGTAAACCTCTTAATTCAACTGCTGTTCTTGTGAAGCTTATGTTGCACTGGTCAGCCTTTGCATGCTTTTGTGGCCACTCACTTTTGCATTCTGTTTTGAGCTACTACAAAAGAAGCATATTTCTTTCTCGTATTTCACTGCTCACCAAATTCCAGTCAGATACATTCATGTAAAACCCCTGTCTAGTCTGGCATTCACATAATTTGGCTTTCATGACCTTTATGACCAGTGATCACACATGAAAGAGAAAAAACTCAGACTGCTTCTCAGGGCCAGCATGAGTAAATGGCGTTTATCACAACAAGAAAACCCTGTGCGTGGGCAGATCTGTCCTATTTAAATCGTTAACGGTAGAGTACTCTATTAAAAATTTTAACTGAGCTGAATGCCTTTACCAACTCAGAGCACACAGCAAGAGATGAGACTGAACTTTGTATCAGCAGTCTACACAGCTCGTATTTCAGAGATTATAGAGGTGAGATTCAAGTCCATGAAGAGCCTTTTTGGCTTATATTACAGATATAACTACATCTGAGATCCACTTACATAGCTCCACGAGAGTATAATTAACTTTTCTTTCACTGGATCCCTAAAAATAAGAGCTTCTCCAAGGGCCCAGTTAGCCTGGTCCTGTCCAGAAAAACTATCGAAACACATTCAACCTCTGCAATTTTGCTTTCGCTGGTAAGGAACGTAAAAAAGGGTCCCATACCTAAGGCACACAGTGCAACAATATGGAATGAGAGTCATCATACAGAAAAGCATCTTTTATCTTTCCTTGTTTGATGCTACAGCCCAACATGTTTGATGCTGCCTAGAACTGCCTCACCGATAGGGGATGGAAGCAGCAGCAGGGAAGGCTGCTGTTACTGGCTAGGTGAAAGAGAGACATTATGCAGTCAACAGAATATACCGGCATCTTAAGGGGTCTGATCTCTTCTGATTTAAGAAAGAAAAGCATGAATAAAGATGTTCAGACCAGATAGGGAATCACTCACACACAAGCTGCTTTCTATAAAACTCTTAGGTACAGATTACCACAAGAGTTTTTTCTCCACAGAATGTATGTGGCCAGGAGTCAGGACATTAAGAAGCAGAAACTCTGGATCCGAGCAAAGAACTGGGATATTGTTATGATGCAACAAGTAGGCAAAACTAGTAAGACAGCAGACTTTCTGGCTGAGAGCTTCATCATTAATCACGTATTGGAGCTCTCTGGACCACACTGTAGAAGCCAGTGAGGTGGACAGCTCAAAAGATACGATAGGTTAAGAAGTGTCAGCAAAACAGTTCACAGCTAGATACCTCCTTCCTTCAGAACAGTCAGGACATCTAACGACTTGCTCACAATTTCTAGATAGAGGGCAGTCAGTCCAACAGTATCATCCTCACATCACGATTAAAATAAAAAATATCTTTTTCACCTACCATTTAAAAATATAATTATCTCAATTGTGCTAAGTGAAGAAAAGAAAAAGACACTTCCACATACCTTAAGTGAAATCTGAAATAGTGGTAATACTTTCTGTATAGAGTTTTAATTAGTCAAGACAACCTATGTTGTCTATGGCACTTGTGTGGCCAACAAGTTTGATATTAGCACAGAAAAAAAAATGGTAACACTGAAATGAGACTTAATAAAAGAATTAGGAGCTTAGAATACAATTCATATCAACACTGAATCAAATAAACCATAGAGGCCTTATGAATTCTTGTCACCAAAATTTTAAAAATTTGCGTAATGTAGCCACGTGCACTTAGCACACTTGAGGCGTGAGTAAAAAAAACTCAGCTTCATGTCAGCCTAGAAAATAATGACAAATATGTTAAAGATTAAAAACTGATTAAATTGTAAGATTCAAAAAGCCCTAATTTTTTAACATTGAGGGTAATTAGTCTTTTGGAAAAAAATCCCTGCTAAGTCAATTAGGTAGATCAATCTGCCCCAATTTTAAGACAGACATTTATTTACTTCATTCACATTTACATTTCAGAGGCGAATACAACATGGTAAGATGAATGGTCTCTGATGCACATAGCGTCATGTTAGATTTAGAGAATACATTAGTAAGCCTTGACAATTCAGACATTTATGGCAAAAGCTATGCTCACAACAGAAAGCTTGGGGATTACAATGTTAGTAAAAGGTCTTGGAAAACAAAACTAAAACACTTCATAAAGGGATATGGATTTTTTTTTAATTAGGGATGGGACATTGCTTATTTAATTCTTCACTTTATAGAACAACTCAAAAAAAAAGAAAATAAATGGTATTTCCAATATGGAAAAGCTGCATGAGATAAATCACTTCTATTGTAAAACTCTCTCAACCCAAAGGAAACAGATCTAAACTACCGTATTCATTAGACTATGGGAAGACTCATAACACACATTTCTGTCAAAAGTGAAATACTTGAGTAACTACAGAACTCAGAAGAGTCCACTGCCACCACAATACCTGTAACAAACATGATTATCTTCCAGAATATGGTTTGGCCTAATTAGAGACAAAAAAAGTATGACAGTAAGCAAGAAGACCTGCAGCCTTCTATTACCTTCAGCCGTGTGTTGTAAGGTCACTATAATGCAACGTACACGAAGGTCCAAAATAAGATCCTGGATGATTTGAAGCATATCATTGGGTATCTCGAGTGCAGTAAGAGACTCAGAACTAAGTCTGGAAAGCAAATAAAGTTAGACTGAAGCGTAAATCTCTGGGATTTTTTAAGATGATATAATTTCATTGAGGGTTTTTTTTAGACATTTTCTGTGTATGTGAATACAGTAGCTCCACCCACAGTGTACCCTGCAAAACTGATTATCCCATTCAGAGAAGACTAATTATTTGCTTCATTAAAAAACTTGCAAATATACATTTATTTTTCTGTGACATTATAATAATGTGATCACAGCAACATGCCAGCTTTTCCCACTGTCCTCTTGCACTTCCCCACCTGCCTTTTTGCATCCATTTCTTGTCTTACAACCCAAGAATAATCCTTTTGGAGTAGAAGTAGCTTTTTCTGCTGTTTTTATGTGAATGCCTAGATCAAATCCTAGGTCCACAACAGGGTTTGAGAGATAATGTTTACCCACATTAGAACAGTAACAGCCATCAAGTTGCCAAAAGAAGTGATGTGATTGGGCATCAGATTGCCAAGAGTATACACATTTAAGGAGCCAAAATACTGTATCACCTGCAGAGTGAAGAGTGCATTCATTCACTGTTTCGCTCCCAACAACCCTGACCAGGCACAAATTACCAGCTACTATAGCTGAGGATGGAAACATTAACTTTTTCCTATAGAAACAGTCACACAGCAGCTGCTTGCAAGGAACAGCATTTCAGCTTTTAACTAAAAGGCTGCAGTAGTGCTCAGATTTTAGTTAGGGGCACAAAATGAAGTTCACTCGTTTTATTCAACTCTTGGGTATTTAAGCAAGGACAATTCAAATGTAGTTCATTGACGTTTGCCTTACTGCTAATACTGACTAAAGCACAGGTACTAGAAAATACCAAAGAACAGGAATTGAAAGGCACAAGCAAACAAGTCTGAGCAATAAGTGGAATATTGTCACCCATCTTTAGGCTCCTGTTCCTTACTCCTGGCATTGGGGCATAAGCCATCAAAATCCCATCATTAATCAGACTGCTATCTGCTCAGCATAACTACTGCTGTATTAAAATCTGCATTATCTCAGCCATCCAGGAAACATAGGATGGAAATACACATCTGTGAGAAGTTCAAGTGACTTCAGACTGCACAGAAGTACTGTACTTGATGATGATTCCATTTCTAAAGGGAGCACGCAGCTGTCACATCCCTGAGATCATCTTTTTTCCTCAGATAACTCACCCTAACAAATACATACCTTTCTAGCCCTACAATAAGGCAAGTCTTGCTGACAATGGCTTCACTGTATCACATAGATCTAATTTATCCTCTAGAATCTATTCATATTGGGCAACTACAGAATGAGGTACAAGAGAAAGACCATGCAACCACTCCACTTTAAGCTGTGAGATAAATATAAACAAGCAGAAGAATTAATATCACACAGATATAATGCCACTTCCTTGTTATTTAGTTTTTTAAGCTTTCGCATTCTTAAATATAAATAGAAAATGGTAAATCATTCATGAGGTAACTGAAAAGAGTAACATTCTAGCACATGCTTCATAATGACTTTATGTTACAAACAATAAAAATAAGATTTAAGTTATTACCTAGCTTTGCAACACACAAAGGTTTTTAAGCAATGCGTAGACTCCTCTTCATGAGAAGAGTCAGCCTTTATCATTGCTGTGAGTCACAAGAATTTTTTAGATTGTCAAAGCATGGGGCCCGAAAAGAAAAGTACTTGCAGCACCTGAAAAACTTCTGACCCGGTCATCACTGGTACCTCAGCACAGTACGTTCAATTCTCTTCTCCAGATTTCTCCTTCTCTACTTTTGAGTGCTTTTCTAGCTCACTGTACTGAAGTGTCAGCATAGGCATCAGTAACACCATGAGGTAGGGAAGGGAGTGGGAAGCAGAGAGAATTTCCCCAGTTCTCAGTTCCATTGTTCATTACCAGGGCATCATTACCAGAAAGCAAGGGGAGATTCTCAGAAAAAGAGCCGCCTTATATCCTATAACTTCAGCCTGGATCACACCTCGGATGGCAGGACTCTGAAGCACAACCAACCTTTAGAGAATCTGTTGGTTAAACTGCCAAGATGTGCAAGTGTTAAATTCTAGAATTTTATAATTTGAGTTAAATTGGATTGCTTCTCATAAAAGGGCAACATCACTGCCAAAGCCTGTTCCCTTGTCTCTTTACATCTTTTCATCAAATGCCAAGTCAGTTCCTTCTTAAATCGGAGCTTTCCACAAAATTCAGCTAGAATAAGAAACTTAACATGGAATTTTTTTTTAAGGTACAGATAATGTAACTGACAACAGAATTTGGGAAAGTGTTAAGCAGACTTGACAACAGGTATATATCACTGCTAGTTCCATCTGCAATAAAAATATATACACGTGACTATACACCTTCCTTTCCTTGCTCTGTGCTTTGCTTCTTACCTACTTTGAAAACCACAGATAAAAAGTCCAGTATCATATCCAGGTATTACTTAAGTTTCCAAAAGATACTGACCATTCTTATATCCTCCATAGATAAATGGAAGCAAATTCTGTATATTAATGAGACATCTTGTAATTAATGACATGCACGTTACTAAGTTTATAAACAAACATAAGTGTAAGCAGAATGGCATTATAAGCAGAAGTATCACCTTTCCATAAGACAATTGTAAAAGTAAATTGTGATTTAAGAATAATACCATAGGGCAAGCAGGCTATTTTCACCCATTTTAGCAGCAATGGGAAGATGTGTAGCAAATGAAGCAGATAATTGCTTTCTACCCTAAAGAATCAAATCCTGTTTCATTCATGGAGTGTCTATGTTGTGCCAGGCAAATATTTTATTCAAACTTTTTCATAAGATCCTATGGAAAAAAAATGAATGTATCATTACATAATACTTCATGGTATAGCCTTATTTATCAATTACACTTGGGCACAGAATCCTAAATCTTCCGTAAGTAATTTTTGAAAATGTTAACATTTTCACTACTCAGGGTATTTAATGCAATAAACAAAACAATTTGTCTTAAAGCACACATATTTCAGGAATTGCATCATTTTATAGGCCACGGATCCATTTACCTTACAGTCTGGATAACATGTGTTAGCCACTGGCCAGAAAGTTCAGATTTCATCTCCCAGCCACCATATTGTCTTGATTCTCCTTCTTTGAGAGTGAATGGAAGCAAAGCTCCACGGATAAGTTTTACCAGAGAGTGCATCACTTCCTGAATCATCTTCTGCATCGGAAGAAGGGAAAGAAAAATCAACAAAAAAGCTCTATCAATATGCTTAAGCAACTACGTACTTGCTATACAAAACAGCTTGGTATGTATGATTTACAGGTGGATCCAGATGGCAGAGAGCATATGAGGAAGTATAAGGGCAGACAGGTGATTTAAGAAATCTGATTTTCAAGGTGGTGACACTAAAATGAAGGATAACTGAAAGAAAGCAACATTTCCCCCCCCATAACTTACCTTGAAATCATTTTGTCTTTGCCTAGCATTTTTCTTTGATCTTTCCATTTGGCCAGATTTTTCAGCAGTCTTGTGAAAACGAGAAAATTGAAAAGTGTAAGTATCTCATAACCACTGTTAAAATAATTCCGAAAAAGGGGGTTTCAAAGTGAAGAAGTGAAAATGATGAGTTTATGATGCAATTATAATAACTAACTCATGGCAGCAGCCTAATAAGCAAAGACTATACAATCAATAATCTCCACTTATCGTAGGTCAGTGCACTAATATTTAATTCTGAGGAACAACATGTGTTTCAGACAAAGTCAGAGACAAGCATAAGACGAGCTCTAACAATACAGTCAAAGTTCTCTCACTGTAATCTTAGTGAGAGCTAAAACATACATAGTGCAATTGTGCATCAAGTTTATATGAAGAAACTCTTTTCTCAGCATGAAAGCTGCCCAGAGAAGGACACGGGTGTGAAGAAGGAGACGCTTCTCGGAATGAGGGCTATTTGGAATTGTAACATGAGAGGGAGGGAGGTTGAGAGGGTCTCGTTTGTTTTCAGGAACACCATTTTGTTGACAATGCTCTTTAAACAATTCGACTAACTGTAAAATAGACTCTGCAAAATAATCAGCATCTTCATGGGCACTCACTTCTTTGAAAACCAAGGAACATGAGTATACTTTGCATGAGACAGTTACGGTTGAACAAAAACATGGTTTGACTAATAGTCTTCCTGTTTGTAATTCTAGCTGCCTGTGGAGTCTGCTGAGAACACAGTACAGTGAAACGTACCAAAAAGGGTTATTTCAAATACTGAGTTAAGTGCAGGTGTAGAATTTTAAAGTTAGAAACTTCTCTTATTTTATGTAGGTACAGCAACATCTACTGGACAAGAAGTGCAATAACATGGACAAGAGTTCTCAAAAAGAATCATTTTACTTTCAAATCATTAATTTGAAATGTTGTATTTTTCAAGTTGCCCTGAAAAATGCTAATGAATTTCAGATTTTTAAGGTAAAATAAATTATTTGAAATGAGCAAAAATTAGAGTAGAATAAAACTGCTTTGGGAAAATACATAGCTATGAAACTCTTGTACTTTAAAACTCTAAATTACACGGTTTCAGAAAAGCAACAACACTACTTGAGTTATTGTTGCATAAAATACCCACTTGTCTCTTCTAATGCCTTAAAAAGAAAATAAGCTATATTCCTTTAAACCTCAGGTATCAACTTAAAATTAACACTTTTTATAGCTGGATTAAAGAATATCAAAAAAATTCACAGATCTTTGATATCTTTTGTTTTTTTTTTTCCCCTTAGTGGTTTTGCTGAAGACCAATCTTAAACCTTTCCTGCATAGACAGACCAAAACTATCTTGTGGTAAGACCAACGGTTACTACTCACATACGCAACTTCACCTAGAATGATTCAAAGAACTCAACTTTTTAAACTGTTGAAAATACCATGTAAATCTTTAACTGACAGTATTTTAAGGCATATAGACATCCTTTCAGAACTAAAAGAACACACCCCCCCAAACCCTACAAACTGAACAAGAAAAAAAATAGCTTGTTATTCATATGTGGGGATTTTCTTTACAAATTTTTAAAATGTCTTGAAGACTTGAATAAGCTAACTGAAATGACCCTCAACACCATTTTCGCAGGGCTTTTCTTAAAAAACTGTAGCAATCATCTTGCTTTCTCACTGACAATAAATAGAAAGCAACATGGTAAAAGAAATTTCTTCATGGACAATTAAAATCTGTATGGTTTCTGTTAAAAAAACACATAAACCTTCAGTTTTGAATGTAACGATATGACAGATATTGTTATGTGCCCTAGAAGTAGTCTTCTAGCTTATGCCATCCTCTCCTCCCACTTGTCCTCAGTTAATAGTGGCATGCAGATGCAGAACACACAAAAGGAACTGGGGGCACCATCCCTTTTCTCTGCCCAAGAATTTGGGTGGCTTTCTTAAGGACCAAAGGAACAGAAGAAATCAAAGGTGTGGGGATTAACGTCTCACAAGCTCAGAATCCAGCCCAACAGAAGGACAGTAGATATACCTTAAAGACTAACAGGAAAAGTACCTCCTCCTCCTTTTTTTTTTTTAAATACATGGAAACAGTGTCTTGTTCAGACATGACATAAGATCAATGCATTTTCCACTTGTAGTCATTTTCATGAGCATGATTTCTCAATCTTGTTTACAGTTCAAGTCTCGGTTTCTTTAGAAATTGCTTTCTTTTTCATTGTACTCAGAAAAAAAAAAATCACAATAACTTAACTGGTGAATTTGTAAAGTCTAATTTCCAATGGTACTGTTATCAAATACAGAGTTGTAATTTCCCTTATGAAATTATTTTTGTGAAAGTCAACACTACGAAGGTTTATTCTCAATTCTACTTCACTGAACATTATGAGTCAATGTCATACCTTTCTTTTGATTTAGTCATGTTAAATGAGGACTACAAATAGAATCTATTTCACTGGTGCTAGAATGCTCTGTATGTTGTGTTCAATATATAAAGAGTTATAGTACCTATTAATAGCATCATATGACAATGTTATATTGATTTACAGACAGTGTCAATAAACAGAATGGCCGCTTGAGAAATTAATTCTTTAGTTAGTCAGAGAAAAGGAAAATGACAAAATATGCTTCCAAATTTCCTTTCCCAAAGTTTTTGTTAAAGCTATCTATGGCTGTAGTTCTGCTTTGGGGATAATTTTGTAATGGAATACTGTAGCTGTGATGACTTAAGGATTTAAGCACAGCAGGACACTGTAAGCACATCAGGATGAAAACAATCTCAACAAATGAAATGATATAGCAACAGTTAGAGAAGTTTTAGATGCACAAACCTTTAGGTTTGATATAGACGGTGATCTGGATAATACACATGTCCAAAAGCTTGCTTATTTCCACCTGCTCTGTTACCCCAACTATCACTATATCTCTTTATAGACCCTGTCTTCAGAGTTTTTTTTAGTGCCCAAAATGAGTGAGTCCAAACTGCAGTCAGAAGAACTTCTCAGGGATAGCTATGCAGATGGGATGTGAACTAGTGCCTTATCATCTGTTGATGGAACAGAGGGCTGCCTTCCACTACACTTCAATCATGTGTTTGTCAGACTTGCTCCTTGGAAATACGCCATCACTACAGTTCTCCTTCTGGAGAAGAAACAACATGGCTTGAGGATCAGAAGTGAACTGTCTGTAAAACATAATGTAATTCTGTGACCAAATTTTAGCACTAACACAAATCCCAAAGCTATTGTATTTATCTGGTGACGATTATGATGGTAAGCTGTATACTACCCATATCCATTTAATTAAGAAAGTCAACCTTTCAGAATCTGTTAATAGCGTACACATAAAAACAGCCTATCATGAATCACTACTTCCCTGGCCTTGCTTCCTGGATTATCAAGGTTATATTTACATAATTTGTAAAATAGATCATTTGAGCAAGAAGGACTAGAAGCACAGGTGACTGCACTTCCAGATGAGACTCCCTATAGTATGTCTGTGTATACCACTCTGGGCCTTGGTCATTTTGCAACTCTGGTCCTGAACCCATCCTCAATTTCAAATACTTAAAGCTTGAGAAATGAGTACTCTTATTCCAAAGAAAGGAAACAATTTTTTTCTGTATAACTTTGTCTTTTACATATCTCTGTCCTTTGTGTAATCTGCTATTTCTTCAGATCACCAATGAAGGGCAGCTGGCCAGCTACGAATAAGAGGTGAAACTACATAGATATTGACTCCAGCATCTGGAACAAACACAGACATTCTAAGTAATTCCATCGTATGCTTTTGTTCTTTTAAAAACAAAAAGATTAATCACACCTCTAAAGGCTAGAATTGCAAGACACTTCACTAGTCAAAGTAGCATTTCTCAAATGTGTAAGAGTCTACATATGGTTATATAAAACTCTGAATAAATCCAGCAACTTCTTCCAGTGAAGTGTAGTATTTCGGACATAATTATTACAGAGCATTGTTACTCAAAAGCCAATTTATACAGAAGAATCCATACCTCACTGAATAAACTTCCATTCACATAAGAAATCCAGAGCTTCCAGAAGTTGGGCAGCTGACTTACAACAAGTTTTGTCAACTTTTCAACAAATACAACTTGCTGAGGAGCTTTGTATCGCCAAGCTAAAAGAGAGAGTGGACAGAAACAGCAAAATCAAAAAAACTTCAAATTAATAAAAGAAAAAAGCAGTACTAGATTGCTGCTGCTTTGTGTTATACAAGTGACTATACAGTATATGTAAAAAATTTCAGGTAGGAATGGAGAAAATTAAAGCCAGGCCCATATAGATGCACATAATCGGTACACATACAAGCTCTTTCTTCCCTCCTTACATGCTTACAAGGTGCCAGCACTATGACAATATATACAGAATAGGCATTCTTTGCGGGGGATTTCTAATGCAATGCACCCAACAACCAACTGAGCTGGTCTTCTGTCTTCAAACCCCTCTAGAAATTAAGGTAACACAAAAGGAATGAAGACATTAGAAGTTATAAATGATGAAGTGGTGATGCTGAAGAAACAGGGCTGACAGATGGGCTAATGATTAAGGCAAACAATGGAAACTGGAAGATCTGCTTTATTTCCAGCTCAAAAAATTTCCCATTGTGGCCTGCAGCAAGTTGCCAACGTCTCATCTTCATTTTTATTTGTTTGGTAAAATCTTTTATCTGAAAAACAGGGGAGATTCCAATATTGTCGTTAAAACTCAATAAATGTATCACTAATTATATAATGATATTCTTGGATGAAGAACACAATCATAACGTATAACACTGCAGCATCTCTCACTTCACGAACCTACCTACCGTCCTGGTACACCGGCGATTAAAACACATCAGCAAAATAGCTTACATTTTTGCAGCAGATAATTATTCTCAGTTTCTTATCAAATGAGGTAAAGCAAGGTGTGTGTGTGTGGGGGGGGGGGGGAGGGAAAGGTAAAGAGCTGAAAAAGGGAAGAAAAAAAGTACTAATTAACACAGAAAATAAAAGAAACTGTGAAATACTTTTCTATAACCACCTGCCCTCTCCACTGAAACTTTCTTTTATATTGTTTTAACAAACCACTGTTATACTGATACACTGTTAAGAGACTTATATTTAACCTCAAGAATTAGACTAAACTTTAGAAAGCTTGGAAAAAGAAAACACAGATTTATTTTTTTTTTGAAAAAAACCCAAACCAAATAACCAAAAAACCACTACCACCACCAAAAAAACCTTAAAGAAGTCCACATTTGTTGGTGGGGTGTTGGTTTTTTTTTAATATATAATTCCAGTGTTTTATAAGTGATAAAGTTAAAAACATTATACTATCCTACATAAATCTGTGGTAACGTAGTAAAATGTTATGTGAAACAGCACTTTTTGTCTTTACTCCGCTAGAGCACATTGCCTACATAGCACCAGAATTCACTAATTAGGCAAAAATAATTGCCTAATAGCAAACTAGGTAATCAGTAGGCTTCCATAAGGGCCTCACTATTTTATTGTGTTGGTAGCCAGCCTTGAATCTCCTTGAAGTACAGCATACCTTCAGGAGCATCCATTTCTTGAGGTGTGGGTCAATTACTAGTCCATTTCCTTAGAGGACAAATAAACACTTGCACTACCAAAAATGTTTTTTTTCTCATGGCCAAAACATTTAGGGACTCTGGATTGGTATTTGAAACACACCCCCCCCCCCCAAAACCACAACAGAAGGCCAAAATTTGGAAAGAGACTCTGGCATAACTGAAGTGTAACTCTGCTAATAGAGATGCATCTGCTTGGGAAGCATGAAAACTTCAAAGCTCAACTAGCAAAGCTAGTGTGGACAGGATGCGAGAGAGCTACTTTTGCCAGCTGGGTTTATGACTGTCAGGGAACCGGTCTGGACCCAGTAGCAGAAAAACTCATTAACATAAGCCGTGACTACGCCAGGAAGCTGTGCCAACGCTGCTATAGCAACAGAGGCTCTGTAAGGCAAACAAACCCAGAGCTCTTACCAAAAGATTTCAGCTCTTTTGAGAAACCATTTCATCTTTGCCAAAAGCTCCAACATCAACCCAAGGTTATAAACAGGGATGTCTCATCTTAACTGGAAATACACTGGCAAGATTTACTTCAAGTATTACATTCTTTTCCCCTCCAGGAAGCACACTTCAGGCCTATTTCAAAGAGTGTCTTCATCTCTAGACTGCAGACAGCAGATACTTATTAGAATAAGCTACTGCATATCATGTCATAGGGACATTCCAGCCAGAAATTCAGGATATTTTGACTTTGTTGCTAGAGAAAGCTCTGATCTATGTTAAAGCAGAAATTTTCTTTTATTCTATTATAATCTGTTCTATAACATCCTAAAGATTAAACTAGAGCTATTGTTTACATATTCTCCTAAACACATGTTCAAACAAGAGCTGAATTTTATTTGAATGCTGCAGTTCTGGATTTAAAGTAATTTGTTCAAAGAATCAGTCTCAATCATATTCGGGAAAAAAATCCCACACCAAAACATCAAAAAGACCAAGACATGCCATTACTCAAATTTGCAAAAAACCAAAAGGATGCACAAGCAACTTGAAAACAGAGGACATCATGGCATATTTGGAATGGCAGCTCCTGCACAGTTATCCTAAGTGGTTGGTTTGCTTTGGCTTTCCACTCAGAGAAGAGCAAGGATGGTAAAGTTTTCAACTGTTCCCAAGCATCCAGTGTGCACGTGCACCTAAGTATCAATAAAATCAACTCAGAGGCAACTCATTTTAACTCCAGGGTCTTTGCAGTGGGTTATTACGATGCTCTGATCAATCCTCCAGTTTTCCTTTGAGTCTTGGTTTAAACTGGTGGCTACAGAATCTGCAAAGCTTGCTGAAGACTTGCAAAAGGTTATAGCTAAGACTCAAAAAGCAAAGATAACCGATGGAATTGGAATTGCCTTCTATAGATGCAACCTTTTAAACAGAAACACATGCAAAATAATCCAAACAGGGAAGAAAACCCCTGGATTTTGGATGTTGCTTGCTACATTAAGTGTGGGATGTGTATTGTTAGTGGATGGTATCCAACAACAACCAGGAATTTACTGTTTTGCTCTGTAAAACTTGTTAAAATAACTTCATGCAAGGCTTTGGGCTGAGAAAAGACAGAGGTAACAGCAATACAGTAATGTCATTACTTGGTATATGTGTATTTTTTGAAGAGTCTGTGTAATTTACATTTTGAAATACAAACATTCAACCTCAAACTGTGACACAATTTAATTGTCTTGTATGTGAAGATACCCTGTGGCAGCAAAAGAATATACAATTCTCTTTATTCTTCATTCCATGCTCTTGAAAGATTCCTTTCATTCCTCTTTTTGCTAAAAAAAAATTAAATCAGATATTTATAGATGGTTCATAAGGAAGTCCATGGAACTGGGAGACAAAAAATTATCAAAGCAAACCAAAGCCAGGAAATTCTTCAAAAAAACCTGCTTTCTGCATAAAAAGCACTTTGGTAAGAAATTACCTAGCCAGTGAAAACCATGTTTTTTGCCTCCTGTAATATAATCATTGAAAGACTCCTGAGATGAAGTTGTTAGGACAATGGTGTTGAAGACACTTATGACAAAAAAGGCTCAGCTGGCTGTGGATACACTGCTGGAGCTTAGTCACATGCTTTGTTTCCCTTTTGGGGTTTGCAGAATTAGAGAACAAGGACCAAATATGTGAAGTCACAGAAGGAGCAAATGCAAGGAGAGCCATCTTGGCTACCACACACAAAAGGCATAACAGCAGCAAAAGGTAGTAGGCAGTAGTTGGTTATGTATTAAAAAAATAAATATATATTCTGGTTTTGTACAAAAAAGATTCTTACTACCTTGACCACATTTTAAGAAACAGATTATAGCTATGAAATGCTCTTTGCTTGCAAAAAACCACAGAGGAACCCCTTAGTAACAATGGTAATGCATGAGAAGAGAGAATTTTGCTTGGTACCAAACCAAAACAAACACAGAGAATCTAGGTTTCTGGGGTTTTTTTTGTTTGGTTGGTTGGTTTGTGTGTGTGTATTTGTGTTTTTTTTTTTAATTACACCACACGCTGGACATAGGAAACTGCAGCTTTTTTATTTCCAAATAAAACAGACACCTACCATCATCACGGCCAGACTGAAAGCTGCTGCCCCTTTTCAGTGAAGCAGTTTGACTGAGATGGCCAATTGGTGATGGACGTACATCACCGTCCAGGTCTAACATGGGGCTGTGGAGCAATGAGTTGCCTAGGGAGGGGTGAAAAAAAGTTATAAAGATTTTGCACATCAATCAACATGAAACTGCATGTTGCTTGTGGAACTCTAATTTAATTCAGAAGGGATACAAAAGTTACACAGCAAAAACATTCTTAGTCTTGCTTATTTAGACTGTTCATCTACATCAATGCTATTCAATAACACCACTATTGACTCCTGTAGCACAGCCAAAACCACAAGTACCACATAGGAAATACCATCCTTTGATCTGTATGCTTCTCTGGTTTTACTTTAATTAATGCCCTAGAATTAGTTGCTTGAAAGCCATAGATAAATATGTATTTATGCCATTAGTGACACGGCATATGCTTTTTTCTGGTGTATGTCTAAATATAGTTTTCAACAGCAAGTTTCTTGTGCCTCCAGCTGAAGCACTTAAGGGTAGAATGTTCAACTACTTCTTTACTGTTTGACCTCTGCAGAGATCAGGTAGAAAGAATCCATCCACCATGGAGCAGTTGCATTGTATGCTTCTGCATGTCTGTAAAACACCCTGCACGTATATGTATCTACGAACACACAAAATATTTCCCAATATAATCAAATATTATTATTTTGCTTTGGTAATAGTGACCTTCATATAGACACACACCCAAGTCCTAAGCAATAATCTAATCTGATACAGGTGGATACTTGGTATCTAATGTACGTTTTGAAAAACAACTGTATAATAATGAGCAGATCATGATGATTTAATGTACTGTAACACTGCCAATATTTCTTTTAAAGTCTATATTGATAATTTGTGCACTTCACCTAGCAGATACATTTCTGAAAATAACCATAAAAACTATTTCTGCATTGGCCAACTGAGCTGCAACAACTAAACTTTAATTGCAATTCACTGAGTTATAGAACAGCCCAGGTGGGAAGGGACCTCGAAAGATCATCTGGCCCAACCTTTTGGGGGAAAAGGAGCCTAATTTAGATTATCTACCACCCTGTCCAGTTGTGTCTTGAAAACCTCCAGCAATGGGGACTGTACCATGTCCCTGGGGAGGTTACTCCAGTGGTTGGCTGTTCTCACAGTAAAAAAAAAAATTAAAAAAAAAAATATTTCTTATATCAAAATGAAACCTGTCCTGACAATTCATGCTGAATTCATGCTGAATTTTTTAGTGAGAATATCAGCATTTGAGTTTACATTGCTTGATCTTTTCCATCAATACCTACGTTTGCTTAAAGTAACAGGAAGGCCACACAGTAAGAGCACCAGCCGTAACACTGCAATACTCAGATTCAAGAGTAACACAAAGTAAAATGGATTTGAAGAATATTTATTCTGAATTTATGCTGCTGTCAGACCAGTATGGCAATAAAGATGTATCTAGTCACCTTACATCAACAGCTGGGGCATAAAGTGCAGTATTAAGGATTGTGAAACTTATCACAAGCTTCCAACAGGTGACAGTATTGAGTCTCAGTTTCTTTTGAAAGAAGTTCTTCCTCCCATAATTTTTGTGATGGCTTTTAAATAGATTTCCTGTGGCCTTTCACTTGGCATTGTGTGGTGGGGTGACCCTGGCTGGATGCCAAATGCCCAAAGCCACTCTATCACTTACCCTCCTCAGCTGGACAGAGAATAAAAATTATAACAAAAGGCTTATGGGTCAAGATAAGGACAGAGAGATCACTCTGCAATTACCATCACAGACAAAACAGACTCTACTTGAGGAAAATTAATTTAATTTCTTACCAAAGTGAGATAACCTCACGAGAAGTAAGCAGGGACTGGCAGAAGAAAGAATCATAGAATGGTTCAGGTTGGAAGGAACTTTAAAGATCATCAAGTTCTAAACCCTCTGCCACCGGCAGGTACATCTCGCACTAGACCAGGTTGCTCAAGGACAAATCAGAATTGTCACAGGCACTGCTCATTAAAACATTTACTAAAAGAAACCCTCAAATGTATAGCAATGCTATTTTCACAAAAACTACAATTAGAAAAAGCCATGATACACCACCACAACTTTCCTCTTTGATGTCTTTGCATAGAATTTAGGTTCCCACCTTTCAAACATCTTGTTAACATGAGGAATTTCTTGTAAACAGATGGTCTCTAAAAATGACAGTGCCAATTAAACCCCAGAATTAAGAAAAACAGACACACTTACCAAAACATCTTAATGTGAATTAGTTCAATTTAAACCACTTGCCTGAGGTAGCTGAAAACCTGAAAATTCTGTATTGCTGCTGATACACTAACCCCACACTGCCCAAATGGTTTATATATTCACCAGTAACAGAAAACATGTAAAGAATACTCTCTTGTTCCACCAGAAAAACCACATCATCAGTTTGCAGCTGTACCAGGAAAAGAAAGTTTAACATGAACTAATTTCTTAATTGGTTGTCTAGCATTACAAGCAAGTATAACACAGCAGCAGGGAACTACAACAGCCCATATACCCTCAGGACTAATAAACATCTGGACTACATTAGCAAAGCTGATTTTGCTTTCACTCTACCAGAAGATAGCGCTTGAAGACTGCACACTAACGCATAAATCTTGTGAAAAAGTGAGAGTTAACTTACAAACAATTTTTCTCCCAGCCCAACTCATTCCCGCTCTGGAGCCAGCAGCTTAAATTTAGCAGCATAATGTAATACAATGAATTAATATTAGTATGGACTGTAGACAATAATATTTATAAACCTAAATAAACTACCCAAATAATAATTTACTGCCTATTCATTATTTGATTTGTATACTATTTCTACATTCATGGATCCTGAATATAGGACAGCAACAATCTAAAGTTTCAAGAAATTAACTTTTTAATGTGCTAACAGGTTTTAAGATGTTCTATAAACAATATGAACAATTCATTCCTGGCAGATTTTCATTTTTTTAAAAATATACTGCATCTTTGAAGTTACAGAAGTATTTTTTTCCAAAATACAGCATCTATATGGAGCATATCTGTCAGCGACTCCAGTGCCAAGTGTATATTTAACCAAGGAAACACAGGAAAAATAAATTAACCACATTCTCTTCTTCTTCTACCAAAAAGTCACGACAAACCAGAACTGTAATTAAAGCCTTATTTCATTTAAAACTGTAAAATCATTAGAAGATCAAATAAGAAGTTTTAAGGATCTTAACATTGTTTTAATTTAAAAAAAAAAAATAAAATATTTTACTGAGTTTCAACTTTTTGTGCACAGATATTTTAAAGGTATGTAGAAAAAAATAAAAACATTCAGATACTGCGTGAAATATAAATAGTTCAACAGTTTTGTTCAGACCTCTTCTGTTCTAGTGCAGTAAGATCTCACCAAAATAAGGATCTAAAAACAAAAAAAGTACAATGCTTTTTGAGGTCATTTATTTAATTTGCACTTTCACTTTCTGTGAATAAAAAGTCACCTGTGCTGACTCTTAATTGCAGGTTTACTCTAAGTTTATCAATACTGGTGTTGCTACGGGGTACCTGTGTGCCTACAGTACCTATGGCTCATATACATACCCTAACCCCATTTATTTTTTTTTAATGTTCCTGGCATGCTCTTGGCAGGCAGCACGTTACAGTCTTCATTAAAAAGACAACTAACATGAAATTTGCCCGAAACAGGTTTTTCCACAATCTGCAAACGAGTCAATGATTTAAATCTTTTAAAGCAGCTTTACTTTCATATTTTCAAACTATGAGTGTAAAAAAAAAAAAAAATCGTTCTGCGATATCCATTGCTCCCCAACTCTGCTTGTTTGTTCCCCCCTTTGCAGTCTGTCAGGCAGAAGTTTCTTGTGGGAGTCACGGGTCTCCCACCGCCCTCCTGTAACCCAGCCTCAGCCGCTCTGCAATTCTGCCAGCTTGGGGCACCGCTTACGTGACATTCAGTTAAAGCTTTTTACAAAAGCTACTGGCTGGCCAGGGGATAATATAGTGCCTGTACTGTTTTTTTTTTTTTTTTTTTAGCGACAAAGAACTTTGTTAACAATGATCAAGCCCAGTCTGAGTAGTTTTTCAGTGCAATTTTCCACATTAAAGTCAAACACCAGCTTGTATGAGCAACATTAAATTAAAAAAATGACCCTATAGATGGGCAACCAGGTGAATACAGTTACTGTATTCTTTCATCCATTATGTATCTTACAGTGAATTTTCTCACAGGCTATAATAGCCAGGGAAGGCTGATCTGTAGCCTCCCAACCCTCTGAAGGGGCGGCAGACTTCCTTACCACCCTTAAACACCTTTGAACATTTTTTCCTGTGCACAGCGGGCCCTTGTCCTGTGCTACAGCCTGACCACCCACTGTTGCTTGTTGACCAAACACACAGTGCCTGGAGCCCGCACCGACACAACCAGGATAAGATTCCTCTCAAGGGCAATGCTTTGAGAATTTCAATTTGTCTAGAAAAGAAATTAGGCGAGCAGGAGAAATTACCAAAAAAAAAAATTAACCTGCTCAATAGATGAATGACCGCATTTCATTCTTTTTCTTGAGCGCTTTTTCTTTCTAACCTTACATTTATTAGGAATCTGACATTTTTAAATGATCAAGAATAAAATGGGTTGTATTAAAGGAAGTGGAAGATTAAAATTGCTGCACTTGATGAAAAAAACCCCAATTTTGGAATACGTTTAAAAATGAATGATTTTTAAAATCTTAAGAGTAGTCTTAGTTATACTAAACACATTTATACTAAAACTATTTTTCTGTTTATCACAGAAAGGGTAATTGGACTGATTATTTCTAGTAGCATTTTAAGTATTTCACAGCCTAAGGGTAAGCCTTATTGTCAGTCCTGCAAGCCAAAAAATACTGAGCAAGAGCCAAACACTTCAAGTTCAGCACATAAATAAAAATGATGTCATTTTACTAGCACTAGTAAAATGCACCAGTGGACATTAAGATCTTCAGCAACTTTGAAAACAACTCGCTTTTACTTAATTGCCCGAATAAGGACTTAGAAAACTGCAGCAGACACTAAGGTAAAATTGCAGCAATAGAAGAAGTGTTTCACTATATCTTCAGTAGTAATGAGCTTCTCAATTTCGGTTTTAAACTACCTGTGCTGCTTTTTAACCACAATATTTACTGCCTTTATAATACTTTAAATATTATTTAAAGTATATAAAATAAGAATGCCACCTGCACTTTTAAACATATTCAGAGTTTTTTAGTAGGACCAGATAACAGCAAAGTTAGAGAAATGAGTGTTATAAGAGAGAAAAAAATCCAGTGTTAAGTTTTGTACTGATTAATTTGATTTTTTATTATTTTTTTTTGTAATTAATAACCCATTAAGGGTTTGCTTGACATCTGCTGTCAAAAGGGTATTTCTGCTATGGACAGGGGATGTGGTTTAGACATGAAATGGCTCCCAGCTGCAAGAAGTCTTCTTCCAGATGTACAGTAAGCAAAGGCAATGGAAGAGAACCAGCTGCTAGGATAACAAATTGAAAAGGCCCTTTTGACACAAGCTTTGCCGGCCTGTCTGATCTAACAAAGATGGATCATTCATTGCAAGGTGAATAGAATCTTAGTGTGGCACAGAAGAAAGAGCAATGTGGTCTAAGCATCCATCTCTCTCCATCACACTATGTACAGCTGCTCTTACTCCGGCACAGAAAAACCCTGCATAGGTTTTTTTTGGTTTGGGTGTTTTTTTTTGGTGGTTTTTTTTTTCCCAATATCTGGAGAGCTATGCATCATAATCTGAGTGCTGCAAAAATTACTACAAAATAATAAGCAATAAGAACTATTAAAAAAAAAAAAAATCACAATGACTGAACTAGTATATTCCGGTTTTGAGAACTGTTTCCACATTGGGCACTTCAACAGGTTGTATATTATATGTTTTGCAACCCAAAGGGAAGCAGCAAGATCATGCTACAACTGTGGTAATGTTTCCATTTATGATTTTAGTTTCTAAACTATATTAACAGATAGCTTATTTGCAATAATGTTACATAATATCTCAGAAAGATATATTAAGAAATTAAGACTTTTTCAGTCAGTTTGTCAATAACTGGACTACAGTCACTATCCATTTCAGCTGAAAAAATCACGAAACCTACTAAGTTGCTACTAAAGTCTAAGCAAATAACCACTGGCCACACAGTAAACAGTCTTAATCTCCATAGCTTCTTTCCCTGATACTCATGTTAAGAATCCCACTGCTTAACTCATTTTGGCTATCTGCCCAGTGCCCCAGGCAAATTTTAAACTAAACCTCATTTATTTACATTTATTTTCATGTCATTTTACGTCATTATATCCCCCGTGTTTCCTGTACTCCAGTAAGTCTGGGAAGCATAAGCCATAGTGCAAAACTACAATTATGCCCTAATAATAGGGGAATCGCCAAGTAAATTTAAAAAGTGCACTTATGTAAAAACTGAATTGAAGGGAACCATTTACTATCCAGATACCAGGTTTGAAAGTCCTTAGAATTCTACAAATCACAAGTTCAGTGTTCAGAAGAAGCAATTCAGACTTTAGCCAATGCTAGGCATAAAATAGCACCACAATTCAATATATCATTCAACTATAACTATCGCTTGCTAGAGATTTAAGAAATACTGTTTTGACTGAGCATAGTGCTCTTCCATGCTAAGCTTTATGTTCATAGCCTTCAAAAATGCTCTTTTCCCTGTCTATTCAGCCTCACTTATCTCCCTCTCTCTATCGTACCTACATACGAAGAGCAGCAAATCAGCTTTATCTATTTCAGTTCCTTCCAGTGGGCAGCCATCAGATTTATAACAGGAATCTATTGATGCTTCAGGAAATAACTTCGTAGCCGTTAAAAAAAAAAAGGTTTAGAAAACAATCAAGGTGCACAACTGCATGTTCCATTAGTAAGGCAGACAAAAATTAAATAGAAAACGTAAGTTAATAACTCCGTGCATTTACAAACTTTACATCAGCAGAGCTAAAGCTCCAGCCAATTGCATATGGGTCCCCTATCTGGAACTACACCTTTAATGGAAGAATATGACCATCAGAGAAGCAGGAGAATGGCTTAATGTACAGACACCAATGAACACGGAAGCTTTGATTTGGGCATCTCCTGTACTGCCTCATGCTTCCACTATGACTTTGCCTTTGCTGTTTGGTCTCTTTGTCCTGGCTGCTCATACTTCAGAGCAGGAGAAATTTTGGTCTGCTCTCATATATGCATATTCACTCACTCCTTAAAACGTGGGCTTGGATTCCAACAGTTTCTCATAATAAGAATATCATCTTCCTGCATTTTTTTACTTCACAAATGAGGAAGGTCTACTATGGCTATACAGAACAAGAGACAGACAGGCTAAAGGTGATGATGGGTGAGTAACAACAGCCATATCTGAAACATTTATCTACAAAATTCAAGACTAATCAGCAAACCAACAGGGTTTAAGACTGAGGGGAAACAGTATGTTAATACAGAGATATTCCTCCAGGGAAATACACTTCAAAATGCTGATGAAAGTACTTCTTACACAGGACTCAAGAAAATTCCCCATCCTACTTGTCTCTGTTGAAATAAATTCAACTGATTAGCTAATGATCAGGTTACTGCACCTTTTACAATTAATAACTGACTCTTAAAATCAAACAAAACATCCAATTGAATCATTTGCTGTTGGTAGGTGCCAGCCTTTAAGCCACACCAACAAATTACCTCACAAAGCTTGATATACCTTTAGGTTTTTGGAAATGATATTACACAAGTTGGATTAGCTGAAAACAGACAGTATTTGAAACACGTAAGACTTAAGCTAACCCCAGTCAGTTAGAACCCATGTTTTCACAGTCAGCAGGACTAAGCTAAGAATAGCCAAAAACTGTTGGTATGTTCAAGGTCAACTGTAATTGCTGTCTGCTTATTCCAGCATCTGCAATATGAAGAATAGCATCTGCTAGAAACAGTATCTATCACCTACGTTGAGAAGAGAAACCTAGAAAAAGATTTAATGCCCTTTTCATTAGAGTATCAACCTTATTACCCACCCTCTTCCTCTAAATGCTTGATATACAAAATAATCTTTTTTGGAAGCATGTTTCAAGAGTGGAGGACTTCAATGTTTGAAAAATTATTACTTTTTTTTTCTAAAAATAGCCTGTGACTTTATAAACCACATTTCTGACTTAAGTTGATTAGATTCCTCCAAGTGTTGCATAACCAATTTAAGTAAAAGCCCATACTTTTCCTGTTTGAAAAGTATACATCTATTAAAGTAGATTAAAAATACATTCCATGTCTCTGATCACAATCAGCATTCTTCTACTAGGCAGTTAATGTCAACTCTTGCAAGTTTTTCCTTCTCCTGTCTGGTATATGCCAAAATTAAAGATCTATGAAAAAGAAAAATCATGTTCAGCAACGTTCCTTTGTCCTACTAGATACTAAGTAAGAAATTCCATCAACTAGGATCACTTCTTGAGTATTTTATAATCTGTACAAAAAATACATCAGTAAGGATAACATAAAAGGCTGGGAAAAAGCTCTTGAAATTTGATGAGTTCTTTAATAAAAGCAATATTAGCATTTGTTTCATATATGCACTAAATATTAACTATTCATACATGCATTTACTGGGCATTCAAGCTATTTAAGAACCCTCTTCTGTGAGCCAAACAAAGCTGCTAACATAATAGCCCCTTTGATATTAAGGCTGAGGTAAGAAGATTTGTTGCAAGAAAAACACCAAGCAGGTTGAGATTTTCAAGACAAGCCGAGGAATTTAGACGCGTTTTCCATTCATTTACTGGAGCTTACATATCAAAATTACATAGACTACTACAACAAAAAGTCTCAATCACTTAGCATCTTCATGCCCCTATTTGTCTCACTAAAAAGCCAGAAGATGGCTATATAACATTTTGCAAGCACGTGGAGAAAAAGCAAGCTTAGAATTCTAAACCATCGCTGTTTTTACAAGTGAGTCTTGTTCCTGATATCTGTATGTTGGGGGTTAAGGGTGGTGTCTCAGGATTTTGACAGGGAGCAAAGATGTGGCAGTTTTGGAAACCACCTGAATTTTGACCAAAAGGCCAAGAAACCAACCTGGTATTCCAGCTGGTCCCACAGCATTCCCCACCATGTTGTGGAATAAAGATGGTCTGTGCATTCTTTAAGCTAAAACTTACTGACATCACTGTCATATGCGATGCACCCTGTGAACTCTATAAGTGATGTCATAACCTCTGCTAAAGAGAGTTGAAGCCTCCCGCAGCAATTTTACAGCATATTTCTGCAGCAATTCCAACTCAGTAAAATTTTTGTGGTTTCTCAGAAGAGAATGTTATTTGGTTTAGGATACACATGCACTATACCAAACAGGGGCATTACTTATAAGCCAAGAAAAGCCAGATTGCAATATGCCTACTCATTTCAGAAGTGGCACCAAACTCGGTAAGACTTCTTGAGAAACAACACACTACCTGTCATTTTCTATTTTAAAAGTCCATTTTTCAGATTTTACTACTAGAAATGCCAGGCCAATTGCCTCCCTCTTATTCCCTTTTGAAAATATGCTAATGTGACAGAACACGTTAACTGGTAGCTAATTGTTGCACATCTGAAAACAATACCTATGAGCACATGTTTCTTTGAGGAGCAATGCTGGCAAAGACAAAGCCAGAATAAAATTAAGTATTCATACTGGTCTTAATATAACATTGTTTAAATATTTCATTAATCCAGCTCACAGGCCTGTGCCTGAACAGTGCAATCTGAATTTTGAAACTGCACACAAACAGAAAATAAGAAAACACTGTATTATCATTCACTGCACTTGAAGAAATTACACATTATTCCGCTAAGCCCCAATGCCCTGCATGTCTATATACTAGCAGCATATCTTGTGACAAAGAAATTTAACTGGCAAATTCAGAAAACAATCCAAACTTCATGTGGCCTCAAAGAAGTATTTCAAGAGGACAGTAAACCTCAGATAAATGATTGAAATTTAATGCTTTTCCATGTGAAGAGCTTAAAAGTTATAAATTAAACAAAACGAAAACTCCAACTGCTATTTTGTTTTTATAATACAATAAAGAAAAAAATACAAGTCAGTATTCAACTTTCTAAAAAGCTATCAAAATTGATGGGAAAAACCCCAAATATCATTTGTACACTAAAACTTGTCAAATAAAAGGCGATGCCAAATTCCAAACTGTCAAATATATATATAGATATTTAAAACAAAAATATATCCTTGCCTTTTTGTTCTTTAACGTAGCTCTCCTTGCAATTGTGCATGAGCTGCAGAATCCACTGATGTTGAGCACCAATGCACTGCCAAGCAGGGTCCCCAGGCGCATGAAGATCAGAAAGATATCTGTAAAATCCAGGCCAAAAATCACAGCTCTGACTTGACACACTGAAGGCCTCATTAAAACAGACCAAAGATGTACTAATACTTTTTTTTTTCCACATAATTTTAAAAATTCAAGAGTAGTTGTTAAGAGACACTCATACCCAATGCAAACACAAGCTTTGCATTCTCCCTCATTTAGTGAGGCAAAATTCCATCAAAAAAACTTGCAGAAATAATATGATATTAAATATAAATGCTTTTGTTTAATAGGTATTTTTAGTTGTGCCTTTAGTAAAGTACTTGTGAAACCAAGCTCTTTATCTGCCAAGGTTGCAGTTCAGTACATCATGTTTCACTTGAATCAGTGATGACATCTCAAGCACATAAAATATTGTATTTTTCTTCCTGCTTTATATATCCCGATTGTATCATCATGTAACCTTAACAAGTACAGAAAGAATTAATTTTTGGTGGCTCATTAATTTTAGCACATGCATGCTAAATGTAAACCAAGCTCCTGGTTGGGTTTTTGTGTTTTGTTTTTATGGACTTGTTGTTGAGGGTGGATTTTTTTTGCATTAGGATGTGGACACACAGTCAGGGAAAAAAAAAAAAAAAGGGGGTAGGAGACAAAGAAAAGAATTGGGGCTTCTAATACACAGAAGCACAACCCCTTCTGTCTTTGGGGAGAGTTATTAGAAACCAGCTGTTGCAATTTCAAAGAGAACGCAGAATATAGACTGCAGAATAGTTCCAGACTATTTGACAACAGTACCTTCAAAATAGTATTTTCAAAAAACAGTAGCCACTCTACTATTTAATATACTCCATTACATTCTGCATTAATGAGACACAGGACAGGTTCAAAAATTCAAGATACTCAAGGTGAAGTACACTGATTTATTATCTTAAGCAGCGCAGGGAATGTATAACTCCTTCACAAAAGCTGTATTACTACAATAATAACTAATGTTAAATAGGACCATGTTGCAAAATTCTATCTTATTTGAGAACTGTCTGCAGTACTTTAACAAAAAATAAACTGTCGAAGTGTGATCGGCTGGATGGATGAGAACATTACACAACCACCCATTTTGATAGAGTGACATTTGTAAGTTATGAGCTCAAGTCCCTCCTCAGTGTTCAGGGGGACTTAAGTCCTTGCTTAGACTAAAATAAAAACAAAAATTACCACTGGTCTTGGAAAAAAATACATCTACTTCACTGTTAAGTGATATGGTAAACTGCTGCTTAACAGTATAAAATAATTTTCAGTGTAAATACCATAATGAAATAGAGGAAAATATGAATTGAAACCTAATTATAAAGATAAACATTGAATATCTGAGGGGGAAAACCACAGTATTTCAGGTCTTGCTCAGCCTTAAACATTGGAGACATAAAATGAACGTATCAAGGAACTTCATACAACTAGCAGATTTTATGCAAATAATTTTGCAATTAGGATTTTGTTAATATCCTCTCAGGGGAAGTGTTCTGAAGAAAGCTTTCTTCACACCTTGCCTCCAGAAAATTTACACTAGTATAACCACATTAGCATATCTCAAACTTTTTAGGCTGGGATTCTGTTAATCCATGAGAATTAAATTATTCCACATTTGTCCACTCCCCGCTCTTCTTCATTATACTCTTTGACATGCGAAATACATTTGGTAGTTACACTAACACAATCTACTTTAACATAGGCTGGAATATTTTTAAAAATTCAATACTTCAAGATAAGGCACTAGAGAAAAATAACAAAAAAACCCCAAACAAAACGCTCAAGAAACCACAAACCAGAATCAAACACATCCACAACTCTCATCTTCCACAGAATCCTTAGAAGAGGTCATAAGACTTGGGTTAGATAAGTAAGCTGCTCTGTAAGGTTTTGAAGACTGATGTAGAAAGGCAACAGTAGTGCCCTCTTTAGAGACACAACATGCTTAACTACTCATCTTAAAATGCAATTACAGTAAATAGGCAATATTTATATAGCATCCCTACGAAGGAGAAGCACTCTACGTAAATGTACACTGGTCACTGTCCTCATAAACTAACGTAACATAAAGGGACCTAAAATACCAATAATGCACTTTGTCCTGTGCAACTTGGCCTAGTAAGCATACAAAACATTGAAGCCACCACGTAGGTGTCAGAATTTTAAGAATGCTTCTCACACAGTGCATTTTTTAAAATAACTGAAAAAAAAAATCATTGAGAAAGTCAAGCTAAGCTAGTAACATGCAAAATGCAAAAGCTTTCTATGTAAAGCCACCAAAAGTTCCAGAGCACACTAAAATTTGGCTCCAATGACTGTACAAGAGGATCAGATCTACCAGCATAAGAAGGTCCAACCAACTCACGTCAGTATAACTACAAAAGACTTTGACATCAGCTTTGCAAATGATTGAAAACCTAGGAATTTCGATGAAAACTGGGGAACTGGTTCATGCTCATGAAATACAAAGGAACTACATTATTTAAACCGAGTAATAAAAGAGCCAAATCCAAATTTAAATGAGAGTCTGGATTAAAACTTCCCTATTATCTAACTCAAGATGATTCTATTTCAACACCAAGTCAAGCTGAAGTGTAAGACAAGTTAATAAGGAATCTATTTTGAGATCTGCAACCTGTGAGCAATCATTTCAGACATAGCTTGCAATATGACAATTTACAGGAAGCAACAGAACCTAAACATGCCTTAAAGATTTAAAAAAATTAAATTCAATCTCAATTATCCTTCATTAAACTTCTCTCATTCAAAAGCTGGTTTTCAATCATTAAATAAACAATCAAGAAACAATCCATTGCCATTATTTACATAATCACAAAAATCTCAAAATGCTTTACTTAACAGCTTTAAAATTAGTATTTAAACCATAGTGAAAAGAGTCACTACCCTATGTAGGACACAGATATAAATACACATCTAAACACCCTATGTCTTCATCACCACTAGTAAAATAATTACCTTATATAACGTTTCTGATCATGCAATGTTGACGGAGTTTCAAGCAGCTTATCCAACAGAAGTTCTCTTAAAGCTTCAATTCTAGTTTCAACTTCAGCATAATCTAGGAGAGGAAATAAACCTAATGTGTGCCTTTGGCAGTGGTATGAACTGAAAATTACATTATTTTTCTAGGACATCAGACATTTCTGGAGTTAAACTGGAAATCAATATAAATTTATTTTCTAACAAGCCACATCTGAAAATTTTGAATACACCAGTTCTACAAAAACAGAAAATTGGACTTTGAAGCATTTCCAACAACATGCCAGTGAGAGACACCCAAAGTCACATTTTAACTACTGTAACCCTTTCTATGTCCAGTAATATCATTTTTTAATAAAATTTGCTGTGATTTCACATTTTGTAGTATATACTTCACTCAGAAAACTTGCCAGAAATACTGCTTAGAGTAATTGGTTCCTATAAATCCATTTTTTTATGGATCAAAATCCATATAAAACTTACATAAATCTCTTTAGACTACTATGTATTTTTTAGACTGTAAGTTTAAAAAAACCCAAAAGAAAAGCAAATAACAGAAATAGCATCTTACATTTTTTGAATACTTGAACCTCTGTCTTTCCAAAGAGTGACTTGGCTTTTTCGTAGTCATTAATAACCACATCATAATCGCCCTTAAAAAAAAAAAAAAAAAAGAGAAAAAACACACACAAAACCCCAACAAATTTATATTTGTCAAGAAAAAGGTAAGACTAGTCTCAGGAAACAGAAAAGCAATTTTAAAGGATTATACCTTCTGGATATTTCTTTCAATATTTAAAGGAAGGTTGAAAAGAAATTTAAAACGCTGAAGAACATTAAGTGCATTTCTTGTTGAATCAGCTTTGTCCTTGCGACCCAGCACTTCTTGGAATAAGGTATCTGCTGTGTTACTAGCTCCTATTTTAAAAAGGATGAAAATAAGAAAAAGCAGAGTAAGTAAACAGTTCAAATGACATACAGATTTTCTCCATTTTAATGACTCATTCAAGTTTTAGAGCAAATGAGTAATTATTGCTCAATTTTTATACTTTCCTATTCAACTGTGTTAACATTTTACAACTGATGAAATACTATTTCAAAGAGAAACACTTAGCATTTTAATGTGGTAAGACCCCTGCACAATTAAAAACAATCACTCTTTCCCATTTCAAATGCTTAACTGTGCTGCAGATATTTTATAGTTTGCTTTGGCTCCCGATCTACATTTTACAACTAAATTATGCATCTCAGGATATGGAAAAAAGTCACAGAACGTTTTCTTTTTAGAAAAGTATAATTTCATTATATTAATTAGCATTGTAGCTTTAAGAGCTATCACTGGGTTTTGCAAACAATATTTTTTGTGTTTTCAAATTAAATTTTAAAAATTATTAACAACACTTGATATTTGAATCGTTTAAAAGTATCAATGATTAAGTCAAAGAAATGGCATGGATGAAAAAAGTCTAACTAGCACTAACTGTTACTAACTGTAACAGAATGAATACAAATTGTCTTCACATTGCATTAAAAGTCTTAATGGCTTCATCGCATACAGGATCAAGCCTCGGACAACAGTTCCATGCAAGTAAGTTTCTATAGCATCTGTGAATATTTTTTAATAACTACATTAAATATAGTCTTAAAACCTTCTCTATCCAGACTAAACAGCATTCTATTTTGTAATAAGGATAATTTCCTAACACAGAATAATAAATTTCATTTACAATAGGGAGGATTTACATTGTATGTGAATACTTGCATTTTTCTACTTGTGACTTATTTTTAATTAGCAAAAAAAAAAAAAGTGGGACTGTTTTAGCCTTTTTGATCGTTGCATGTAGAAGTTTCTACATTATCTGGTCTAGTGACTATACTTTAAGCAAAGATGAAAAAAAAAATTACATCAGTCTCGCTGGGTGGCTCGCATGCCATTTTCTCTAGTCAACACTGTGGGTGGCCTGCTCATGTTAAAAGTAGTCTTTGTAAAATAATTGTTATATCTAAATAATGTTTAAACTTTGTTGAAATTTTGAAGCCTTGATGTAAAAAAATGTTTTGTCAGGATAGCTATTTCTACCGCGTACTATTTAGCATAGAATACTTTAATCCATTAAAGAGAAATACACAATGAAAACAGCTAGCTGCACATTTAAATACAGACCACTGATAAAGTATGATTTTTCTCTGGAGGTTATAATAAATGCTTGTTTTGTAAATCCTTCTAGTAAATAACATTTGTTTTGTTTGAATTCATATGCTTCTTGTCCATTATTTTAACAGCCAAAAAGCCATGTACTATATCTGGGAATTAAAATTATTGTCACAAAGCATTTTTCTAAATTCAGAACAAATGTTTTTAAAAGGTAATTGACAACTGTGGGAACAGCACAATGATTTCCATCTTTAGTTTATTGCTACACACCTTCATCCCTCTATGAATTAATTTGCTTTAGAAATTCAGGTACATTATTTTACTTTTTTCTATAGGTACTTTCTGTTTTACATCAAAACCCACTTATTGGGGTCTTAATGAAATTCAATACTTCATGCAAAACTGGTCTGCCTTTTTAGGCTGAAAAAGTATTGTAAAAATTTCTCCCCTCCTGATCCCTCCAAATCCTCTCTACATTAAGAATCTTCATCTCCGATAAACTGATGAATAATCTAAACCTAAATAATGAAGTCCATGAATAAAGATTCAGGTCCTATACTATGTTTTCAAAATAGAAGACTTATCTACTGTGTACTTCAAAATAAAGCTCTAGTTATCCAACAGTTGTCTTTCATAAAGCCGAATAAAACCACCACATAACAGAATTTGATTAACCTCCTTGAAGATACAATTCTTCCTGAAATTTATTATAGCACACCATATGTTTCTATAAATATATTTAATAGCTTGTTTAGCAGTTACATTTAACAAATACTCCAGACATTTACAATTTCACCTATAACACTAGACTGTGCTTCTACTATTCCATGCCACTTCAATCCAATAATTCTGCATACTCTTGACATATATTCAGATGCTGTGGAAAACATCCTTATTCTTAGGAGTTTGTCATCAAGCTCACACCACCAATTGTCTCTCAAAATATGCACCTATAGTCCATAAAATGTAAAATTTGACTAAAGATTTTAAGTCATTTTTGAAAGCAGGTCCTGTTACTCCTGGATTATGGAAGCTTTTCAATGGTCAGACAAGAAACAAAGCTTTGATCCTGAACTACTTTGCATAGTATTATTTACTCTTTTTAAATCCTCGTATTCCTTCTGCCCTGCCTCCCACCCATCATGACTTGCAAAGTATCGGGAGGAAAAGCAGCCAATTCTTTTCACAGCAGAGCCAAACTTAATATCACTCTGAAGTGCCTGGCACAAGTTCCTCTACGGATCCAGCTTGAAAAGGACAATTTGCATTATCTGCATACAGATTTCAGCTATCATTTATCAAATGAAACATGATTATGTATTTTAGGTAGATTTTTCTCATGTTAGCGTCTGTAGGGAAAAAAAATAAAAATATCACAGACCTAATTTTTTTTCTTTTTTATTTAAAAATCTGACACAGTTTTGTAAAAGGGAAAGTGCTCTCCAGTGAATCTGTGCTTGGTGCATGACATGGCATAAATACAGAGCACAGAGCATTGAGGATTGCACCGGCAAATTTCAGCAAATGCTTTTTTCCCCAACCCTAAATGTATAAAATATTCTACAAACACACACCATAGTCATTATATAGTGTGTATGTGAGGTTTTGGGGGGAGATTTTTTTTTTTTGAATTGCAGACAACAAGATGGGGGAATGGAATAACAATGTTCAAATTACACCTTTATTGCGAGCATTCACGAACCTCTACTGAAAAGAGCTAGGGCTGTTCAGAAAACCTCCCACTTTCTTTGTGCTCCCCACATAAACACCCACACAGTCACTGCTTTCTTCATACAAGAGAAGAAAAACAGTGAACTTCCATGTCACTTTCTTGATTTCATAAAACACACTCAAGACTTTCCAACACTGAGTCAGCTATCTGCATGTCATTCCTGCTTATTGATACAGCACTAAGGGAAACATCCCTTCCTCTGTGAAAAAAATCACAATGAAACAAAGTAAAATTATCTTGGCAGAAGTCCCAGAATTAAAAAAAGTAACTTTTTTGATCTGATGAAACACATACCGAACTGCAGTAAATTCAAGCCATCTCTCTCAATGCAATCCTACAGCCAGTCCAGAGAAACAGAAAAGAAAGCACTGACAGCTTTTCAAAGTTTCTTAAAAGAATACTTATTCCAAGTAGCCTAAACGGCAGCACATTAAGTGAAAAAGATTCTGTTAATAGACCCTGTTATTACAGTTTGTATTTGTGTTTTGGTTTTTTCCCCTTTTCCTCAATTGTAGTATTTAGTTTTGCTCATCCTTCTACAGTGTCTCTCCTATCTGTCTATCTAGTTTCTGTTTTCTTTGTACACTTAAAATTGAGATGTCACCACAATTCATTTGAAGTGCTTTAGAATTCTTTTATTTTAACATTTATTCTCTTTGTTATCACAAACTCCACTGAAAGTCATGGCAAAAAGGTTTCACTTATTTCAAAGGGTGCACCCTAAAATCACTACCATCAAACCGGCAAGGGCAAGAGAGACTGTACCGTTTTCTACTTTCTACCATATTCCTAGGAATATACTAAAGCTTGTTAGAAAGTCCAAAGTCCATAAATAGTTGCTGCTGGAAGGACAAAACTTACTGTTCAGTACATTCTCCAGTTTTTGCGTCATGGATCCTTCTACTTTTTCCGTTCCATCCGCTTCCAGTTTTTGATGGATTGCTGGAATAAAGTGTCTAGTTAAAATGCAGAACATTTTAATAGGTGGGAATACATTACATCAAAGTGACACTTTTAAACATTTTTAAAATTAAAAATAAAGTGTTATTTTTCTTGTTAGACATAAAAAATACAAACATGCTTCATGGCAGCAGAGTCTAGTGGAAGACAGGGCTTAGAGCCAGAAATTGCAGAATTTTAACCATTACTTTGACATAGACTTTTAGTATCTTCTTGAACAAGACAGAAATGCTCAAGGGAAAAAAAAAAAAGAGTGGAGAGAATAATCCTTATTAAGTACCTTGTAGGACAAGTGTTATTTCAACTTAGTATTTTGAAAAATATAATTCAAGAATAAAATACTTCTGCTTTGTAGGGAAAAACATTTTTATACCAATCTCATCAAAAAGGAAGTACCAATAATTTAAGGGCAGAAAGAGTCACGGGGAATTCGGATGACACCAAAAATGAAGTTCTAGAACACTCCCCCACCAGCTGTTTTCATCTACAAAAATGTACTTTGAAAAAAAACATAGGATATAAATGCATCTTTTAGCAACACACTGCATTAGCCACTACACAAAAGCATTGTGGTGCTTTTGCTCAAAATCACATGAAAATGGAGGGGAGTTTGGTTTTTGGTTTTTTTTGTTTGTTTGGTTTTTTTTGTTGAAGATGCTTTTTTCATGTCTCAAAATGTTAAAAGGCCCAATTCTTGTTTCCACATGGAATTACTACTGGATGTGGAAATACTGAGTATCAGCATTAATTTGTTATTTTATTATAATTTCTTTTTCAGGACAGGAGAGATTTACCAGCATACCCTGACTACACAATGTCACTCTGGAAATATGAACAGTGAATAGAATGCAGATGCTCTTTTCTGCTTCCACTTTCCTACACAGCCTTCCTTTCCTCTTTTTCCTTTGTTCAAAGCAACTGGCAGAGGTCATTTTTTAATTTATTTATTCTTAAAGGTAGTATTCCTGTGTATATGCATATGGCATATATAGTGCAATCACCTAAAAATATCATTTTCCTTTTAAATTTTTAATCTGTTAACATGTAAAATCCTCTCTATCAAATAGCCATCAGTTCCTGTTGCTTTAGATAAAATTAAGGCTTCTAAAAAACCTCCTGTTGCTTCCTACCAGTTATCAGCTGAACAAGGTGAAGCTAAGCTACTACCCTTGTAAACAGCGATGCTCTGTGCTTTCATCAAAGTGAATAACCATGTATTTTAGTTCAGAACACAAATAACGGTTCTGAAACCAAGCTCCCAGTTATCTTGTTTTGGTTTGTATGTCCCTCAACTGGATTTTCTTAATATGAAATCATACTAGAAGATGCACTCCATGAGCATACCTACTGTCCTCCAGCAAATACCAGGAATTCAATCCACTCATACTCGAGCTAAAGTACCACCCCAGACGACATGAAATGTGCACACTGATGTGTCACTGCCAGCTGTTTTCTTCTACAACACCGTCCCTCCTTGCCCATGCTACACAGATGCAGATTAAGAACAACAACCAAACACAGAAACCACCTTTAGGAAGGCAACCCTGTGGCCTTGGTCCTGACTATAAACAGTGAGAGAGGGTGGCTATTCTGAAACAGGACAGGCCCTGATAGTCTCCAGCCTTCTTCAAAGGAATAATTTTTACTGGGGGTGTGTGTGAAAATTCCATTAATCTCAAACATTTAAATTTGATCCTTAAAATGGATCCTATGCAAAGAATTTCAGTAAACTTGAAAGCACAAGAGCATCTCTTTATTTTTGGTATCCAAATCATGAGAGAAGAAAAAAAAAATATCTAATTTAGGACACCATATTTCTTAAGGCAATCAATACTGCAATGAAGTGAAATTAACAGATTCTTGCATGTTTTAAGGAACAGAGATCTATCTAAAAAGATGGTCTATTCTTAACAGTAGCACATTTTTTATATGACACAGACACCACTGATCTACAAGAATATCTGTACAACTTTATATCATTAAAGGTTCTAATGATATTATTCTATTCATATACATCAGTTCTGGTCATGTGCAGCCAATTGCAGTGTTTCAATTAATGTTAGATACTGAAAGGCAAGTTCATCAGAACAACAACCGCAACATAAGTGGATATTTTAAAACCAAATGATGCAAAGTACTATTAGAACCATACTAAACTATAATGATTTGAATTTAAATATTTTTAAAACATTCTATGAAGCACATTTTTGCAAGATATTTTCAAACTGATGTGCAATGAAAAAAGAATAGTTACATATCTATGTAACCTCAAAGTTTTTTAAAAATTTAGTATTTTGGAACAATTACATAGCATGCCAATGTGGAAAAAATAAAAATAAAACAAGGTGTTAAGCTCCAGAAAAGTGGAAAGCACTCTGGAGTACAGAAAAAGGCATATTAAACATATGTAACAGGTAGCTTAAAACAGAAAGAATTTTTGGACCACTGTCTGAAAAAGTATAGACCTAAGTTACTCTGTACACATACAAGAGGATTTGCTGTATTTCCTTGTACATGTTTAACATGCTGCTTTGTTTGGATACTGAAGCTATTTTTACAAATTATATTCAGATTTAGCAGCAAGTGCATTCATTTGTATATCAAAGTTGGGTTACCAAAAAAAAAAAAGGTTTTCAGTTTTCACCAAGAAAAACATTATGAAAATGATTTATCAGACAGTCTAAGGTTACTTGGTTTGGATCAACTGATTTTAAAAAAGGCAGAGTACGTGTTCCTTCCATGGGGACCAAATAAAAAGCCTCCGAGTTAGAAATTTATACAAGCAAAACTACACGCAGTCAAGAGAAAAAAAAATCTGTAGACCTAAGAAAACTGGAAGGCACCTTGAGGTACTCAAGTTATTTTTTACCTTAGAGTACCAAACCCACGTAACAGCGGGATGATGCTGTCTGGGACAGTCCCCATTCTCTTGCAGCCATGTGCTTTCTTCTTGCTTGATGCAGCAATCACACAGCTGCAGGGCAGGCATAGTGAGAGGATTTGGTGGAAAACTAACACAGTTCTTTATTGCTCAGCGAGCTTGTCTAAACCTTGCCTCAGCTGCACCGCTGCAATACAAGGGCAGAGGAAGGAGCAGGTGGCCAAGGGCAGGTGGTAAGCCAGCCTACACCTCCCACAGCAATTAAGATGAACTTCAAATGCAACTTCATACCCTCAACTCATGACTAGCTGGAGTAAGAAGAGCAAGGAGAAAAATTTAAGTCTTTGAAGGCATGATGGACAGGATTTTTTTCTTGAATTGCAATTACCCTGGGCCTACCCAATAGTAACTACACAAGTTGGAACAGCAGTTGGAAACCTAGGAGAGCCTGTTTACTATTATTGAGGAGCTTTACTGTAAGGAGCATACAGTAAATAAATATGAGGAGAGGCTAAGTCTAGATGCTTCAAGCTAAGGCCAGAAAATTAATGTATTTTGTATCATCTTTGCCAATAAGCGCTCAAGTTTGAGTTAAGTCAGATTATTTTAAAGGCTTGCAAACTTCAGAGCTGCAGTGAGATACTAATTAACAACAGTGAAGAGACTAATTTTAGAGCTCACAATTGCTAACCTGTGACTAAATACTTGTGAACTGGTTATTTTGGTCAAAAAACATGCAAAGTTCAATCTGGCAAATAAGCCATAGTACAGCCCTTGTTGTAAAATAAACTGCAATTAATTCACTGCTCTTGTGCTGAAAACAGTTTTCTTTAATCTAAGGAAGGATATGGTTTTCTACTTGGCAACCATAAATCTAACAAATTAAACCACACTTGCCGAGATCATGCCACTTTTGACTTCCAAATTTCATTCCTGGTTTAGTTATTAGAGATTTTTAAAACATATTTTGAGATAGGCACCAGGAGTTGTATTCTCAAAACCTCCTCAGCTGAACTCAGCTCAAAGCAACATAGATGCAGGTTTTTCTACCATTTTCTGATTTAAAGATTGCTCGAAATGCATTCGGTATATCTGAAAATCTTACCCATTTCCACAGAAATATGGTTAAAGAAAAAAAAAATTAAAATAAGGTACCTGAAAAGAATCAAACTTTTGCAGTCAAATGCAGAAAATAAGAGGGGAAGGAAACTACTAAAAGGAAAGACTGACTCAGCGAAGAATTTCTGAAGATCTGATGAGGTAACCATAAACAACTTGGCACCAAAGCAGAGCAATGAAGCGATGAAGAACACATGTTGACACACTGCCAGGATTCACACCAACACATGAATAAAAATGCCTTTGGTTCCCTTTATCAAAAGGTTAAACATTTTCAGTTATTTGAACAAAACTTAAGAAGGTTATTGATGAGGACAGCACTCCTGTAGGGTAGAAACTCTTCTCAATGAATTCAACAGGAGTGCAGTGGTGTATATAATGAGCAAATACAAATGTAATACAAATATAAACAATAAAAAATGAGAGCATGTCATGAACAGATCTGGTGATACATTACACTATAAAAATCTAAAACCCCCTAAAGTTTGTTACTATGGCCATTAGTTAATACTACTATGGTTTTTTCATTTTGGTTCAGGTTTTTTCCCCCCAAGATTTCTAGATATGTTTGCAAATTGCACGGCAAACTTGGCTTTATTTTTGCAAACACTGCTAATCCAAGCAAAAATTACGAAATACTGAAGTAAATGTAGTATTGTCTTTAGTTGCCTTTTTGTGTTTTGTTGCTATAACATTTATTTTTTTTAAGCTTGTTTACCCAAAACAGTGGTAAAAATCAAAGAAAGTGGCCAGACTTAAAATGATACCATAACAAAAAATTAAACTAAATCACAGTTCTAGGAGGGGAGATTTTATGGAAAGAAGAGACAAAAAAATAGTAGTCTAATAACATCATGAAGGTTGATAACTTTGTTCTCAGACAGGCTTATATAGTCTCAGGCGTGACATTTCTAGGCATATATCTCAGAAATAGACAGGAAAATGGAGTTTATTACTCTGCTTATGGGTCCACTAAAAATTCCAGAACTGGACCCAAGCCTTTGCCAGGATTATTTCAGAATTTGAGAGAACAGGAGATGCTATTCTCTTTTTACCAATACAGTGCTATACCTTCTGGATCTATGAAAGCTAATGGTAGAAATAAAAGCAGCTTTTAAATGTTGCATGTATTATAGAAGTAGTATGGAAAACAAAATGGAATGATGTAACATGAAATAAAGCTGGTTTTATGGCTTGTAGGTCAAGTCTGGCTCAAATTTAATCGTAAGCAATTTTTTGTAGACTTGCAATCAGCTGCACTATTTGCTATTTGAAAACTGCAACTGCAAAACCTTCACTTTTTTTTTGATGCTTTACTACTTTTTAAGTAGGTTTAAAAACATTTAACCTACCTGAAAAAACACAAATTCATAAACCATGAGAGCCACACAGTAGGTAAAAGCTGCCATGACTGCATCCATTTGGAGAAATTCTGCTAGTAATTAGCTGACGTGTCTAAAACAAGTACTTATTTAAAAGAGGCTATACGAACAGTCAGCATAAAACCAGCTACAGGCTTGAGCAAAGAAATTTCAGTATGGATTGAGATAACTTCTGCTGTTTCACCCTTTTTCGAATCAGGCCACGTCTTGCTTGAGACACTGAAAAAAACCACCCCCTAGATAATGTTATTCTAGAACCTGCATGAAAGGAAAGTTTGAGCCTTTTCTCAATCATGATCACAATCATGAGTTTAGAGTTGCATTAAGATAATAATTAGTCTGCTACAGGCATTGCATAAAGAGGAAGCACTCTTTATGTCTGAGACCTGAGACTAATCCACCTACCACCACTTACAAGATCAGAACACAAGTCTTCAACAAGCAAATAAATCAGCATGCTTTTTTTTTTTTTCATTGTGTGCACATGAGATGGCTGATAAATGCAAGGACAAAGTAGGTAGCAATGACAGTGCAACTGCTTCTTATTCAACATGTGTAGCATAAGGATTCCTCAAGCCTTCAGACATGAGCATCCCCTTGAAAAGCTAGGCAGTGAGCTTATTGTACATGAACTATTGACTCATGACCTTAGTTCTTAAAGTGAAATAATCTAACTTGCACCTACTGTGGGACACACACATGCATGTAAATTGTTACTCTGAAGTGACTGATTTACTGTTAGATACATGCCTGATACACGCAGCATCTTTGTTTATTTGCCAGTTTGTTCCCATGGCCCTGTTCTTTCTTAGCCTCTGTGAATTATCATATTGAAAATTACCAGCTATAATAGCAGGCTGTTCTTACCCTGTGCAGACTATATTCTACCACTTTCTACAGGATGAGAAAGATAACATTAATAGACACATGCCACAGAGCACTCAACACAGAGCTATTCTAGCCATTTCAAGTCAGGTGCGTAACATTTAGGTAGTAATCTTATGTTTTAATTTGGTTTACTCAAGTCCAAATGTAAAATAAAAATTCATACTATTTGGAAAAATGTATATATGGCCAAATTAGGCAAAAATGTGAATTAGGTATGTTACAAAAGAGGAATGCGGCAACAACAAAACCTCCTATAACAGTCTGATGCTGTACTACCTGGCAAAACCAGTCATGGACTGGCATTTTATTGGACAAATAGACCACGAGACAAAAGACTGAACTGAGAGAAGAGCCAATGCAAAACCACTTCAAAATTAGTCAGTCATCAGTCTAGTTTGCAAACAGAATCACTAATGAAAAATTCAGAGAATATGTACTCTCTTTAAATTCAACCATGATTTAACTCCTCAAAAGCCAGAAGCAAAGGGACACTTGTGTGACAGACAAGCATCAGATTTCAGCTTCTTAAATTTCCAATCTGACTCAGAATTTAATATAGATCCAGCGGTTTCTTTTATTTTAGTTTCAGCGACATAACGGCAACAGAATATGCTTATTCATACTGAATCAGATCCTAGATTGCTGACATGCTCATTCTAGAATGGGCATTAGGGGATGAATTGTAAAAATATCCTATAGGAAGAATAAAAAAAAACACAACCCAAACCTCACCAACCAAAAACCTACACATTGACCGGATATTGTCCTAGCTTATGTTTAAAGTAAGGTATTAGACAAAAGGCCAACTACAGTCCAATTCCTTCATCCTAGTGGCATTCCCATAGGCCACATATCTGCATAAAAGTAGAAAGTGAAAAAACAACAATAGTGCTATAATAGCCAGCAGTGCTTCTTTATTTATGATTTTCAAAAAAAAAATATCTATACAATGTGTTTGTAGTTGTAACTGTGTAAGAAGAACTGCTGACATGACAAACTAGAGTCAAATCTAAATCTCAAATTTGTTCAACATACCTGTGTTTCAAAGACAATACAGCATCTTCTTTACTTGCCCATATAGATGTCATACTTGCTTGTTTTTGTGTAACTAAGTGACTGAAGTGGTCATTTTCTTATTTTTTTCCTTGCACTTAAATAAAAAGAAACTCTGCAGTTTAAGGGTCTTTGTAAAGAGCACTTCTGAAAAAGTACATTCAAAGTAAGTTAATTTGCTAACTTTCCGAAGACTCCTGTGTGGGACATGACTTGCTCTTGACAATAAAACACGACTTGTCTACAAACATATAAACAGCAGCCCTTCTAGGAATGCTACTTTTTAGGTTGCCATTAGAATTATGGGAAATAAATCAGCTGAGCTCCCCCGATGTTGACAAGTGGGTCAAGTCGGGGTGAGCCCAGTTCCCCTCAGCTCAGCTTACGGTTCCCTTCAGCTGACGAAACACGCTTCCTGTTGAAGATCTCCTCTCTCCTCTGCAGCAAAGCCACTGTCAAACTGCCAGCCAAGCTGGCGGGCAGAGAGACGTCAGGATCTGATAAGGCAACTCTGTTTTCCAAGAAACTAAACCAAACAAGGAAGGGTTCTGGTCTATTTGACCTCCTATTTTCTTAGTAAACAGTTTCCAAATCACAAAATACAGTAAGCATCTCGGGATAACTTTTTTTTTGTTTTGTTTTCGTTGCTTATTTCTGAAAATATTAATACTCATTTAAATGTGTAATACAGTCTGATGGCACACTTAAGATCAGAATGATCTTATTGATCCCAGCTAATGAAAAAAGCTGCACCATAATCAGAAATTCAGGGTTTCCCAGATCAAGTTAATGTATTCGAAACAAACAATGTTAAATGTGGATGATTTTAAAAAAGCAGGTATAAACAGATGTGCAACCAGATAAATAGGAAGTACCTAATAGAGTGTTATTCCTCTTAAAGCGTGCCTAATACAAAAAGTACCAATTTTTAGGGAGGCCTAAGAGAAATAAATGTATGCAGATAAGTCTTCTAAAACAACAACAGAACTGACCCGTAGTTAAGAAAGCATAACTACTGGCGTTGGAAGGTGTGTTCTAGGGTATCTGAAGAAGAAAACTGAGAGCCTAAACTTTTGTCCATCAAAAACGTATCATCAGAAAAAGCATTTTAGAAATCTTCCCAAAGGAAGTAATAAATAAACAAATAAATTCAAACAAAAAAGAAGCAACTCAGGAAATTTAGATCATATTGGGAGACAACTAGATGTATTCAATAATGATTTTCCCTTGAGTCCCTTTCATTTGTGACAGTTGTATGCTCAGAATCAAATAAAAGTTTGCATAACTAAGGCTATGTCCCTAAAAAGGTTGTGCTGAAACATACTTTCAGCTTTCAAATATAAACTTTTCCTCATATAGTTTCATTTTAATGCATACAAATTTTTAAAGGAAAAAATAAGACACACAAATGTACTCTTACATGTGTGAGGGCAGAGCAGTGCTATTATATAACCTTGTACAAACACCATACAGCCAGAATATAATAGGATTTTTAATTTCAAGTTCTTCCACTAAAGACCTTGAATTTCATAACTGCACTTCTAAGAATTAATGGACCTTTTGGTTTCCTTGAGTTTTTTTTTGGTTTTGTTGTTTGGTGGTTTTGTTGGTTTGTTGGTTTTGTGTGTGTTTGTTTTTTTAATTTTGCATCTGAGCTGTCCTCAAAAATACTAATAATGCTTACGCTTAATTCTTGTCATCTTTTTTTTTGAGAAGACTGTAGTGATCTCTGTACGGAAGTGAACTGTAGCTGGAGAAAAGCTTTGATATCTGGTAGGAGGGCTGGATGATGGTGTCAAAGATACCCCTTTTTCTTGCTACTATCGGAAGCTTCTCCATATCCAACTTAGCTGTTGATTGTACCTAACACAGGTTCAAGCCTTTCAAAAGTTATGCAGTTACCTGCATAAGGAGGAAGAAAGGGCAAATGAACAGTTCTGCATTACAAAGCTGAAATTTGGCAATAAGGGGCTTTTTTTTTTTTTACTGAAAAGAATCAAAAATACTTCTGCACATGCTTAAACAGAGAAACGAATATTAAAACGCTACAGAAAGTAGCCGTGACCTGCACTGCATCCTCATTCAGAATTTCATTTCAGAAATTAAAAACTAAATAACGCATTGTTAGGTTCCTTGAACTCCAGTGTTAAAGCTTTGAACTTGTAAGAGATTAAGACTTCAAGTCTCTAATTTTCTTCCACAGCAGCATCAAGGCCATTCTTTCTTAGTACTGCTTCAAATCACTGTTTAAAACAACACAAGTTACAAGTTTGCTTCCTTTGAGCACTTAAGGGGGATCCATTTTGGTTACAGACAAAAAGTGGCACCAAGAACCACCCGAATCATCCCAAGTTTTGAATTCATAATTTATCTAGAGGACTACAGTGATAAACTCTAATTTTAAGTATAAATAACACTCTGATACACATAAGAGATGCAAAACAATATTAGAGCTATTATATTTTTTTAAAATTGAGAACTTAGTAGTTAGTGAAATAAATGAATTTGCTTTCCCTATGAATATTTTACTAATATTTTTTACATTCCTACTTTTCATTTATCAGGAAATCAGTCTCCAAAGGCAAGAAGCTTAAACTTTAATAAAAGAGACAAGAGAAAAATCACTCACTTGTGTTCTGTCTTTCTAAAACCTCACAAGATTTATGATTTGCATTAGCTTTCTCTAAATCCTACTAAGTCTTTGATGGTCAAAAAAATAATCTTACAAGATAACACATATATCCGCCAGCACTACTTTTTATCCATAGCAGTAACTGTTTGGAAACAGAACTCTGAATCTTATAGAGTATTTGATATTTTATATGCAAAGCAGACTTGGTTGCGAAAAACAACTCACATTTCAATATTTGTTCAGGATTATTTAGGATTTTTAACTACTTAAGAAAAAACAGGATTTCAACATTTTCAAGATATTCAACACTAACAAAGAAAGAGACTGTTAGCATTTTTCCTAGCATTTAATAAAAATTCAGCTTAAAAACAAAAGTCAAAGAACATCAAATACTGATTCTTATTAGTGTCTTTTCCTATGAATACCACCGCATTCTTTAGTATTTCCATGGAATGCTTTAATACTTTAATACTTTTGTTACTGAAACTATCTAGATTTAGGGCAAGGTTTGTCAAAACTGATCAGTAACAGATCAGTTTTGGGTGGGTTAATAAAGATGTTCAGGAGTTAAGATTCTTCACAGGAAGAACCTTCCCTTCAAACTGGGACAATGTCTCAAGAAGAGGTCTTCCCTACCAAAGCATATATATTTGCATTTGTGGAAAGAGTTCTCCTCTTAAAAATTACCAAATTCGGCAGGTAGCCAAAAGCTATCAACCACTTTTGAAGATGCTGTCACCTGAAGGGCAGGTCAGAGGTTAATCTACCTGGGCCAGGAATACAGGTGGACCAAAAGGTAAGACAGCGCTGCCTTCCCTTTTCTCTAACACACAGAAGCGGGTCTCAGACAGACAGTGAGTGGCCTGCAAGTGCATCAAGAGAAAATTGGTACTTCTCCAAAGCGGTGTTCCTAAACCCAACAAAAGTGCTAGTTTAACTGATGGTATGGTTACTGCATAGCACCCATAACACAGTATCAATGATCAGGAGTGATAACACAATATAGAGTACCTACGAAGAACAGCATAGTGGTGTCAAACCTATTGGGGATGGTCCAGCATGGTCATTTTGTTATTCAGCATACTTCCTAACTAGACAGGACTATGGCAGCCCACAATAAGCTGCTGCCCAAGAGAGATTTTGTGCTTTAAGATTATTTTATTTGTATATATATACAAAGATAAATATATGTGTATATATAAATGGCACAGACAACTAAGCTAATCTCTCTAGTGTCTCTCCCTATAGCAAGCAGAATACGAAGGCCATCTGATTTCCCAAGTCAGAGTGTACTGAACATTCATATAAATATTACAGTCTATGGGATAAGGCATTATAAAATCCAGTTTTTAATGTACCTACAGTTTGTAAGTCATCATAATATTATATCCAGTTTAACATTTCCTCCCTTTTTGGATTTGTGGTCTAAGCAGTGTCATCAAAATGCCTCCAATTCCTCTAAGATACATTCAGTGCCACTTTTGTAAATATACCACAACAATCAGCTAGCCAGTCCCAGCTTGTGACCAGCATGATAGAGATTTGGGGCTCATTATACAGTTTTAAAAGCGACTGTGAAGGAAAAAGGTATTTTTTAATATTAAATTCAACCATACATGCAGATACTGTCTTTTCTTTTATACTGTATTTAGTAATTGCAAAGCATCTTTACCTGACAGAGCATCTTGTGCTTCAAAAAACGTGCTGAGACCTCCTTTCACATAAGCTAGACTCCCCTCGTTTTTCTTATTGGCTTGTTTCTTCAAATTCACAACAGCTGTTTTGAGCTGATCAAAACTGAAAACAAACAAGAAAACCCCCATGACATTCAAACAACAAATAAGGTCAGCTAATGAATAAACACAATAAACTGCTTGGAAAATTAAGCCAGCTACTTTTGCGACAACTGTTAAGGACTGAGTAACTGCTAATAAGTATGCTTCTAATAATGATAATTTACTCTAGTCCAAAGAGTTTTTGGATTTTTAGTTTTAATCCTAAATGGAGGGCTCCTATCATTTCAGATGGAATAGACTTCTTTAAAATACAAATTAGTCAAGAAACATGCAATATTGCTCTTTGTTAACTGTCAGTATTACATTAAATATGTGATAGCATAACTCACTACACTTCGTAAACGACATTAACTACTTAGATTATAGAATTCCCTTTAATAACAACATTTGTTTAACTTTGCAGCATAGTTCAAAACCCTTTTGCATTTTCAGCTTCTTAATTCCTTCAATATTTTTACGTTTGTTTGGATACACAGTTTAGAATTGAACAAAGTATTAGTGCAAAAATAAAGAAAAGCTGCACAGATTCCTGCTTCTTGAAAGTATATTTTTTTATATGTAGTCTGAGGAATTGCTTTTGAAAGACATTTCCTAGGAGAGTATTAAAATCACCAACTCATTATTGCTGTTTGTACAGTAGGTTTCTTTTTATATTAGTTTCCTAATATTTCTAGATTATTGCCAGTTTTCATTTGACTTCACGTGTTTATTTTTTGCAAGCAGCTGCAATTATTTTAGAAGTTTTATGTTGTGACTATTTCTTCATTAGTTGCATATCATTTTTTTATTGATGATGATTAATATGGTCTCTGTAGTCATGCTACTGGATTCATTATAAAAGCACTATCACAAACAAGGTCAGAAATACAAATATAATACATTGTATTTATCCTTAGTCTTTTCTCCTACCTGCAGGCCAAACCTGTCTCCCTTATATAAAAAAAAAAAATTCAAACAAAAAACTGCACTATACCTCAGGGAGGAGAGGGGGAACAATGACGTAAGGAAATTAAGACCTAAAGCAATTCCACCAATACTCTTTATCTGTTTTAAACAGTGGTAGAAAAAGACACATTAAGAAAACAAATCAAACTTTAGCCCAGGCAGTGAGAAGGCTATTCCCACCTGCTGGGAGACAAAACATACTGGTGCACTTACAGGCATTTTTCTTATTATACTGATGATGTCACAACATTTTGCTTTATTTCCTGTTTCCATCTGCTGGACAGAAATCACATTACTCAATAGCTGGATTGGTTTACTTGGGCATACGAGAAGTACTTACCAGCAACATTTTCAAACTAGCAAAAATCTGTACAGATCTCTTTCTAAGTAGAATTTCATGTTATCTGATGATCTAATAGTACATCTAAATCTAAATTGTATTTGTCAGGATATTGCCAGGGGTGAAAAAGGAAAAAAAAAAAAAAGATGTTATTTTTATTGCTTAAAAAGAATTTCCTTCAAGGAAAAAACAGACATAAGCTAACCAAAACATCAGTGCACCACACATTTAGCACTCCCAATACCTGAGGTTACATGGAGGACAAGAACTAAACCAATGCTGTGTGTTTCCGGAAAAACAGCACAAATGATATGGGGCAGATAATTATACAATTCAGAATATTTCTAAGATTACACACTTTGAAAGGAAAACAAAAACACCAAACAGTTTTGCTTCTTTATTTAAAATGCTATTTATAGTTAGATTCAAAACACAATTGGATTCACCCTACCCTTTAAGCCATTCTTCCTGTTGAGTTCCACACATCTTTTACACCTTCAACGCTAAGATTCAGTTTTATAAACCAACATAAACTGAATTGATATGCAAAACCCCAGCTTTTGCTTTTTACAACAAGAATTAATACTTTTTTCCCCCCACTGGACTGAGGGGACCATGACTTGAAATTGTTGATATGCAAAGATAAAAATCAATGGAAATTTACATGAGAATGAACTTTCAGGTACCAACCCAAAGGCATAGTACAAGTTTAAAAGGGGCCATAAAAGTTGATGTAATTAGTTATCAATTCATAGTACTGATGACCAGAAAAATCAATGTTTTTACTGATATCTTGTCATGTTAGAGATATAACCGTTATGCTGTTGGTCATGTTCCATGGTAATTCTGATAACAAGAGTCATTTAATCAGTTCTAAGAAGTCAATTCATTTTATGGATCCACAACATTCTTAAATGTACCTAAGCCACCTATGACAGACAGCTGTCAAATCAGATCTCAGCACTCTTCAGTGATGGTGATTCTGCAGCTTTCCAAGTTACACTGTCCCAGAACTTAAGCAATGCAATATTGGGTTTAATCTGCATTTAACCTAAATCTCCATCGCAAGAAACTGAGACAGCTTGTTCTACTCTTGCTAAACCAAGAGCACTCAATGGCTACCCTTTAACTGCCCGCTACATATTTCAACGCATTCTGTATTAATTTTGTTTCTTTTCTAAAAGCACCTAATTCTTTCAAGCTGTATACCCACAGATATTTATATACTCCTAATTTGTGGCTGAGCTCTCATATCTGTCTTAAAGCAGTGGCCAAAACTGGGCAGAGTATTTCAACTGCAGCTTTAATAATGTGAAGCAGAATAACTATCCCCATATCTAACATAACAGAGTCTTGCTGATACATACCAGAAGATGATTTGTACTAGACTGTACTAGCCAACTGGTATTTATGGCATGTTACAAACACCAGACTGTCCTCTGTACTACCGTTGCACAGCCCCGGGTGTGTACTCTGCTGCTTGCCTTCCCCACATCCCTTAGAGCCCTGCACTCAACTATTTCACAATTGCTACAGCCAAAGCTGCCACTAGTCATCATAGTGCCTGCCTTCCCTGCAAAGAACCATATTTTGGAAAGCAGCACTCCTGGTTGTTCACCTACCAGCTATATTACAAGTCATTCCCAGAACTCCCTACAAGCCTCCCGAATTGCTGCCCTTCCTGTAATTATCACGGAGGTTAAAGTCTCGCACAAGAACCAAGGTCTGCTCTCTGGAGATTTCCTCAAGTTGCTTAAGGAAGATTTTGTTCACTTCCTCATCCCACTTCGATGTCACCCTTTCAAGCCTCTTGAACAATCTCTCAACCACCCTGCTACCAGAGGGACCATATATTAATTCAAGCTGTTCCTTTATACAAAGGTCAAGTCCATCTCTTTCCTGGGTACCTGTCTCAGAAGACCTCTTCCCATCTGTCACAGAACACCAGTCACATGAGCTATCCCACTTTATTCCAGTAATACACTTGCCTAATCCCACGTGTGGAGCTCTGGCTCCTCTTCCTTGTTTCCCAGGCTGCACGTGAATGTGTAAAGGTACTTGACATTAGACGCTTCCAACTGATTTGTAATTCCCAACAGCACTCTCAATGCCATCACTGAACCACACATGTAGCACTCTGTCCCTTCATTTAACTGCAAACTGTGATCACCATCCCCTGACATCCCCCTAATTTGAAGTCCTTGTCTCCAAAGCGCAAACCTGCTGGCAAAGATGCTCCCACCCCACTTTTTCAAATTAATCTGATTTCTCACTAGCAGTCCTTGCTCTTTAGTAAAAGATCCATGGCTACAGAAGAAAGAAGCACTGCCTTTGAAAACAGTGACACAGCCATCTGTGAACCTGTAGGACTGATCCACTACTACATGATGCTTTTCCCTTCACCTGTAAATCAAGAAGAGTACCTGAGCTCCCATGTTCTTCACTTCTGTCCCCGGGGCTTTGCAATCTACATCACTCTTGGCAAGTGTCACCGATGCCAACATGAATAAGCAACGAAATGACACACAGTCTAACAGTCAAATATAGAGGAAATTTCTTAAAAGCAGCTACATCAAGAGCTATCTATTCCTTCTCACTTTATTATCCCCTCAGCTTTTTTAAAAACCTGATGATACCAGAAGATTGTGATATAGAATTAATTTTTAATCACTCCTCTTTAAGTTACCAGATTTCAGGAGATGCTGTTACTACATCTGTATTAATAATGTTCTCTTGCTGGTTTTTGGCCCTTCAATCTACCAAACTTCGAGAGGAAATTAAAGTACTTCTCAAGTAAAATAAGTTATTTTCAGAGCTCCTAAAACCAAACACCCTGCCCACCCATCCCCCACTCCCTCAAAAAAAGCTCACCAACCCACATTCATTTCTACCATTATATAACCAAAAAAAATTTAATTAAATAAATATGTAACATGTTTCCCTTCAAAATGATAAATCAAAATACCCAGCTGAAAACAATACGAAAAGTTCATCATCACTAAAAGTAGAGACTACAGGACTATTATTGTAAATGTCGACACCAATGACACATCTGTTGGATAATGAAATAACATCAAGTGACTTGCATTTAAAAAATTACTTATATGATAGCAACAAACCTTGTTGTTGAATGATTCTCAATCAGGTACCAGGCAGCAGAAAAGTTTTCACTAGTGAAATCAGCACTCATCCCAGGAAACAGTGCCTCTAAATCTTTTTGAGGAAATCTGCCTCTGAAAAATGAATGTTCATTTCTTCCGTGAGACACTGTGAACACACTTGTGAACAGCTTACAATTAAAAGTGTCATGTAAAAAAAAAAACCAAACCAAATCATGTTACAACAAGACATAAATATAAACTTGCATCTAACCATGAAATTAAATCTGGTATTACAGACACATGTTGTGGGACTGGGAAAGAAAAGATCGCAATCTAAGTAAAACTAATTTTACCATTTTGATTTCACTATTATACAGGTGTAAGATACAAAAGACCTACATAGATAATGACACAGCACAGAAGTCTTTCATCAGTAGCACCTGATTACAGCAGAGGCATGAAACAATACTTTTTAAAAAACACACAAAAACCCCAAATGAGATGCAAGGAAAAGTGATGACAGATATGGAAAGTAGAAAGACAGGGAAAATACTGTGAGAAACAAATGTAGCAACTAAAAATGAAGGTCCCAAAATTTCCCTGTGTTCAGTGAAAAAGTGATAATGTTAATACATAAATTTATAATCATAGGTAGTGAGATTCAGAATTACTAATGATGTTGAATTTCATCAATGTCAATTAGTGCGCAGAAAATGCTGCTGGAGGTAATAAGGTAAAGAAATTGGCAATTTATCCTTCCTTTAAAGGCATTTTAAAGATATCTTATTTTTCATTCAAAGTAGCCAGAAAGCAGTCAGTAGATACATGAATTTGCAGGATAGTACTTCACGTGTGATACATGGCACGGCTCTCAAAAAAGATTTTATATTAAATCCACATACTGTGGCATCTTTGTGGTCAACTATGTTTTCAGTGCTAAAAGCCAAAACCAATAAAAAAATTTCAGTTACCTCAGAAAAGACTCAGCCCTGCAGTACAAGCATCATATAAATGCATGCACACAATACAGAAGCATATTTTTTTTCATATTTTTCAGAACTTCAACATATTTTCTCAGAAGCAAAAAGAAACAGATCTAACATGAAAAGTACACACACTCAACAAATATACCATTTCCAACTGGTACTTATTCTTACAAGACTAAGACATATGCATGATGGTTTAAGCTTATGCATGAGCTATACAATTCCTAGGGAAACCCTTGCTATTATATATAAATAAATATATATACACACAGAGAGAGATAAAGACCAACAATTTAGCTAGGGATGTAATAAATTCCTGCAAATGGGTTTTGCCCAAAGGCAGCGGGACAGAAGTGAAGGTTTTTTTCAGTTTGATGTTTGACTACATTGAAAAGTTATTTGGAGCTTTTTTCCAGCAGATGTATTTGTGCAGGACCATAAATTAGCAATGCATTTACGGGTGCTTTTATCTCTGCAGACATATTTTAGACACAGTCACAACAGAGTAGAAACATGAATGTGAATGTGTGCGGTATGTTAACAATATGTTATACTATATGGTGTAGTATCCTTATTTTCATCATAAATTTTACCAGTAGTTTTTCCACTAACAGATATGGGGAGCTTGGAATGACTTGCTACAGCTGTCTTCACAACAAGCTGCTCACTAAAAAGTTCAAACTAAAAGCAACTGTATTTCTAAAATGTCTGGCCAAATGCATCTCAAAAAGAGCCTGACTCCACATACACACAAGTTTGTTTCATTAACTTCCATTAGTAAATTAAATAAATAAGTCCTTGGAAGTTGTTCTCATGAAAACTTGCTTACTGTTTACTTATAAACAAGCACACACGTGACTTGAGAAAGTATTTCTGTCTTACTCCTATTCAGCATTACAGTGTGAATATGAACTAGTAGCAAAAGCTGAGACCATACTGACATGCAATGAAATTGTTGATCATTTCTTCGTTGATATGCTCATTGTGCAAGAATCACTTCAAGAAACAACTCTGAATATTTAATAATTGACTAAAAAGCAATCATTGCAAAAGAAACTGGAAACCACAAATTGAATCCAGAAAACCTCAGGAAAAAAAAAATAAGGGAAGTTTACCATCCTTGTCAACTCTACCTATTTTGCTACCTTTACAACTTCAGCAAAGATTACATCATAGTCATTTCTGCTAGGAAGACTATTTTATTAAAATCAGAATCAGGTCTGGTACTAGACTTAGGGTTAGCATTTTAAAATAGTCTTATTCACTCATCAGGAACAATTTTAAATATAAAAGTAATTAACATTTCGCATACTGTTTAGATTCATGAGAATTATAATCAAAATAAGTTTGTTTTCAAGCCACAATACAGTTTTACTTCCCTCAAACATATTTTGAGTATATTTAATACAATAATGCAGTATTAGATGTTGTGGTCCTTGCTTCTAAGTAAGTGGCACGCACATCTACTTTGGATCCAAAACATGTGGTACAATCAATTCTCTTGTCCTGCGTGTGCCCATCAACACAAGTCCCTCCCTCCACCACCCCAAACTTTAGGTTCTGTACAGCCTGATACTCAAGAAATCTAATTTAACATCACAGCATATATCGGCTCTTTCAAATTCTACTACAAAACTTGTGCATATACAGAGCATTTATATTTTCCAGAGGTTTAAGATTAGTTTTAATCTCCACAGGTAAATCACAGCCTCCAAGCAGTAACTGAATAACAGCAGCAGAATGCAGTGGATATTAATGAAGAGCCTGACTATGAACGCATCTTAGCAAATTGTAAACTTTCCTGTAAAGACTATTTTGCTCTCAGAGTTTCAGAATCTCATAATATGCTTTCCACCATACAACGACAATACTTGCAGATTAAAGGCAGGTCCCAAAACAGGATACAGCCATCTAAAGGTAACTTGAACCTCAATTCCACAGAAGTTTATAGGTCAAAAGGAGCAACTTTAAATAAACACAGATTCTGAATAGCAACCAGCATAAACAAGCTCCAGCTAGAGCTGCTGCACACTCCCCCCGCTGTCTGGTACCAGTCAGACTCCTAGAAGCAGGCTTTGTACCAGCTGTACTGTGTTAATAATGCATGCAAGATGACCAGCATAAGGGACACTGGAGTAGACTAAACACAACAAATCAGAAGGTGTTAACAAAGGTCTCTCCAAAAGCAAGAAGACAAGGATGCACTCACATCACATTTGAGAAATTGAAGAATGTCATAAGAGAAATCTACTAAGAGATTATAGGATGGAAGCTGCAACTGATGCATCAGCCTTACAAGAAGTAAGTGTTACTGTATTTTTTAACACCATAAAACTATGGCTATATACACTACTATATACCCCATTTCTCTCCTGCAGGTTTCATGGTTTTTATCACTGATGCATCTCTGTGATACAAGTTTCCACAACTTCATCACATTCAAGGATGACATTGACTACATTTAAGTGTCATACAGGCCACTCAAAAATAAATAAATAAATATCAAAGCCTTCAGAAAGTCTCTTCCTATGTCATTTACCTCCAAGCTGACATTTACCATTAGGTGGCAGCGTAAGATCATCTGTTCCCTCCTCCCAGACAAACTGTTTTGGAAGCTGGCGTGGGAAGAGGGAAGCATCTGTATTGAGTGGGTGGATACAGAAGTATGTGGAATGTACTTAGCATGTCAGCATTTGCTTTCATGTAGGAGATAGATCCACCATAATGACCTCTGCTACATGCAAAACAACAAACGCTATTCAAAAATTTTCTAACCACCACTAGGTCTGACTGCTGTTACTGCTTTGCAGAGATTGGATTTTCTAGTCTGACAGAAGGTAGAAGAGGCAGGGAGCCTTTGATTAAACAAGGACTTGACGAGGAGGAGAGAAAAATTATGTGGTACATCTGAATAAGCAATTCATTCACGAATATTATGTAGATATGAATTTTCCACCAACAGATTTCAACCAGTGACTTATGAAACAGCCATCACATACTGTCTCCCAGAACTATTTAAAATTCTGAGCAATCCTACACTGGTAGGACGAAATCTACCAACCTACTCTTGTAACAGCTCTAACTGCTAAAACCAACCCAATGTTAATGTTGGCATTTTCATACCAAGTTTCCACATTTGTTAGATTGAGGTGACTACTCTGTATACTCTTTTTCTTCCTGCAAGCTATTTAAGCCTTCTGTAAGGGTTTCTGGCTACATCTGCCTACCACCACAGCCAGGAACATACCTTGGAGAGGAAAATGCAAAGCAGGTCTTTGCCACCTAAAGCCAGCGTAAAAAGATGGTGACAGAAGACTAAAGCTCTGTACCAGTCTTTACTCCATTCTGAAAATTAAAAAACTAGAACTCAAAGATTAAGTTATTTTAAGTACGTATTTTCTGGTGCGAATTGAATACTTCATAGCATATACTCAATTTGCACTAAGTGATAGCAATGTAAAAAAAACCACACCTTACCTGTTCATCTTTTAAACACAGAACTGATCCAAATAAATAACTGTTAGCAAGGCAGGAGAACAAATGTGTACAAATACTCTTCTACAAATACATTTGTGATTTTAAGGATCATCACTGAAACATAATAACCAGCAAGTTCAAGTTCCATTACAATGTGAATAATTGTTATTTAGCAACTCAGATTCTAAGAACCTCAATTAATGCTTAGAAAATATGAAGAACTGATCAGCCAGAAATTACGTATACTTATTTACCTGATAAACTTGCAGGCTGAAAGATGGTGGCTTTGTACATTGTGTATACATAGAACATTTAAATTATCTTGACTATGTAAAAAATATAACCAGGAAGGTGAGTATATATCCATAGCTCTTACTTTGCAACCTTGCAACATTTGAGTATGAAAGGAGAATTCAACTGCATATTTTGAGTATATATATTACTCCTACAATATATCTACAGGCAGTATTATAATTATTAATAGAATGTGATAGACCTACTATTATTTACTTCCCTTAACTGACACTTCAAATCTTTTGTTCATTTAAATCCCAGCCACTCCCAATTAAACTCCAATCTTAAGTCTACTGAGTCAGAATAAATACTTTTTTTGTCCCTGTGCTTGCCTAATAGTTTAATGAAAAGCTGTACTAAAGCACTTTTGTTCATTACTTACAGGATCTTTTTTTCCTCCTATATCAATGTCTCATTTGCAACACCTTAAAGTACCCACCAGAATGATTCAAAAGCTATGATAAAACTTTAAGCACATTTTAATTGGGCAAAGTACTATAAAGAATGTTTTAAAAAGCCAAAAAAGGAACATTTAGAACTAAGCATAACCCATATAAAAATAATAATAAAAACCATCACAACAGATAGGTAATCTAAGTTCTTTCCATGCTGTAGATTGTCTTTTCTGTATCACATGCTACTATCCTACCACTTTCTAGAGGGAGGACTTTTTTCTCTCTTTCAGTCTGCAGTCTACTCACTTCCTGCCTTCTCTTCAGTGTGCTCCCATCTAGCTTATTCTTATCCTCTTTTTTCACAACTGTTTTTCACTGGTTTTCTCCCTGGACCTCTCTTTAAACGTTTCTTTGGTTTACCACTATTTGCATAACCAATACAAGGCACTTCTTTCCCTTCCTTATCAGCCATCAAACTGCAAGGGTTGTAAATCCCACCACTGTCAGACCAATGCCAAACACTTCAGCTTCAAAATTAAAATACATCCCAATATGCACAAATTTAAAAATAATTTAATGAAGCCAAAGGAGAGACCCATTATGCTGCAGACTCCCATCTCCTTATATCCACAACTCTTCTTCATACTAGGCTTTCTTTTATTTTAAAGCATCCCAAAATTCTAACAATTTTTATCACTTCTAGTGACAAATTATTCCCATGTCTAGTAATGTTTAATGCTGATATCTTGTTTTCCACTCCCTTTCTCAATTTATTATTGCCTTTTTTTCACTACTTTGTACAACTTAGTACCCATCCCGAATATCAGGTATTTGCAAATGTGTGAGTTTAACTAAACTATATTGTATTAGAGAATATTTTGTAAAAGTAAACATAACATTTTACAAGCAAATTATAAAAGCTTATCCACCGGGGAGGCATTTTTTAGTTAAACACAGAATGGCCATCTATAGTCACAACTATTAACACTGTGCTGTCACCCATAACACAAGGGCAGACCAGGCTTTTCCTCTCTACACAATTACTTGTTATATTGACTCCTGTTCCTTCCCTCAAACTGGTCATTTTCAAGAACCAGTGCTTGCCATAATCTTCATGCTTCACCTCCAATGAACTTGGAGATCAATGAACTAGCCTCGATATTATGCTTGCCCGAACATTTTTCTATTTTTCACTCACAAAAATTTTATTCCCTATCTGTATTTACATATTTCTGACATTTCTTTGTCACACAAAATCTGAGGTTTCATTAACATTGTAGTTTCTAATCACAGAATCACGTAGGTTGGAAGGGACCTTTTAAGATCATCTAGTCCAAACAATGGAAAAAAAATCAAAACAAAACTAAACAAAAAAAACCCACACCACACACAAAACAACACCAACCCAACACTAAACCATATCTTCAAGCACCATATCAGCTTGTCTCTTTGAGTATCTCCAGGGATGGTGCCTCAACCACCTCCCTGGGCAGCCCATTCCAATGCTTGACAACCCTTTCAGTAAAGAAATATT
>JAOQGH010000012.1:68104259-68222598 GCA_025769975.1 Gallinago jamesoni
GACTGCAAGACCTTGTTGGCACCCTTGCCTATTAGCACCGGTGCAGTACTCCCAGGCACCACTTCAGTGACCCTGGTCACTCCATTAACATTTTACTTACCACATTAAATATAGTAATGACACAAGACAATTTCTAAAGCAAATAAAGGTGTGTTGCAGCAGAACTTTTGATAGTAGAGATACAAGGGGGTTTTCCTCCAAAAAAAAAAAAAAACCACCAACCAACTTCCATTTAAATAAAGTTTCATTTTAGTTTGTTGTATGGTACAGAGATCTTTTGAGACATCAGACTTGGGTTCTAGCTTTTATGTGCCTTTCAATAAATAGGCACAAGTAATTCTCTCATTGAGATTTTCCAATTTTGGTTAAGCTTATCTATTGACAATTATACAGTGCCCACAAAATACAGCTGCAAATGTCTTAAAAGACAAAACTATGTCTTGAGAGTATAAATGTTACAGGTATCTCCTGCGTTTGACTTTTTGTACCATGAACTATAGAGTTACAAATAAAAAGTTTATTTGGTTTTAAAGATACAAAGAGATTATTACAGGCGCTCTCTTATTCTTCTCTTATGTGATATTCTATTTGTGCATATATATATATATATATATAAAAGTTTCTTGCTTTATATTTTACTCTAATGCATCTCAAATACCAGATCATAAACTTTATAAAACCCTCATTCAAACTTGCTTAAAGCTCATGCCTACAAAGGTTCGTTTTTGCAAGTATTTCTATTCAAGTCACAGGGAATATTTACGTGCCCAATTTAACCAAGAAAAGAAACCTTTACATGTCTGGGGCCTTAGTCACCTACTGGAAAAAGCTGAGAACTGAGCTAATAAAATAAAATAAGGCAATCCATTATTTATTTATTTTTTTATTTTTACCTCAAAGCATGAGATTACTAGCAGCTACATGCTACCAGTTACTCTGAAAAAATTAGGAGAACAAATATTAGCAGTTAGTCAGCTGTAATACCAAGGCACAGTTAAGGAGATGTCTTCCTTCAAAAATTTAGCACTTGTCACTTCTAAGAGGATCATACCAATGAACTAATGAGGTTATTGGAGTACACCAACCACACAAATACACAGAAATATACTCACCTCTAACATCATAAGTTATTTGATTATTTCTCAATAAAGATTCATTACTGTACCGCAACCTTGTCTTGCAGCTCAGGAAAATACTACTTCCCCTTTTGAGAGACAGCGAACTAAAGCGAAGGGGAAAATTGCAGTAGCTTATGATTGGCCATGAAGTTCATTGTGGTGGCCAAGAATGGAATTCGGGAATCTTGGTTTACAGCCACTAAGCGAAATATTGTTTCTAGCAAAGCCAAACAAAATTCCAATGGACTTCAGAGGAGTCATGATTCCACAACAAGTTAGATAAATTGTCTCTAACATGAATACTGAAGTACACATATGCTTAACTTACAAAAGAAAAAAGGGAAATTCCAGTAGCTACAGTTAACTCATATTTCCAGAAGATTTTAAAAAGCCCTTCTCCAAAGGCTTAAGAAAATTAAGCAGCTATAGGATATGATCCTCAAATGGATAAATAGCTTAAGATAGAAACAGAGTTACAATAAATAGTATGTTTTCACTGAGGGAAGTTTCCACAGGATATATGCTGGGATCTCTTACGTTCAATATATTCACAAACAACAAAATAAAGAGGTTACAAAGTTTGCTGATTATACTAATTCACAGAATGCATAGCAGACCTTATGAGACAGTGGATGCACTACAATGTACAGGCCACAAAACAGCAGCTGAAACCCAATGAACAAAGACATGATGCACACAGGCAAAACCTAAAATTCACAAATGGCAGGCTCAAACTGACTGCTAACCCTAAAGCATTAAATCACAGGGCTATGATAGGCAGAACAATGAAAAACCTTAGCTTGATACTTAGTAGGAGTTATGCAGGAAACAGAATCATGGAAGAAATACAACACAAGGGGAAATACAGCATTCTCAGCACCTGGGAAAGTAACAAAGGAGCATCTTGTTACACGTACCCTCTTCGAGTACACTCCCATTTAGGCATTCATTCTTAGTGTTCAGCGTGGGATGCTAAGTCTAAGGGTTCATCTAGCAATCTGTGGTCTTTCTGATTAGTTACACAAACAGCAGCATCTCTAAATTTATGGATTTGAGTGTGTATTTGTGAAAAGGGCATTCCTCATACCATTCAACCTAGATCTTACTGTGCAAAAAAGATTATCTCTAATCATACCCTAAATGTGATGTTCTACAGTTTCAAAAGAAGTTTTTGGGTTTGGCTGGTTGGTTTGTTGAGGTTTTTTTTCAACTTACCTATGAGGTCTGTAGGCCCAGTCCCCAGATTTTCTCCTCTGATTGTCACTTTTGTCCATGAGATGCCTTCATTGGGAGAGATGCCAGTTACAAGTGGGGGTTGCCGTGCTCGAGACATGATGTCTACTCAGTTACTGAAAACTGAGTTGCTTTTATCTGTTCAGGATGAAACAATGATTAGAACCCAATAATTATATTACGTAAAAAAAAAAAATAATTAAAAAGCTTTTAAGCTGTTCTTCTAAAATTGTAGAGAAAAACAAATGTAAATATGGAACATCAGTCTCAAAGCCTTTTTTGTTACAGCCATAAAACAATAAAGACTATAGTTCTGAACTGTAAAGAAAAAGTATATTCAGAAAAATACTAAACCCTCAAAATGCTTAATGAAACTCTACACACACACTCCAAATCACTTATGTCAGAAGTCAAATGAGTCTATTCAATCCTCTACTAGAAAGTTACTGTTTTCCTTAGAAGATTTAGAATTGCTAAGCTAAGTAACAGACTATGATTACATACTGGGATAACTTCCCAATCAAAATTAGACTTACTGGTACAGACAGCTCCATGAGAAGAAGCCCCCAGCACTTATTTGTATAAAGCATCAACATTTACATAAACTGAAAAAAAATTTAAAACATTACTTATAGACACTACACTAGCAGAGAAAATCAACAAAACAAATACTATCCCCACAGAGCAATAAAAACGTATATAAAATTATCAAAGCAGCACTTCCAGAAGATTATTCCTTCACACCTGAAATTAGGAGTCAACTCAAACCAATTTAATTAGCTCTAATACCAACACCAATATGGTACGCATTTTATGCGGCATACATTTAGTTTACTATGCAACTGATCATAAATTCCCACGGCTTATTAGCAGCTCTGCAGCTATAAGAAGCAGATGAGTACAACCTGAAGCAGATTAGGTCCCACCAACTTCACATTTACAACACTCCCTAAACATAGAGCCTGCGCATAAGCACACAGGTCCTACAGAAGTCATACAAGACAAAAAAAAAGTTTATTTTAAGGATTTCCACAGGAATTTTGCATCACCCATTCCATTTCTTGACTCCTGAATTCTTCTACTAAGACGACAGCATCCTTAAAACTCCTAGTAAAAAAATTTAATTTGGTATTCTGGAACTTGACAAAGTTAGTTACGCTTAGCTTCTAATAGGAATTCATCTGCATTAGAAAGGTAAGAACCAAAAATAACCTATAGGAAGAAATGTTTTTATTTCTAAGAAAATCCAGGAATGATGAAACAGGTCAATATTCAAAAATATTAGGTACGTACATACACAGAACACTCTAGTGTACACAATTTTAGAGTTCAGGTTGGTAAAAATATGTGGAATATACTACAAGCTTCATAAGACCTCTCTTACCTATTTTTATTTTGGATCAAGGTATATTTCTATTTTTACCTGCAAATAGTCAAGTCCATGAAATCTCCACAAATTATCCCTAACAATGCTGTATATGCATTTACTGCAGTAAAGCTGCAGTTTCCAAGCACCTGCAGTTAGGAAATACCAGAATTAAGTAAGATATATTTGTTTCAGCCAGTTCTGCATATAAAAAATACATTCATTGTACCACCATACACCACGCTTCTACACAACCTCCCCAAATATTTCAGTGTTACTAGAAAGATCAAAGAAGATCCAACTGACCAGTTTCTTCATATTCTGAAGTTGGAACGCACACTGAACATGAAGATGGAAATCAGAAGGGTGAAATTAATCAAATACTGTCCCTGGAACAGGATCCTGTCTCTTTCTATACTACAGATGCATAGCAGGTCACTTATAATAAATCTTTACAGTAACATTTTTTTCTTCTCAGTTTCTGGGTATCAGAGCCCACAGCCACACCCAAAGGGAGTGTGAAATGTACCCTGAACATAAGGAACATTACACAATCGTTGGAAATATTCAGGTTCTAAATAACCGCCTCAAATGTATAAAATAAATTGATTTGATCTTAAATGTCTGTTTCTTATTTTTTCATATTTAAAAGAGGATGCTATCACACATCACAACAGCTATTTTGAAGACAAATTCATGAATATGGAAGAGGCATTTGGGTACTCTGAACGCCACAGAACTATCAATATCCTTAGAGAACTGGAGACTACTTTTGAAGAGTATGCAATTAATAAGAGATGTAGATTCCTGCTGAATGAGCAAAAACATAATAAATTGCAGCATATGAGACATGTCCACTACACAAAGGAAATCTGGTAAGAGTCCATGATAACACACACAACATATATCTGGAATTTAAGTTGGTTTGGTCTTATGTTTTTAACTGGCAATTCTAATATTTCTTGACTGGTTGACTTCACAACATTAAAAATTACATTATGTTTTTAATAAAATATTTCCCAGTTTGTTGAAAGTAACAAAATGATGAAAAAGGAACTAAGTTGTACAGTATCATATGGATGCTCTTACAAGTCGGTATGTGAAATACCAGAACCTTTTACATGAACCCAACATGAGAGAAGTGAGTAGTCAATAGTTGCAATCTCTAACCTTGTGGGTAGAACAGCACTGAAGGAAAGGACGACTGTTATCAGCAGATTACAAAGAAACCAGCTGAAGGCCATCTCCAGCTATGAAAGAGAAGGTTGTGCTCTGGCAGGCAGAGTCCTCTCCCTCATGCCCTACTGCTATTTCTTTCCCAGCACTTTTCCCCTCCCTCACACAGAAACTGCCTCTCTTCAAAACTGAGGCCAGGTCCTGGTCTTGCAGCCAAACTATTTCCTGCTGATTTTCCCTCTGATTTCTTATCCATAAATTCGAGCAGGGAGGGAGAGGGGAATTAACACCCCAATTCTCCTTTCAAACTCGGACACCTTCGTAAGTCCTCTTCATTACCTCCTGTTCCTTACCCTGAGCTGCCTTCTCAAGACAGCCCACCTGCACTACAATTGATTCACCTCCTCACCACAGGTGAAAGTGACAGACCCGGTCTTCTGACAACATCTCTGGTCCTGAAATCACAAGGCTTGCCCAGCTCTCCTCTCATCTTCTCCATATTCAAAGCCACATTACCACAGCATCGCCTGACAAAACAACAGGCAGCTCAACAGAAATAAGCTTCCCGGTTCCCACTGTTAAATTTAATAGTACCTGAAGCGATCAGAATATGAAATTGCAGGGAGAATCTTGTTTATTCCTACACAATTACAAGATGTATATACACAGAAGTTCAGACCTCTCAGAAATTGACGTTTCCTGGAGCTCTGTGTAAAGAGGATGTCAGAGAAGAACCAGGTGCCTAAGTTTACCTAGAGCAAGGAAGACAAACTGCATCTATTCCTCATGATCTTATCTGTGTAGTCTTTGTAGCTTTTCTCATAGATCCTCAGCAGAGCTCAAAGATCCACAACAGCTGTAAAGAACAGTAGGGTTACATCCCAATGTTCACACCGAGCCACCTTCTGCAGGAAGCAGCATGTATCTAGATACCAGTAATACAACATAAAACACCTCTTTTCATTTTCAGCAATTTTTGTAAAGATTTATATACAATGTTAATCAATAACACAGATGTTAAAAAAAAAAAAAGGCTTCTTCAGGAACTCAGTGGTAGTATGGAGAGGAAGAAACACTGAGGAAAATAAGAAAAATAGAAGCTACTTCAGTATTATTTGGTTGATTCCTCCTCCCCTCCCCTCCCCTCCCAAAAAAAAAAGTTATGGTTCCCTTGAATTGCAGCCATTGTTCCTTTCAAAATACCTAGGCACACAGGTAATTGTCCTGAACCAATAACAAAACTCAAAAGTAATATTACAAGATATTTTTCTGGATTTCTAAAATTGGCACTAGATCCCTCTTCATGATGAGCTAAATAAATGCAATAAAAATGCTGAGCCTCCTGAGGTCTAATATTTCTTCAAAAGTATTTCCATACTTACTGCAGAATTGCTTTAAAATACCTCACTGGAATGAGAATGCCACAGTAAATCTCAACACATTACAAAAGCACTACAGCACTGAAACACTCCATTATTATTAAACAGAAATTGGTTTCTTTTATTTCAAAGAGTAAGGGAAGGAACTCTATGGAATCTGCCTTTACTACAAATATCAAACAAACACTTTGGAGCTCTCAATTAATTTAGACTATTTCCCCTCCTTCATGACAAAGATGACAATAGTTAAAATAACTGAACTGCTTATTGGGAAGTCTAGTTACTACAGTCCCAAAGTAAGTTTCTAAATTTTTAGAAAATATTTACGGCAAATTACTTTTTCATTTCATGAAAAGATACAATCATCTACCTAAGAGCTTTTGTTGCAATTCTATACATTGCCCTGAAGAGAAATTCTATTATTTACAAATATGTATTATGTAAATAACAATAATAAGGATAATAGTTTTAGAAGCAGCTCTCTTACTGAAAGACTGTTTCTTATACAGACTAGGGTATATCACAGAAAGACAGTTTTCTATACAAGATATTTCCTCTGAGGAGCCAGGCTCACTGAAGAAGTGTTAATAAGACTATTCTTTTTGCAATGGACAATCTTATACACTAACAGAGATCTCTTTCCCTTCTTACTCCCTCCTCATTTTTTTTTTTTTTTAAACTTCATTTCCTCAGAATATCTCCCCAACAGTTTAACATGGCTGACATCTGTTTGACTGCTCCCATGATCTTGCTCATATTATTCTATTATTCTGTCATAATTCTTGTAATGAAAGTGCAAGGAGTTAGAAACCCACTGCAAAGACCACCTACTACAAAGCCATCTTGAAAAATGCCTTTCATAAACATCATCTTCATCTTTACATGAGCTTCTCAAACAAACTGTCCTCTCACAAAGGTTTGGTTAAAAAAAATAAAAATCCAGACAATTCTGAGCATTACAAGCTTGCTTAAAGAGGGGGCATCTTCACTCTTTATCCTAAGCCACTCTGAAAACAAATAATGAAGAAAAATATAGCCCAACATAAAGGAAAATACAAGTCTAGATTCTTTTTTGACTTTTGTAAACCTTCAGTTTCCCCAAGCAATTTTCAATGGCAAGCAGAGAAGAAATACAAAGTAAAATACTAACAGCTACTATATCTGTTCTGTAAAGCAGAGCACTGCTTATCGCCCTAGAAGAAGTATCAGAATATGAAGTTAGTGAACAACAGAAGTTCAGGATTTAAGGATATTACATTGGCTGAAAAGTTAATCCTAAAGGAAAACTACCAATATTATGAAGGCATGGAACTTTAGAAGATGAGTAACAATCAGGTACCACCTTACAAATTACACCAGTGGAAAAATTAGCAATTGAAACGTTTTAGAAGTAAGAATCTCCTTTTTAAAACAAGACAGCAAGTTGGTTCCAGTGACTGAAAATTCCGTAAAGTTAAAGTTTTCAATGGTATTTTGTCACAGCCACTGAACTTAAAAGACTCTCTCTGAGTAAGACAGACTCAAGGTCAATGCAAGTGCCATTGTCATCTAGCAAAAGGAATCTAATCTGTCAAGAAGGGAGGAAAGAAGAAAGTCAATTTGTCATTGCTGAGAAAGTCTAAGGTACAAGCAAGCATGCTAGTCTTCAGGTACCAACTATTTATTTGTTCTCACTCATTTATATGTGACAGAATACAATTTTTAAATTTTTGAGGCAAGAACAGGAGGAATGACCAAAGCATCACCCATGTTCAAATCACAGTATGCCTCAGATATTGTTGTTTACTTTAAAAAAAACAAAACAACTTGAAACCAGTAGGTGAGATACTCTTATCACGCTAACATCACAGCACTAAATGCCTTCCAAATGAAGATTTATGAAGCACCCCTTTTTAAACAAGCAATAAATACTCAGATTCCAGAACCTAGGTGATGGCCTTTTCACCTTAAGCTACACAAGCTTATGCTTCTACTAAATAAATCTAATAATTTGTTTTCACTAGAAAACCCAAAGAGTCCCGAGAACAACACACTATGACAGAGTCAGTGAAGGGACACAGCAAATGACCCCAAGAAGGACAACAAAGCAAAAAGCTTCCTACACATTTGTATTCAAAAACCATTACAAAATGATGAAAAACACTAGTGCAACCTTTCCTGTGCTTTATCTTCCCAACAATATAAATTCAGACAGACAATCTACATAAACCAAGATTTAAAAGCATCCAAAAAGCAGCACTGTGAAAATAACTGACATTTATTAACCCCTCTGGAGATCTTCAGTGCCCTAGAATTTCCACAGCCTTCAACACTGCATTAATAATACAAAGTCCATTCCTGCAAGCCTGCCAGAAAAGACTGGGAAGTGAATAAGCTAAACAATGCTGAAATTCCAAGTGATATTAAGAATCTATGCATGTTTATTTAAATAATAAAAGAAGACTTGTCAATTTAAACAAGAAGTGCTCACGAATCTTACATTTAGGGGGAAAAAAAACCTCTTCAAAACACCACTAAGCTACTTATAATGAAAAGATGAACAAACATAAAAAAAGGGGGTAATTTCACCGTCACACAGAAAAAACAAAGCTTCATTTGTCTTGCCCTGTCATATCCAGCATGTTGATTCAAGCCAATATTAATACTGACAAACATGTTAACCTACAGGACAACGTTACATGCCAAAATCAGTTTCAATTTGGGAAGATGTGCGAGTTTTGCGATGGAGAGGGCAAATGACAAAAAAAAATAAAAAAAAAAACCTAGAAGATTTGGAGTATTAAATGACATAATATGATATCCCTCTCTTTATAAAAGGGCTCCTGAATATTCCAATCGGTTGTGAAGGGCATACTAGAGATTTCATTTTTAGGGCTGCCAAGGGCTAAGCGCAGCAGTTTTGCTTTCACAATCGCCACGCTCGCAATTTTCCTCAGTTATCTCGGAGGTCCTGCTTTTCCTTAACCCAGCAAGGTACATCTTCATGGCTATATATCTTGCCAGGGCGAAAGCAAAATAATCACAGCACTCAGCGATACCATTAACGTTTCTGAGTCACAAGGGATTAAAAAGCCCGACCCGAGGCAGATGCCAGGCGAGCCCTGGGCAGAAGAGTTCAGCGGCCATCGCGGGCTGGGCTGCAGCTGGGAGGGATTGACACCGCTCACTGCAGAACCCGGCTCAGGAGAAACTCCGGGCACGGTTCCGGCATCCGAAATAAATTAAAGTAAACAGTGTTCCTCCCTCTCTCTCATCCACCCTGTTAGCAGCCTCTCGGTTGAGCTGGAGACCACACACCCAGACCACACAGCACCAGCTGAACTCCCTCGCACGCAACATCTCGAAGCTGTCACTCTGCTGAGGTACAGGGAGGGAAAAGGGGGGCAGGAGTGAGTGCGTGTGTGTGTGTGTGTGTGTGTTTAGGAAAGCTGCTTGCTCTCTCCTTCTATCGTTACAGCTGGTTGTATTTTGTGTGGTTAGGAAGGAGGGAAAGAAGGGAGGGATAAAAAAAAGACCTATAAACCTCACTAAGAAAACACACTTGTCTTGGCCTTTTGTAGTAATGATTTGCACTCCTCCTGTACTAGTTTAGTAGCTGATGAAGGGCTAACAAAGCATCCATTTAACATCAATTAACCTTCTATCTATCACACGTCAAAGAAAATAATCTAGACTAGTATAAATCCATTTCCTTGTACATATGAAATGACAGTATCTTATCAGTTATGATGTACGGCATTCCTATATACTGATGCATTTTTACATCAGGAATTTTGACATGTTATTTATTTGGGGAGGGTAGAGATTCCCCACAAAGAACAATTCGCCACACAAATGCCATTACAACATCAAAATGTCAAATTTTTCCACAAACATTCCATTGTAAAATGAAGTTTTGTTCATTAGTATCTTACGCCATAAACAACCTGAAGGAAATTAATGAGCCTACATATAACACTGCCTATGTGGCCCATCAGCTAGAAGTAAAAATAGCAAACCTCTAAAAATAGATTAAAAAGAACATTAATCTATAATACAGATGAACAGAGACTTTTAAAATGGGGGAAGAGCGGAATTCTTTGTTTCTTTTAGTTCAGAAAATCATTTAATCTGTCAATTATATCACGTATTCAAACAGAAAAAGCTGAATAAAAAGTTTGAAGAATTTAAAAATCTATTTTAGCCAGTCCACTTTAAAAAAAGATGTCCTTCCCTCCACTCCTCTGCTACAAACACACATACCTCCTCCATCAAACTCACCAGCACACAAATTTAATTTAATCCACATACACAGTCTAAAGAGCCCGGAACCGCATAGTCACATTTTCACCTCAACTCAAAATCTGTTTACCTAAGTGACAATGACAATCTCCAAGTGCCACTAGTAAAGAAAACCACCAATACCTCAAATGTCAGTATCAGTTCTATAAACTTGAAGTGGGACATTTTTGTTGCGGAAAGCCTTAAGAAAATTTTCATAAAAATCTCACCTTATCAAATACATCTTCAAAGAAAAGTTAGCTTTAAAAAGTTCCATAACTTCACACTGAACATAAATTATTCCCCTAATTTATTAATTAGGTCTACATGCTGGCTTATACCAGTTCTTGAATGAACACTTTTGCTAGTATATTCAATATTACAGCACCTATTCATTACCAATACTCAAGTCAAACCAATTTAAGTTTTCTGAAAGTCTATTCTGGTCATACTGAATTGGCTAGAAAAGGGTGATAGCATAGAAGAAAATGTAATTTAAGAAAGCCTGAACACAGATGTTTCTCCCCAAGATTTCCGCTATTTTAATTATAAATTGCATTACAACTCAACAGAAATTAAGTCATCTACTTGGTTAAAAGCTTCTGTATTTATTACGTGACACATCACTATAATCTAGCAACGTTGTGAAGAAAAGCCTTAAACATCTATATATAAACATATATATAGAAAAAAGTCAACTCAGCTTTACACAAAACCATATCACAGATGGCCATAAATCTCCCATTAATTTCTAAATTCTCACAAAGCACATGCTTTCCTACATCTGCTTCTACCTCCAACATGCAGCATTCATCTAGAAGCCATTCTCTTTACTGTCCTCTAGTTAAACCATTCATCCATCTTTTGTTCTGAAGGTATTCATAATTTTCTGTGCGTTATTTTAGTTGTTAGGTAAATGGTAAAGAATCTTAATACTCTCATCATCCCTCTATCTTATGTTACTCACAGGCAGAAATTCAAAAACAATACTTCAAGCATCAAAAATTTTCAAATATGTTTATGCAAATGCATTCAGAAATATCCAGAAGTTCAGAAAAACAAACTAAATAAATCCCTATAGGATAGGATTATTTTTTTTCTAGAGAAAAGAAAAAAGACACCACAGATTTTTTTCTAAGCCCTATAACTATACACAATATTCTTTATAAAAACACCATATAACCACTGTAATTACACAGTTCACATGGTTGAAGTTTTAACTTGGGAGCTTGTAGGTAGGACAACACCACTAAATTTAACATTTACGTGACTTCTTTGGCAGTTCCTTTTGTTTCAGAAATATTTAAAAGACGAGACATGCACTTGTGTTACTGAGATTCCTGTACTTTCCACGTTCTCTCCCAAATACCTCTTTCCAGCCTCTGTGCAGGGAAGCACTGGAGCCGTACGCTACAGCATCCTTCTCTATTCACATGGTCAAACACAGGCTTAAGAATTTCACCGAGAGCCTGCGTACACAGGTATGTTTCTGATCTATTTCAGCCTGCCTCTGCCTTACATACTCTCAATCTTCATTTCCACTCATCCACCTAAAATCCCATCTGCTGTATCTGCTGTCATGCTTTCAGAGTAGTAAAGTTGTCTTGTGGGAAACAGAAGTTCCCCTGCCTTCTATGCTGGGAAAAGGAAACAAGAGAAAAAGTAATCAACTATATACATAGCTCCTTATCATTTTTGCCAAAAATCTAATGTTCACTTTTCCAGCAAGAAGCAAGGTATAGCTGTTAAAACCAGTGAGACATAAAGCGTCACAAGACTCACAGAATTCTTGAGTAAAAAAAGATATCAAGTCATTGCTTTTTTAATTGGGACATTTCGGGGTTATCTAAAAAAAAAAAAAAATCAGTTTAATTTGTCCTCAATACAGAAGTGGGCATTTAAAAATAAAATTTTGCTCAGCATAGTCCTAAATCTTTAACTGCTACAGGCTTTTTAATAAACTTCCAAATACAGGGTACATTGCTTTTGGTCTGCGCACAAAGTGAAAGAAAAAATCCTAGCCTAAATATACCTAAAAATCACAGATTCGTGTTGTAATCTGATCCACAGACACTGTTACACTGTCTGAGTCCCCACTGGCTTCTGCACAATATAGCCTAAGATCCGCCTTACAGAGTTAAACTGAAAATTTGGGAATCTGTAATTCTCTTAAGGTCAAGAGAAAACCAGGCCCGTTAAGGGCTTGGCATCTCAGAAATTTTGCTTTCCTTAAAAATATAACAAACAAAATTAGTAGGGAAACAGACTTTCACACCCATCACTGAGTGCAATCACAGCATTTCTGCTGAAAATGCTGAACGTACTGTCTGCAGACTAACAGCAAGTTTTATCTGAAAAAAAGGCCACACTGATCAATTTCCTTTTGAAGAAAAAGCACTAAGTACTTCCACCATATAAAAAGTACAATTATAAACAATTTCTCCACAGGAGGGAGAGGTGTTGTTTGACTTAGCGTTGTTTAAAATATTAAATACTTAGATTACCTTTCCCTGTGCAAAGCATGTAACTCACCAAACACAATTACCCTCATTTTCAGGCATTTCTCTCATTACTGACTTTCTAGGAAGACTGCTTCAGGTTCCTTCCTTATTCCTTCCCAGCCACTCCACCACTACCAAAGGAGATCACAAAAAGTTCTCCCTCCTGCCCTTCCCTCTTCCTTTAGCTTTTGACATTGGGAGAACAATCCAACTACCTTTGAACTAAAATACTGACAGAAATTCCAGAAAAATAATTTTCAGGTTAAGGTACAAAAATTTTAATCAGTTTTCTTTTTAAATTGCTACTTCACAAGCTGTAAACACAGACCTTTGTTCTCACATTCAGCACAAGAAGATGAGACATCAATCTGACATGACTGCACTACGCACGTGCTGTCTAATCACCCCTCATCTTACAAGCACCTTTACAAACAAGATTTCCCTCATTACTAAGCACCATATTTCTCCCCTGGGAAAAGTAATTTGAAAGACAATGTTGCGCAGCACAGACTTACAGAACGTAGGTGGTCCAAGACAGAAGGTCGAAGTTAAGCTGAAGAGCTAACGTCAGACTTCTGCTAAAAGATATTAATTCATCCGTTTTCAGATTTTGAACCTTTAGCGTACTTTTAAGTACGGCAGCAGATTCCACTCTTACTGAAAAACTCACATAGACAATAAATTCACTGTAACATGTACAGTCTTCCAAGCATTATTTTCCAGTCCTTCACTGTAAAATGAAATACTACTGATTTCTCCTGTGGAAGATTTTCTGTGCCTGTTTGCATAAATAGTAGTGATGTACAACCATTCAAAATACACGTAGGTAGTGTCTGTGCTTCACAAGCTCTTTTGCCCTGGAGTACAAAACTGTAACTGTAGATTGTTTCATGGTTACTTTCAATAGCTGTAACAATCAATGTTTTTAAGAACAGCTTTTATAATCAGTCTTCTGGTAGCATCCTATTGAGATACTACTTTTTTATTTTCTCTCTTCTTTTTTTCTTTAAGTGAAGTAGGGAAGCAGAAAAGCACAGAATAAACAGAATTAAAATAACTCAGAACTGATCTTTAGTTTCAAGTACAGCGCTTAAGACGTACTGGATTTACAGCTAAACATATCAGTACATTGAAAGAAATTGATTAAGTACGGTTTAAAATAACATATCTCAAAGTTTTCATCAGTAAATGAGGTCAGCAGCCTCTGCCTTTCTAGTCAACCTACTTAATTTGCTTCAATCCAGCTTCACTGTAAGAAGTAGCATAATAAAGAATGGACTGTATCAGTGGATACATTTTCTTTTAAATAGGACCTCAGGAAAACAATTGGAGGATTACATATCTTAACACCTTTGTTGTCCGTTTTTGCCTCAAATGCTCTCAACACCTAGCAAAAAAAAACTCTGATCACATTTGCAAGAAATCCTACAACTCAAAAAAACCCAGTATCTGAATACTAGAGATTCAAAAATACTTACTGAACAGTACCTTTTGTACTGAAGATGAAATTGTTTCTCCACACAATACCTACTACTCTAAAGGCAAGGTGCTGAATATTTTACTTTAAAGTCTTATTTGTAATTTTTTTTTTTAAAGGTCATTACTTAGAACTTTAGGAGTTTTTCAAATTAATTCTAAAAGTGTCCATTAACTTAGACTAGACATTATCTATTCAACACTAACATACAATAAAGCAATTACAGCATTAAGAAAACCACCCAACTATCAAGTTTGTAAAAATATTGTAATTTATTGAATGAAGGCCATGAAAACATAAGACAACTTTACATTTTGTTTAAAATAAACAGCACAAGTTTGATTACTAACATGCTTTTAATTAAATAGTTTCACCTCTGACATACACTAAAAAAAGTTAAGTTTTCCATACAGGAAAAAAATTTTACTATTACAATGTAAATTAATGGTATTTTCACTGAGATAAGTCATACCAGTATAATGAAAATCATTGCATCCTGTTTTAAATGACGTTTAAGACAACAGAAATCCCATCTAAGTAAAAACATTGGTGTCCAAGGGTGGGCATATATCACAAAAACTGTAAACTAAGCTATCCATGGGAAAGAAATCAGTAGTAGGACATGCCTTTTGCTCCTTCTTGCTGGGTGAGTGCAAGCTGTGATACAGATTTAGAAATAAGGATCAAGAAAATTACAGAGATTTTTCTTCTTCAGGTGAGCAAAAGGTAAAGCAAGAAAACAGACCTGTTTTCCTAAACCACAAGTTTATTTATTTGCAGTTTACACTAAAGAAACCCAAACTAATAAAAGTCCTTTAATTGTTTTCACAACTTTACCAAAAGCAAAAAACAAAACAAATTTTACAGTAATGAAATGCACACAAGACACTATGGAGAAAAGAGGCTGTTTACTTACTTTAAGAATGATCAGAAAGTATGGAAAGTTGAAGTGAGATTACGATTTCAAACTAAACTTAAGAATTAATATTTGAAGTTTAGATTTATTCTGATATTCTATCAGAGGTAAGATGGCTTAATACTTCATTGGTTTCCAATTAAAAGCTTTGAGTGTAGGGATAGAAGCTGTTAATCTACAACAATAAAACAAACTGCAGGAAATAGAAAACACGGAGGGACAAAAAAAAAAAAAAAAAGGAAAAGCTGACAGTATAGAAGGAATGCTATTTTGAAAACCAGTGAAACTGTACAGAATGGGAAGCTCCATTTTGGAAATAGGATCATCCCCATTTTCAGATGTCTACTGCCCTCAATAAGAGATCCTTCTTAGGTTCCTAATAAGACACTGAAGAGTCAAGGAATATGTTTGGCCACTCAGCTCATGACCCTCCTGGGACACGTGAGAGAGAAACATAGAACTGGGTAGAGAGTAGGAAAAAAAATATATTGTCACAGAGGAAGTGTAACACTCCAGTTAGATATCAACGAAAGCAATTATATCTCAATCGTTATATGTCATTTTGTTACACATTCCTTACTACGGTGTTTTCTCACTGTACTTGCCGAAGTACACACTCATTTTGGGGGAGTTATTTCTGAAACTTTACAATACTACTGAATAATAGGCCTAAAAAAATCAGACCTGCAAGTAAACAGCTCTTCAGAGCTCAGACCTCACCCCTCCCTTCCTTATTTCCTCCCCCCCCCCGCAACACATACAGCGTGCCCACACACAAACGCTGAACGATTCAAGACAATCCGAGATACGCCGCGTTTCACCACATAACCGAGCGGGCCGGGGAGCTGCCAGTAACGAGAAACGAGAGCCAAAGCCCCCTCAAAGCCCCTGAAATCGCTGCCTTGCAGGGCCAGCCCCACCAGCCCTGAGAAGGGCCACCTCTCGCAGCCCCTGGGCCACCCAGCAACCACCCACCCGGCCAGCAGCGCCCCGTGTGCCCCCCGGGTGGAGAGGTCTCACGGGCGGAGCCGCGGCTCCTCTCACGGGGCCGAGGGAGAAAACTGACGAGCGGGGTCGGGGTGGCGACAGGCGCGCCGCTGCCGGGACGGGTCGCCGCCCGCCCACCGCTCCCTCAGCGGGACCAGCAGGTGCCTTCAGGGGGGCTGAGAAGGAGTCGCCACCGCAGCTCTACACCCGTTAACGACAATTCCGTCCCCGTCCCCTGTCCCCCCCTCCGGGGCTGAGGCGGGGCCTAGGACGCGACACTCGATCCCGCCCGGCGGGCGAGAGCCTCGACACCCACCCCCCCGCCCCGGGGAGCGGGGAAGGAAGAAGGGGGGAAGCCGAGGGGAAGGAGCCGGAGCTGCCCGGCGGAGGAAGAGCGGGGCGGGAGGCCAGAGACTGTCACTCACCGGCCGTCGCCGCCGCCGCGTTCGTATCCGGCACCTGGGGCAGCTCCGGCTCCCGGCAGCGCCACCACGTCCGGCGGCGGCCGCAGGCACCTCTAGCCGCTGACCGAGATAAATCGATGGAGCGCGGAGCGATCGAGCGAGGGTTGGGGGGGAAGCCGCTCCCGGCCACCGCCGTGGTCCCCAGCCCCGCCCTCTCACCGGCATCGCCCTCGCGCGCCCCCCACCCCCTACCCCGCCATCTTGCCCCTGACGGTGGTTGAGGTACGGAGGTGGGCAGCGGGGGTTAGTTCCCCCCGTGGAAGAGAAGCCAGGGGTGGATAAAATCCTAACAACCGATGTGACAACAAGGACAACGGCAACGGCAGTAATAAATAATGGTCATAAAACCGGCCCCGAGCGCGGTGTGGGGATCCCAGCGGGCAGCATTGGGACCCCGCCGTGCTGTGTTGTGAGGGGAGCGCTCAGCAATGCAAATCCGTCCTCCTTTTCCAGTGAAAAAAATGTTTCATACCAAACCTGCTGTCTGCCTCGCGGGGGGAACACCTCTGGACAACTGGCACTTCTTCCTTTTTGGAAAGGCTGAGGAGACCTCCCTTTTTTTTTCTTTCAGTTTTTTTTTTCTTTTTTTGGATTGTTCAAAATTCAGTTGTGAACCACGCCAAGGTCAGACAAAATCTTAATGGGAAACAGAGGAAAAGCAATCGGAGACAAAATGCAGAAGGAACTCAGTTTTGCCAAACCAGACCTAAACCAGGACATTAGTGGGAAAACAAATTGCCTTTCATAAAACCTCAAAGAATTTAAGCACCGTAAAAAGCGTTTTGGCCAAAAAATTTTCCTCACTTTTTTTCCAGAGGTTAAAGCCGCCCAAGTTAAATTAGCAGGCTCTAGTATCTTGTCATGTGAATAAACAGCACTTTTCTGACTTTTTCCTCTAAGCTTTATAAAATGTGGCACAGCATCTCTGTGGGGAAAAATGAGTGTGTCTGATATCAATTATTTTCTGTAATTATCTCCAAAGTTTTTACTAGCAACTCTGCAGTTTTCTGCTAATACCTGATGCAGAAAGAGAGCTCTTCAGTCCTCTGAGAAAAGTGAAGTTGGCATCACATTAAAAAAAAAAAAAAGTGTAACTGTTTGCCACCCATTTCAAAATTATGGTTTTTCTCTATGACAGCTTGTTTGCATTTTCTCATTAAATGCCTGTCATCAGATGTGCCAAATAAAACCCCTTTTTGGAAGGTTTGGTTGATACAGAAGGTTTCACCAGCACACTACATACCCAAGTCCCAGCCTTGCCCAATGCTCTCTGGGAGCAGGTACCTGTGCCCCAAAACCCCCTTGACTTTGGTGGGGGTCTGTAAAGGGAGCTGTCTCCCCAGAAGACCTTGTAATAAACAACTGAATTTCAATTTGGTTCAAGTGACAAAATGCAGTGCCAGACTGAAGTTTTGTTACGGAGTTGGCTGCATCTTCACCTCTCTTGTAATTGCTAATACCCTAAAGAGGTGAATCGTTCAGAAGAGTGAAGCTGAACTTGAGAAGAGAAAACCTCCCCAATGTTAGCTGAATTGAGAAAAAGGCCTTTTGCTTCTAGCCCCTCTGTTCAGAGGTTTTAACCTGCTGTTTCTAAACAGCTGCTCAGCAGCGTTTTTATCCAAACCTTGGTCCTGGGGAACCTGTCAGAACAGCACAGTCAGGCTAAACTCTGCAACTATAGAAGCCTTATAAATGGTGTACATAGGTTCATCAAGGCATCCACACAGGCAAATCCTCCTATTGCCAAGAGCAGCATCCAGGACTCCTCTGATCTGCAGGAGCCCTGGAAAATATTGTTGATGATGAACTTTCTGTGTGCAGTGCAGCACACAGTTGGATCTACTGTGGTCGGTTTTCCCAGCTGATACATGGTTTCCCAGGTAACCATCACCTGCCCCTTCATCAGTGACTCCAGAACAAAGCTGATGGGGATTGACTGTAGATTTGACCCCCTGGAGAAAAGAAACACTGCCTCACACATCTCGTTACAGCAAAAGGAGAAAAACTAGTGTTGTTATTATATATATATATATATATATAGCATATAATGTAGATACCATAATATATCATATTTATTTGCTGTCATATATAATGCTGATAATATAAATATATTACTCCATGGAACTCCAGATGCCGTTAAAGAGATTAATCAATGCTGTTAAAACGGAGGAAAACAATGACAAGTTGTAATATAATGACCTGGTAAATAGTAAGCACTTCATAGAGGTCAGAAGACTAATTGCTTTTTCTAATCCATATATGCAGATTTGACAGTAATCTATAAACATTACATCTCTCTATAAAGTTGGGTAAACAGATTTGAAAGCCAAGAGAGATTATTATGATCATCTTGTCTAACCTGAATATTGAAAGCTGTAGAATTTCCTCTAGCCATTCCCACACTAAGTTCTTTCTGTAGTTGTTTCTTAGAAAGGCACCTTCATTTTATTTTAATGAGTTGGAGAAATGTTGAATCCATCACTACACTTTTGAAGATTTCTCTGTGGTTACCCTAACATGTACCATGCTATTCTACCATGTAAAAAATATCAGATAGAAATACAATTGTTGTTTGAAGAGGTAAATTCATCTAGCTGCAGCAACTGTCAGTTGAAAGCCTGCTTCTTGTTAACAGAAATATCTTCCTTCTGAAGATGTTTGTAAAATACAGCAAATTTACTCTATCACCTTCTCTTGATAAACTGTATGGATTAAACTTTGATTCTGCACTGTATAACTGCCTTTCCAGAACTGTTCACTCTTCTGACTGCCTTTAAGCTTACAGCTATCGCCTTACTTTTTTGACATGTGGACATCCAAACCAGGCCTATTTCTGTTTCAATTTGTGAGGTGAATGTTATAACCAGGCAAATCTAAGGAACAGAAAAGAGCTAAGAAGCATAAGGTTGAAAATGACCTTAAGAACTCAGCCTTTCTTGTCCTTTCCCTTGCCTCAAGACAGGATAAACTACTCCTTTGTTATATCATAACTGTTTTTTCAATCTTGTTCCTAAAGTCTTCCCGGTATGGTGCTTTTGCCTTCTCCTCAGGCAATCTTTCCCAGTGTTTCCCTACCCTTATCACTAAAGGTCTTTTTTTTCTAATGTGTACTCTGGATATATCCCCTACTGCAATTTCAGTCTATTAGTGAAAGGACTGTCTTTGCTAGGCCCAGAGAACAGACTGTTTGCTTCCTCCCTGTTGCAGCCTTTTACATATTTAAATTCCCTTGTATGTTCTTTTCCTTATTAATCCAAATGGTCCCATTAGTATCCTGATATTTAATGTCTTTTGGACTGGTAGTCAACCTTGATCTCCGCTGTTCTCTTCTCCAGTCACTTAATATCATTCTGGAAGTGCAGTGCCCCAAGCCAAGCATGTTCTAGGTGAAAAACATTTTTAAAAAGGAAAAACTAAAATTGAAATTCTACCAGGGTTAGAAGAGTATTTTGCAGCCTGTCTTCCTGTTCCTACCCCCTCGTATGGCATTTGCCTTTTACAACTGCATAGGAGAAGTGACTCGTGTTTAGCCTGTGATTCACTCTACATTTTTTCTATGCAACTGTAATCCTGTTTACTTTTCCCCTTCCTGTAGCTGGGGAACTGATGATGCTGTGTGTAATAGACCACACTGGTACCTACTGAATACTATCTTTTGTGTTTTTCTTAAAAAAAAAAATCCCTTGGTTTGACAAAATCCCACTGAATTCTAATTCTGTTCTCTAACACACTTTTAGCAGCTCTCTTCATGTTGTCTCCAAATGGAACAAGCTTAGTCTCTACTCTGTTCTTCAGATTGTTTATAAGTAGTATCAGATAGAGCATAGACCCTCGAGGAACCTCTTTCAATAAACCTCTACGTTTTCATAGTAGCTGCATTTTGCTAACTCTTCCTCAACCCTGCTTTTTCTGATCCCATGAGATTCTCAATCTAGACCATATCACCTTTGCTTACTCTTGAGAAATGTGGCCAAAAGCTTTACTAAAATGAAGATACTTGGCTTTTTAATACTCCACTCCTTAGAATAACACCTGTTACCTTATTGTAAAAGGAAATCAGATTGGTTTAACAGGATTTGTTCGTGACAAATTCATGTTCTTTGTTACTTGTCTGTCTTCTAATGCTTACAGATGGTTTGCTTGATTTTTTCCACAAACTGAAGCTACCTGATCTATAACTCACCAGCTCCTCCTTTTTTTCTATGTGTACTTAACTGTAAGCCTGATTGATGGAAATTAAGAGAGCTATTTCTATGCCCATGAGAGGTGCCTTCTGAACCAGAGATCAGTAGCTTGCCAAAGCCATGGCAGTAGAACCAGAAGCAGAGCCAAGAAGCCCAACCCATCCTGGCCTGCTCTAACAAATCTATAATCCTTGCACAACCTTTCTTTACCTCCTTTGTTCCACTTCCCTTTATTTTTCCTGATGCATTGAGGGAACATTCCTGCAGATGTTGGCATCTAGCAGCTGCCATGGATTTTATGAAAAATTCATACAGATATTTCAGTTTCCAAGCAGATTTCCCATGTTGTATTATGCACCCAAGACCACCTGCTTTCCCCTAAATTGAAAATTACCTGGATCTGTGTTGCACAACCAACATCCAGGAAGTGATCTACTTAAACCTTACACTTCCATTTCTTTCTTAAACAAATAGGTACATAAATAAGTTCTTTGTTGCTGGCAGCATTTTGACCGTTATCTGGGAGACTAAACCAGAGAACTTCATTATGGAGTGAAATACATTTATCTTAGCTGAAAAGCGAGAGAGCAAGAAACAACTTACTGATCAGTGTTTTCCCCCAGATGATTTCTGGTATGTTTCAAGAGAAACAACATATAAATTAATGCACACAATATTTTGAGTTTTCTTCCAGAATAAGTACAGTCACTTTTTCCACATCAAACAAAAAATATAGTCTTTTGCACTTTAAAGCATTTCCAACAGTACACAAAATTCTCTCACTGTTTTACTTTCTTGGCTAACACCACCCTAATTCTTCCCTTTCAAGGCCTATCCAAGGAATCTGTGCACTACTGACCCAGAGGCATTGTTTCTCTAAACAGCACCAATGAAACAAATTATTAAATTACTTTGTGCAGCTAAAAATACTGAATGCTGTATACTACAGCTCTGTCAAGGGTGTCACTACTAAGTTACATCAGTTTAAATACTTTTTGGAGCCAACCTTCATCTACTGCGTGTATTTTAAAACAAAAGATGGGGAGGAAAAACTTGAAACCTAAGCCAACTTAAAATTATGCTACATTTCTTCTCAAAGGAAAAAAAGCCCAACACTTCGAAGACCATTTCACAGCTTTTGTCCCTCAAATTCCATCTGAAATTCCGTCCCTCTTTTCCACAAGACCAAACGCTGGCACAACTGCTTAATTTCTGTGCTTTCGGGAATAAGCAGAGAAAAGCTGCTTTTAACAGACTTCTGAAATCGTGATGAGCGAGGGCAGGGATCAGATCTTCTGATCTGAACTGAACTGCACCTATGGGACAGTTCATCGCTGCCCATCTACCCCAGCTCCCTTCTGCTGGAAGTGAGTGTACCTCTGCACTGGTAGCAGTCAGCATGTCCCGGTGCGTCCTAGTGGAAATCAGCCCAAGCAGCAAAGAACGATTGATTCACAGTTGAACTCATTTTGGTGACACCAAGTTGTTTCCCTCACTTGCCCCATTCAGTGGCTCTGCTGACGTGTATCTGTAGAGAGACAACATGACAAGCAGCCAAAGGTTGGCAGGGTTTTGCCACTACCACCTTTTGCTTGCCAGGCTGCCTATCCGCTTGCAATTTCTTGTGGGAAGATGGCTTTATTTTACATGCATTTCAGAGACAGATCCATTTTGCCACTACGATTGTTCAATATGTAGTTCAATGGGGACTGTTTTTTGAGAATTGATACATAAGAATAAATAATCAATAAATACTTGCAAACCCACGTTTATTTTAAAGGAAATGTTACAGGTTTTTTGTGTTTAATGTTACAAATAAAGATGCTATCTATTTCTAAACCCCTTCTTGACTGTATTTTTTTTTTTTCTTCCTAAGTTTCCCTGTCTCCCTCTCTCTTCGTCTTTGGTCTCTTCTTCCTCCCATCCTCCTGATCTCTAATTCTCCCATGGTGAAAAAGGGAGGAAAAATTACAAAATAGGGCTGGGGAAAAGGGAACAAGAATGGCAAAAAACTGATTAGTTAAACCCTGCAATCTGAGCCAAGTATAATTGTTCTTTAAAAAATTAGCTTTTTAGACAGTTTATGTTCAAATTAGTATCACAATTGTATGCTATTAGCAAGAGGTTGCATTTTACATCAATTAGACGTAATTATGAAGTTCCTTTTAGAGACAGAAATTATTTTAATATATCAGACAAGCAATTAACATTAAAATGTGGATTTTGATCTATGCCCTAAACATATGATCAAAGGTACTAGATCAGACGGCTTAATCTGAAACCCATTAAATACAGGGCAATATTTGATTTTAATGAACTGCAGTTCTAGTCTTTAATGTTTCTTAGCGACATTTATTCTTAGACGCAGAAGTAGATTTCCATGAGAGAGGTGTTTGGCCTTGACTTCAGATCTCCAGCAACTTCCACAGAAGTTTCTGAAAAGAATGTTGGTCAGCGTTTTAAAACATAGAGCCCTAAATTTAGACTGTTAAATCTGTATTTAGCCCTGCAATGTGCTGAGCACCCTGGCTGCGATCCAAGAAAGCACTTATGTGTTCCCATTAACTTTAAAACACATTCAGGCCTATTATTCACTTTACCAAAAGAACTGAACTCAAATACTTAAAATTGAGCATGCACATTAAGTAGCCTGTTGGACTCAGCTTTATGCAACCCCCGGTCCCGTTCTGGGGACTCACAGCTAAGACCCTGACTCACTTTATTTGCGTGGTTTGTCCTATTGCGGTAGTGGGACTGGTCATAGCAGTAACATTACTCAGGCACATTCCAGATTTCAGGGCTGTTTCTGCAAAAGGGCCAAGTTCCCATCAGACACACTTTCAGAACTTACTTTGAGACGCATGTTTTAAAGTATACGTTATGGTCAATATCTGAATGCAGTTATAATGAATATTCTGTTTCTACTTGTTGTTTATTATTATTTACTGTGTCTTGCACATGCAAATCCAACTTATGGCCAATATTCACCCACTTCCAAAGGCCTGATCAAAGTCCCACAGCAGTGGTTAAGAGTCAGTTTACCATATCTGGCAGGGACAGGGCAATAAATAGGAGACACTGTCCCGAAGAGCATTCTGGTGAGGCATGAGGAATAACTGTAACACTGGGGACAATGAATAGATTGTTTAGGAAATGGCCTGAACCTCCTTCAGTGGAAGCCTTGAAAAAATGGCTGGATAAAGCACCTACAGGAAGGACGCTATTCCTGGTGCTATAGTCAGACCTTCCTTCAGAGGCAGGAGGTACTAGCCACGTTCTAGTAAGGCTATAAGTCCAGGTGCCTTATAGCCCTCTGCAACTATTACTGCCAGGATCAGGCCTGTGTTTGGCTCTTGCTATGTACTGGCTAGCCTTCTGTGCTGATACCCGGGTGTTTGCCCACTTAGGATACATGTCATGATTCAGTTATGGGTGAGCGGCAGGATTAGACAAGTTTTTGGCTTGTGCAAGTATTTCTAGCAACAGAAAAAAAAAAAGATGGCATGTGAAAACTGGCTAGAATGATTTCCATTTCCTTTTTCCATTTCCCAAAGCTATCAGCTGCATTTAAAGACAACATCAGTCATGATCTAACAGAAATCCTGGTGTTTTCTTTAAAGGACTATTTGCAGAAAAAATACAAATCCAGAATTTGAGCAGTTAGTTAGTACATTGACTGTCATTTGTGAACGTGACAGTCACTAGTTATTGTAAGAGATCCAACCCGCAGCTATAGGTTCTGCTCTCTCCTCCAGAGCACAACCACCAAAACCCAACACCCCTCGGTGCCGTCTTCATCAGCAGTAAAGGAACAAGCCTGGAGGAAGGTTCTTCTAAAGCAGATTAAGCTCTGGTGATTATACAGCAGGAATTTCTTCTAGGGACAGCAAACCCACTTTTAAAAGCAGCCATTGTGCCTGGCACACAGTCCCCCCTCGCATCCCGTGCCATGCCTCAGCTGTGCCAAATGCTGTGACAGTGAGCCTGCCCCCCCACCAGGGGCAGAAACCCTCAGTGGGGACAGACAGGGCCGGGGGACCACCCTCTTCTTCCATTTTAACCCATTTTTTCCTAATTGATTATTACTGACGTTTACGAGGCAAAATTAACCAGCCATAAAGGGCAGCGTTCGCTTAATCACTTGCGTCACACTTCAGGGAATTTGTAACATCCAGCTGAACAAGAATTCACTGCTAATTGTAATGAGGCACACGCGAGATACACTTTGATCGATTGCTACACTACCCTTAGCTTAGGGCACTTTTTCGACTGCCAAAACCAACCTCTCTGGGAAATGTATAGTGAGCGAGTTTGGAAACAGGATTTGGAACAGGCTGGGGAGGCCCACTCCAAATCTCAGCTTCCCCAGTGGGGAGATTTATACCTTTCAAAGAAGGAAATGGAAACGGGAATGCTGACATTTTGGTTTGAAACTGCCTCTGTTCAAGAAAAAACCCACAAACAAAACGCTACAACAAACTAAAGGAAAAAAAAAAAGCCTTCTTTTGTTGTTTTACTCATTTACAAGAAAATGTTTGGTGCTTGACTAAAAAGTCCCAAAATTTCAGAGTTACAGGTAAAACCCAAAAATGACTTCCTGAAAACTCAGAAATAGGAACAGGCGTTTTCTTTTTTAAGATTTCTTTTCCTTTTGGCCTCCAGTTTTGTTTTCATTCTGAAACATTTATAAATTCAAATAGTTGGATAATCCTTAAGGTGTGTGCCTGTAGGTAAAAACAGACAGCATCTTCAGTTCATTCTTCCTTCAAGTAATTTTTGAGATACAAATCAGCATCTTAATGGCATATTTATTGTTAAAAATTTCCTTATGCCTGCATAAACAAAACGTGATTACCAAAAGACTTCATAGCTGCACTTAGTGTATGAGGAAAACAATAAACAGGTTATTATTTGTTGATGTTGACTTGGTTGCATCAATCTTTAATTTTTGTACTCACAAAATATTGCAATAAAATAAAAAAATTAGGCAAGAAGAGCAAACAAAGAAGTAGGTTTGAAATTTTGGGGAAAATATTTGATCAAAACTTGAAACTAATGCAAACACTCATACCCAAGCACACGTACCTCCAAGCGCAGAGGTGACGGTGACACAGTAACCCCTGGCTGCTGTGGGGTTACTGTCCTGCAGAAATCCAGGGAGGCAAAGTACGGCGTTAGTGCTGATGGCACATCCAGACATAGCTGGAATTTTCCTAGAGATTGCAGGGGGGCTGCTTCTCTCTTCCCTCCACACACATTATGTAGCTATTGAACTCTGCAAGACTTGCAAAGAATACATGTTATATTATCTTTTCATTTCCACGGCATCTGTACGTTTAAACTTTCATGCCTCGTTGTGTCTGCATGTGATCATCTTGTACATGTATTTAAATTGCTGCTCCTTCCTCTGATCTTAACAGACAAAAGCAACACCGAATTCTTTTTCCATTATATATTTTTACAAAAGAACTACTGTAAAAATTAATCAAAGGTATGCTGGTTTTTATTGTTATTTTTTTAATTTTGGGGGGTATTTTCCTCATATTGCAGCGGTTTTGAAATTGAAACGTTGCACTGCTGAGAAAGTGCCATGAAAATATAACCCACTACATTCCAGGAAAATAAATAAGCAAGGCCACCCAAATTTTCAATTAGTGCTAGTGCAGTATGCAGGAAATGGCTGGAGAACCGTCAAAGGCAGCCTTAGGCTGGGTCGTGGATACGGAACAGTGACAGGAAGGTTTGAAGCAGGAATACAGGCTCAGTGTGAAGATGGCTCTTCTCCAAGGAAAACTGCATGCTAATAGGTTAATACTGATTTCCTGAAACATACAGCCTGGGTATTACATGCTGGAATTTACATTCTGACAAAGGCAATTGCTGAGCCTCAAGACTTTGCTTTTTTGGTGATGAAATAACACTAGAAAGTTCAAGCTGCATTATATATTTCATGTTTTAAGCTTATTAAACATTCAAAGTACAAACTGTGCACATATTTTTAAGCCACCTGAAATAGCAACAGCCTTGCTAGTTTGGGAAACGAGTATGAGAAACATTACGTTTCAATAGGTCAGGCTTGTCTGGTATAATATTGTCAACAGATACTGACCAAAGTGAAGCGATGCCACTTTCAGAGTAAATCTGCCCTGAATCCAGAAATATTGCCCAATCAAGCAGATGTGCACACCATCAGGACTGAAACTCTTGTCTTTTAGCACAGTCTTTACAGACAAAGTGGTATTTGGAAGATATCTGAGGACTGAGCTGGACAAAGCACTTCAGAAAATTAAAAACTGCAAAGCACAAAAGAACATCCTGAACAAAGTGAGAAAGAAAAGAAACGTAAAGATTAATTCAGCTAGAGAATCCAGTTAACTGTTCTGTACAAACTACCTCCTATTTTAGTCTATCCAACTGATTTTGCGACTGTCAGCTGAGGGTGGCACTGCAGCATCACAGGAGACCCTCATCCCACCAGCCAGACCCACGTACTGCCTTGGCATTTTTTATAGAGGCACGCACAAAACAAGGGCAGCCCACGAGCGGAGGTGGCGAAGAGATGGTGGGTCTGTTTCAATAGGTCAGGCTTGTCTGGTGTAATATTGTCAACAGATATTGACCAAAGTGAAGCGATGCCACTTTCAGAGTAAATCTGCCCTGAATCCAGAAATATTGCCCAATCAAGCAGATGTGCACACCACACATACACAAGATTTCTCTGTGTATCCATCTTAATATGAGCAGGCAGTGTCAATAAGGTTTTTACCACACTACTAATGTGGGCATGATCCCGTGTCACAGCAAGCAGCCAGCGGTGCCTAGCTCTGCTGCCCTGGCACCCATTTAAATCACAGCTGTGCCTCTACCTGACTCAGGTAGAGTCATATTTATTGACTGATCGATCATATTTGTTTATGAGGTCCACACCATTTTCATTTGCATTTTCATTTCCTGCAGCATTTGCAAAACTAGAAGCCATCCTGCAAGTCTTTTTAACAGTCCTAATTGCACTAAAGTCACTGGGAAAAATGCCCAGATAGAGCCTGGAAAAACTGGGCCGCAAAAAGAGACCCTAATTGTTTGCATTAGGAGGCAGAAACAATCTCCTTGCAGTTCCAGCCCCTCCCTAGGAAAAGTTCTGTGGGTTTGAAAGTGCTGAAAATGACTTGGGGTCCACTGGGTGATATATTTTCCACCTTAGAGAAGCAATTTTAAATAAGCTGTGTAAAATTTTTAATCAGCACAGGATATTTTAAGTTCCAAGTACCATACCTGCCCTGGAACCTTTTTCGTTTAAAATCAGTGATTGTGTCACTTGCCTATGCAAGAGCAACTTACAGAGCAAGGAAGGAAGTACAGGGAATCTGGGGAGTTTTAATTTGTTTTCATACATAGCGGTACATTTTTTGGTCATACATGATAATTATTTAATCAAATGGAATTTGCCCGGTGGTGTTTCACATGACACCCCTGCCAATCACCGCAAAGGTGGACAAGGGAGAGTTTACTCATCTGTCTTCTGGTGAGCTGCATGCTGTGAATGCCAAATGGCACATCTAATATTGCTGAAGTGAAAAATGGGCAGCTGAGTGGAACAGACAACAATTCAGGGCAGCGTTTATGTGTTTTGGGGACCCTGGACAACTTTTACCGGACTTGGACCCATGTGTAACTCTGGGTGTATGCTCAGTCATTGTCCTGAATCAAGATGCTCTGCTGAATCGAAGCCACAGCTTTTATGAAAAGATACTTCTTCCCTGTAGGAAGAGAGCCTCATTTCCTTTCCACGTGAACACTTGATCCCTGATAAATGTTTATAAAGTTCCCCTTCACCAAGTTTCTTAACTGCTGAAGAATAAATATTTAAAGAATCACAAATGCTATAATCAAAACCACGTAAGATGCTACAGGAGTGTTCCCTATTGTATGAAAAAACAAAGGAGCTGAAGCTTGCAGAAAACTTCATTTTCCCAGTTTGAAAACTGATCTACTGTATGATATAGCATGTATTATCTTTGTGCGATATTTTTAAAACAATACCTTAAATACCATTGGCTTAATTCTTACCATATTACTATAACAAAACTATGGAAGCTCTGCAGAAGACCAATGGAGAGTAGGTTTGGGGGTTGCATCTGCAGGGTACTAAGCTTTTTAGCTTCTATTTGGTGAAGTCCTGGGGATTAGATCCATCTTTAAGATTTAGGACATGCCCAAGTGCCTTGCTGGATGGGAACCAGCATGTTCACCACCTTGCAAGACTGAGCCCTTTGATGGCACTCGGGACAGAGACTTTGAATTTTGAACAAATTCTTTAGGTGGAGTAAAAGTTATTCTTTAAAAAAAAAAAAGTCACATTTTTCCTAATTGTAATATGCACATAACACCTGTAACACCCTCAGAAGCAGGGGGCCACCTGCATGCACTATAATTATATAGATAGGGTTGAACAATGATACTTTTAGTTAAGTCATTTGGGTAAAAAACCTGGTTCCACAGAACAAAATGAGAACGTTGCCATTTTTGTCATAGGGCCAGGATTTTGCTCATCCCTTATTACATGACATGGGCTGATTTGTAGCCGCCTTCTAACTCCAAATTTGACTCTAATATTAAATTAAATGGCAATTTCCTATGGCCAGTGACTAAATTATCCAATAATATCTGCTTAATACAATAAAAATAAAAAAGGTGGAAGTCATGTTATTTTAATGCAACTGATTTGTTTCCTGAATTTTAATCAAATGGGGCAGAAGGATCAAATTAGTGAGACAAAAAAATTACAGTAATTCAAAGGTATTTTGAACACAACCATGCACCTTTGCACAGGTAAAATTCATTCTCGTTTCTAAGTTTCCTTCCATTCTTGCCCTCCTGTAATTATAGTTTATGTCAAACACAATGGAAACAAAGCTTTTCTACTTTGGAAGGCAGGAAAATCTATAGAAAGTTTAATCCTGATGCCTCTGGACTCCTGCAGATCAAAGGAAGTTCCCTGTTCTCCTCTCCAGGTTGGCATGCAACTGCTCTGGGAAGAAAAACCTGGGGAGCGATCATGGTGAAGGCTGAGGGGACTGTTATAGAGACATTCCTGGGCTCAGAACATCTCCTGGCTGCCCAAACGGTCCTGCAGCAGTCACACAGCCGATGTGCAACCGGCATCTGAGCATCCCGGCTGCAGACCTTGGGCTGCAGCCCCCACGTGCACGCCAGCACTGAAATTCTAGTAGCCCACCACCAGACTGCCTGCAAGCCGGCACCAGCTTCCGCAGAAGCAGAACATGATTAGAAGCAATTTTCACCTTGCACGTTCTGTATGTTTGTGATTAGCTGTGAATTAATGCGGAACATTCCTATACAAATTCTCTCTTCACCCGCAAAAGACGTATCCGTGTATTCAAGCCTGGGGAGAAAGAGAAACTTCTTGTTGATGTCAATGTTTTCTTTTTTTGTTTCCGCTTCAGCCTCTAGGTATGAATGCTACATAGAAAATGGTTATTTAAGAATGGAGTCTGACTCTTCTTTATGTTATTATTCATTTTTATGGTAGCTACCAAGCAAAAAAAAAATTTAAAAATATTTTTGTGCCCTAAGTAGCTATGGAATAATTTCAAATCTGATGCAGGAGATGAAGAAGTAGAATAAGGAGGTGAAGAACTAGTAGACACGTGCAGGTTTTGCTGGTGAAACCTGCACAAGAGCACAGGCCCTTAGCAGATTTCTCTACCTCATTGCTCTATGATACATCAATATGCATTTCTCCTCTCTCAAGATACATCACCATGGTAAAATGCCTCCATAAAAAAAAAATAGCTCAACTTAAAAACAGGTGTGGTGACAGACAGAGGAAGAATTAGGCATGTGGCCTTCTGCAAATGATCAACAACTTCTTACGCACAAAACCTACTGGTATTGTAATTTATGTTCCTCTGCTAGTTTTCTGGTTTTCAAAAACCGCCAGAGGGAGCCCATAACCTCTCATAAGTAAAGGCATGTTGGGGTTAACAATAGAAAAATGGGGTAGGAATTAAGATGTCTTTGGGTTTCAAAGAAATACACCAATTGCTGATCCACGAAGAACCACATAGATACAAAAGTTCTAGACAGAGACACTTCATACACATAGAACTCTATTAGAAGAGCCGTTTAAATTTGTTCCTGACAGTTATTAACGCAGCTTATAGTTTTCGTATGTCAAAAGAAACATGTTAGAGGTAGGATCAAATGATGTATACAGCCAAATAACATAGAATACATTATCATTTAGGAACATATTTTCAATCTTTGCTGTTGCATCTGGGTGGTGTGGGGGTTTTTTTTGTTGGTTTTTTTTTTCTTCTCATTGGTTGGACTACATGATCTTAAAAGGTCCCTTCCAACCTAGGTGATTCTGCGATTCTGTGATCAGGTGTATGAAAACATGAGAGATGTTATTTACAAGATGGCCTCGGGGGCTGCTTCACACGAGTATGAGAATCTACTCCCTTTTAAGTGCTGATGGCTAAGGTTATCACTGGGGAAAAGCTGATTCTTTGGATGAAAAAGTGAGGAACATGGTGTCAGGAAGCACTGAGGTGATCCTACAAATGTCTGCACCTTAAATGTTAGTGATTTCTGTGGCTATCATGGAGAAGTACTTCAAAATCTGGACTAACGTACTGTATGACTTGCTACCAATTTGGCTATCAGTCACTTTGTCAATTGAAATTGATTGATTTAAATAAGCATTGCCTAGACTAGAATATAAAATAAGCAAGGAGCTGTGCAGCTGGTCCAAATGGACTTATCAGACCCAATGATTGGGCACTTTTTCTAGAAAAGGCTAAAGCTATCAAGTTTGAGTCATGATTCCTTACTATAATTAACTGATAGAATGGATCTTCCAGAAGTTTGATAGGGTCTGGCTAAAACAAAAGTAGATTCTAGGAAAAGCCTAAGAAATTGGGCATGATGATACAGCACACTGCATACAATTTGTTTGCCCTTGCCTAGGTCAATATCTTCAGGATGCAAGTTCTCATTTTCTAGATACAGGAAAAAATGAAAAGCTTAAAGTACAGAAAAACCAAAGAGGAAGATGGACAAACAGTAAGATCTGATAACAAGACCTGACATGTGAAAACACTGTTTCTTTAAACAACCAAGTAAAATTAATGAAGATTAGATAAGGTCCATTTGCTGTAGCCAAGAACTGAATCTTAACCCTTATTAACTCTCAGGAAACACTCTACAACACACTACTTTTTTTCTGAGGGTAGAAGAGAAGACATGTTGCATCCATCTTTCCCTTGATGAATAGTCACTGGTTTTAATTGCAACATTTTTCAAATCAGACTTCAACTAATAACTGGCTAAGGCTGTCTGCAAGAAGCTGTGTGTCTTTGTGACTGATTCTGGAGGTGCACATAGAACATAATTACCTACAGCTTTGGCAGATGTAATTGTAGACCGCTAGTTCCAGCTTTTACAGCAAACTCTTACCATTTGTTTTAATTCCACTCCTGTGACCTCAGTGATGGAGGAAATAGTTCTTTCCCAGTTCTAGCCCCGTAGTCCTCTGGGGAAGAAGATGCTTTAAAAAATGCCTGAAGTGCTTAACCAATATGCAATTCTGTTTACACACACATTACAAATAGACTAGTCAATGCCACAAAGCAGAAGCCAGTAAAAATTGGATTGGTAATATTGCTGCAGCGCACATCTCCACTGCAGAGGTGACTGAGTCCTGTAACACTACTGATCTCAGCAAAAAGGGTCTAATTCAACACTTAAAATGAATACTCTCATTGATCTACCTTACTTGGTCCATAGAACAACTCATGACAGAGAAACAAATAATATATAAATATAAGGACTAAAAGGTAGCATCTTGGTATCCCTGGCTGCTCTTCCTTTCTAGTAGACACAGTACCAAATTGCAGCCAGTGTATTATTTGAGTACTCTGCACAGGAGGGATCAAGTAGAGATCAGTTAATTAAAAAAAAAAAGTTTTATTATTAGAACATCATAATTAAAGGGGGAAATTGTTTGAAAGCCAGGAAATTCCTCCTTTAGTTTTCACAAAATCCTGACTGTTAGAGCTTCCTCATTAAGAGAGAAAACTCATTCTACCAGAGGCTACACAGATTACAAGGTGAAGAAGAGGATGCAGGAAAAGAGCTTATGCCTCAGTTCAGTAAAAAAGGACATCTCCTTGGCGGAGAAAAGTCCACCCTGACAAAGAAGCTCTGCAAGGGGCAAGTGCGAAAGTCCCAAACACAACTCTCACATCACACCTCTCATGAACCCCTATAAAACCCAGCCCATGTCTGCTCTTACTGCTTTAAAGACATCTATATGCTAAGTGTAAAATGAAGGCAAAAATCTCTCATTCTTCACCCAAATTGCAGCCACCCTTCCCTTCGGATTGTCCCGAGAAGGGCTGCAGCCATGGCTGGAGCACTGGGGCGAGCGATGGTGTGCCCATGCAGCTGGGGAGGGCAGGGCTGCCCTGCCAGGGGTCCTGCACTCTCCGGAGGGTGGCCAGCACCCCGTGGGGCTCACCAGAACTCTCTGGCTGGAGGGGCAGCTGGAGCCACCTCCAAACCCACGTGCATGGTACAGCCAGAGACATTGGTAGGCCTAGGAGCTGGCTGCGGGGGGATGCGTTAAATATCTTATGCCCAGGAGGCGAGCGTAGGACTGTAGCTCTTCCTGAAGCTCAGCTCCCGCAGGCTCCTTCCTCATCCCCATTCCCACGACTCGGCACAGTTGGGGATCGCTTCTACTGCCCCGGCCGGCTGTCGCTCCCTGCCCATCTCTCTTTGAGCCCATGAGTCACTTCCTCTCCTCAGATCCCACCTTTCAAAACTTCCTTTTTCCTTTTCGGGGGTATGTCTGAAAGCCTCTTCTGAAAGCGGGCATCGGGCTTACTTATCCGCAGACAAAAGTGCCTCTGGGAAGCAGCATGTTCCCCTGCCTGACGGTGTCCAGCCAGGAGCACGCAGCCTCATTCATGTGGTCCCCATCACGCTGCTGCACACAGCTCTGCCCTAAGCTGGGGTGGTGCTGGAGGGTATCTCACCTCATCCCCTGTCTGCAGGCGTGGGTCAGACGGAGGGAAGAGGAGAATGAGAGACCCAGCTTGTCCCAGCTCTGCTCACTGGCCCGAGCAGCAGGCCCTGGGGTTCAGCCATAGCTTTGATTTAAAAAAATGGGCTTCTTTTCATTTATCCTGTTTTTTGAGCTGGTGGGAAGTCAGGTTTTAAGCTTTTTCTGCTGCCACCATGAGAGATAAAAATGTGTTTCTTGGAGAGGAGCAAGAAAATCCTGAAATTGGTGACAGGAGCTGATCTGGCAAGCCAGAGGTGCTGGTCCTTTGGGAAGCTCCTGGCTCTGTGAAACTCTCTTGGGTGAGACAGAGAGTTCACTTACCCCTGCTCCTCACAGGGACCAGCCCCAGGAAACAGAGGGGGAGGAAAGTGTGGATGTGAGGGGAGAGGTGTTGGGGGGAACTTGTCAGGGTTGTAGTGGTTGTTCAGGCACAACTTGTTTCCTGGCAGATTTCTGTGTTATCAGCAAGATAATCACATTGGCTAACAACTTATTCTGCAGGTACAGAGGCCAAATCTGCTTGTGCTCAGCAATTCAGAATGAAGCTATCAGTTAATTCCCCTATTTGTCATCATATTTTCAGGATTATGATGTTGGATCAGTGCGCTTTGACTTCTCCAGCCTTCACAATACTTGTAAGGCTGTGTTTTCTCCTCTAGGACCTCTGAGACCTTATGACCTAACATTTTGCCTACATATAAGGCTGTTACTACTTCTTTATCAAGCTGCACTATTAGGGCAGGAAGCATATTGGGGCCAGATTCTCAGCTGGTGTAAAACCACATCTCAAACAAGGGGTTATACGGATTCACGCTAGCTGAGAATTTAGCCTCTCAAAGTTATAACAAATCTGTGCTTGTGGAAAAGATTGTTTATTTGATTGTTTTACAGCTGGGACTTGCAGTCTTTCATGCTAATTTCACGCCACACTAATTAAGCCACTGGGCAGGCAATTGCGGTATTTAAATTAAGCATGCAAATTGATGTGCTGTTGAAAGATACTGCTTCATTAGTATCTTCCATTCTGAAATGCTACAATGCTTTTCATGGCCAAATATACTCACACAACTGAGAAGGGACATGGAGAATATAATATTTGCCTGTAATTCACCATCCTGCAGTTACAGGGCTGCATCCTTTCTGATCAGTGGGTTTCAGTCCTGGCCAGTCAGCCATGCCTTTGGATGCACACACCTGATATCATGACACCACGCTCACTTCCTTAGTGATCTAGGAATACAGACCAAAAATCATTGGCTAAAGAGCATCATCTATATCCTGTCCAAACCCTGCCAGTTGCTAACAGTATGGAGGCAATGCAAATCTATTTTAAAATTTCTTTTATTCTGCTCTCCACTGCCATGAGAAGGAGGCTGTGCCCCACAGCTCCTCATTTCTTAAAGCCCACCCAAGCTGGTGGGGTGCTTAGGCAGTTACGGCTTATTTTCCTACAGTACAAGTACAGGCAACAGCTCTCAAATGTACAACAGGGAGTAGTCATTGAGAGGATGTGCTCCTCTGGCGCTGCCACAGGGAACACCCTGGCAATCATCTGTGGTCCCTGCTCTGAATTATCCCCAGAGGAAAAAGACCGCAGCAGCCAAACTAGACAGAGAGGATGAATTAGGATGAATGACACAATATATCCCACAAAGCCTTGTATGCCACATTGCCTAAAATCTGGCTTTGTCACAACACCGAGTCCTGTCTACACACCACATTTCCTTGGACAAGCTGCTCACTTTTTTCCCATCTGAGACTAAGAAAAAAGAACCCAAATTGCTGAATTTCAGGAGATTACCAGATAGTAATAATACACTCTTGTCTTGCTTTAAACTTTGCGCTGTGCATTTGGGCCAATCCATGCAGTTTTCCAAGGCAGCATATTAATCTGTCAGGAGTTAGAGGATTGTGTGGGCCCTCCTAGGCAGGAATAAAAAAGTAGCAATAACCAGTGCTCATTAATAATGTTGAGTGGGAACACCAAGTATAGATAGGACTAAAAATTTCCAGTGGAAGAAGTGGTAGTTTTCTTATATAAAAAGACATATAAGTCACCATTAAGTCAAAATAGCAACACCACACCTCCACTTTTAAGATGTTTTTATGTTCACAAGGGTTCTACACAAAAGACAAAACCCAGAAGTTGCATCTTACTGCTAAATCTAAAGTAGCACTTATATTTCAAAGGGAATTTTTCCCAACAACGTGTCACTGTAAATTTCTTATCAAGAAGTAACAAAGAAAGGGATTTCTCTTTTCAGATCAAGAGAGTAGATTTACTAATGCCTGTAGTCATTCAGCTTTTCATTCCAAACATCATCCATCATGCTGTATGTCCCTTACACTGAACTGCAGAAAATATACCGCAAATTCTACTTGGAACAGCAATGTGCCTTGAACAAAGCTGACTAAACTCAAAATTAAGTTTTCAACAACTGCATGTTAAAAAGAAAATCAGTGAAAGAAAAACAGCGAGCTCTACTAAACAAACATCCTGCAGTTAAAAAAAATATGTTTTGATTGATGAAGGAAAAAGCCATGACATTTTAGGTGGCCTAAAAGAAATTTCATGGATCATATTAAAAAGAAAGCAGGCATTGTATCAAAATATAGTTATTCCAAGGGATAACTGGATTATACTGGGAAAGCAGGACATAGACTAGCTTTACCCTTTTCTCAAAGCAGTTCATTAAATCTTGCTTTCTTCATCTCTTGTCCCCAAGTAGGGGAGTTTACCTTCACGATCATCAACTTTCTTGGTTGTAAAGCAGCTCTAATCCACTTCCTTGATCCTCCTGCAATCAATTAATGCTGTGCTAATCCTGCCCTGGCTAGGCACAATGTGGAAAACTAAATATATTACATTATATACAAGAAAAGTATTCAGGAATCTAGGTTTGAATCCAAGACACTTTTACCTCTACAGAGAGGTCAGCACAAAACACTCAGTAAGATTTACTGAGCTGTGATATCTACAAAACCAGCAAGGTAAGCTCTAAGGAGAAGCAGGATCTTTCATCAGATCAACTGATACAGCTGGAAAAAGCAGACAACCTTTCAGACACAGAGACCCAGTGCAGCTATGGGCGACATATGAAGTTTAGTTTAGGTTAGCCCTGCGGTGAAAATGAGCCTTTTGGCATTGGACATTTACATAATTATCCCTTTCTAAGGTAATTCTTTTATACTCTTTATGGAAAATATTTTCATAGTGTAATTAGAAATAAATTCCCAGCTTTTATTTTTATGACAGAAAATCCCCAGATACTTTTACAGGATCTTGTATGCTAGAACTAAAATGCAAATGCATTTGTCAAAATTAGCTGTATTTTTAGTATTGGAAACCTCTGCCCAGTTTCACAAATTCTTAAACTGAGTACATTGATTCCAGAGAATTGACGTTCGTGAGAAATGAACTACTGAGTGAACTTGCCAAGTGAGTGTCTTCACTTATAATACTTTGGATGCTACTCTGAATGGAATCCTTGCAAAGCAATTCCACTTCAGTAGAAACAACCAGGTGCTCTTCTTTCTTGTACGTGCTTAGGCTTGTTTATCTACTTCCAGTCAGTTACGCAGGCACAGGTGTCCCCACAGGCACATCGCATTTATGTATGTCATTTTTGTGGAGCCAAAACTGCTCTGAGAACAAAATTCCCTGAATTTTGTCCTGAATTCCCGTTCCAGTGTATTATCAGTGGGATTCTTGAGTGTTTACTCAATCTCAGTTGGCTACAGCTGTGCAAACCCATGGCAAGTTCCTCCTCCATGTATAGTAGCTGCCATTGCATCCTATTTGATTTCTCTGTCAGATATAGGAACAGCAGTACCATGTAAAATCACAGTAACCAAAAATCTCAACAAAAGAAAAAAGCACCATACAAAGGCCAAGCAGCTGCTTGCATTTGTATTTTCTAGTTCACAGACAGCCTTGCCAGCATGAAAGAAGCGAGGTGTACTCACACTGAAAAGAAACAGGCCCCTTCTGCACGGCCAGGGCCCCTGGGCTTCTGCTGGTACTCATGGCTTGGGCTCTGGAGGAAAACCATAGGGACTTTCTTGCCTTACGTCCCTCGGGGGCAAGTGCAGCTTTCTCCTCTCTGGGTGGTCTTTCCAGTGATGGAGGTCTTGTCCTTCTGCTCCTGGTGTGACCCAGGAGTGAACTGAGCTCATTAAACGTACTTGCCTTTCCTTTGAAAAAAAACAAAAAGGGAGGAAATCGGTAGATTCGGGTTATGATACTACATTTCTATTTAAAAAGAAAAAAAAAAAAGGTGGTGTACTTGTTTGTAGAAATCAACAGCATTTCACCCATGTGATGCGTCTTTCTTGAGAGATCAGAGCAACTGTCAGATCAAGCATTTCAAGACACATCATTTCCAGAAGAAAGGAGTTATACACACTCTTGATCGTGTGCTTCTGTTTATTCTGTGTAAGGGATCTAGGACACCTGTGTTAGTTTTAAAGCTACTACATGTACAGCACTTGACTGCTATATTTTGGCAAGTCCCAGCTGTTATTTCACATGTGTGAACTAAGAAAATACCCAAGGTAAACACAGACTTCGAAGAAGTACCAAAAACATTTACAATAAAGTGCAAGTATGGCCCAGTATGTTAACCTGCTAATATATACAGTGTGCTGGCCCTACTCTATTTTCCTTCAGAGAGGCAAAGAAAAGAGATGTAACAAGGCCTCTATGAAACACCAGAACCAGTTACAAGTCATTTCTCCTAAAGGAGAAGCACCAATATGAAAATCACTTTACTTACAGTTGTTAACAGCCAAGCTTACCCAAACGTGGGCAATGCAGAACAGAATATTTTTTTTTCCTGCTCATTTTGTGCATCTGACAGCATTTAATCTAAAAATCAGTTTAAATCCAGATTACTTACATGTGTGCACATGCTCACGCTCCCCTTCTATACACACAATGTTAAAAGGACATTACTGATGATCATTTATTTTTCTCTGCTCTTGCTGCATTTCATAATATCCCTTCTCTCTTGAAATACTGCCAGAGAAGATTGTCTTTAATACACTTCAGTGGTGTCAAGGGAACTTCAGGAAATGAGAACTGAGGTGAACCTAAGATCCACTCTATGCCACCCATACTCTGATTATACATACTGCTTTGTACAGGAGGTAAAGACCTGCACTCCCAATGTCCTCCCTTCAAAAACCAATATTCTGTCTACTTTCCGTCTCCTCTAATTAAAGCCAATTACTTTGACCTGCTTGGTTTCTCCTCCAGAAGCGATGTTCTATTATTATCTACTCTTGCCCACAATCAGGTTTGAGTTATGTCTCAGAAACTCTTAGATTTCACTAGAAATGAGTTTTACTAGAAAAACAGGGTTTCTTTATCTCCATGATTTCCTGTATATGGGTCACATCCTTTTAAGTATGATCATCAGCTTTGTAAATACTACCCTTAGAGGTAAGAGTTCCAGCTGCTGCCTGACATAACCACCCCATAGTCTGTGAGCCATATTTTGTGCTGGGCAAAGAACTAAAAAAAAATAATATGAGCTATTGATTTAAATTCAAGGGCCAAATACGTTATTACCAGGCAGCAGCCTGAGCATAGAGTAACGTTTCCTGAGGTATATCAGAGTGGAGCCTGGCAGGTATGAGAAGTTGTAGGAAAAAAGGGTCACTACTTGAGTAGTGATGATACTAAAACTTTGTAATGGGATGGGAGGAATTCATGTGGCCAGGGTCAAATCAAGTTCTGAAGGAACTTTTCACAGTGTTTTTGTTCTCACTTGCCAAATTCAGCCCTGATGTAAATAAGCCCTCTTCTGCTGAAGCTATGCAATGGGTGAAATAGCTTGCTATGTAAGAACCACATGCCATTTTGTGATTAACTGATTTCTCGCTCAAAAGCTTTCAATACTTAAAGATGAATATTGTATTTGTCCCATGTTTGACATGGCAATGTTCTGTTGAAGTATCATGTCCCTCTAATTATAGGCACTTCAAACTCAATAATGTTTTGCTTACGTCAGTCACTGATCATTCACTATTCCCATTCATCATAATCCTGGGTTGCTGTAGCTCACTCAGCAGTAATTCTAGCTGGCTTTCATCATGCCCATGGAAAACATATACCAACAATTGAATCTCTCAGCAGAAAGAGTCAACATTATTTGGAGGTTTGTAAAAGCACTGAGGGGAAAAAAAAAAGTGTATATTTATGCAAGCAATAGCAATGAATAAGTATTTAAATCTCTGAAAACAGTACAGCTCGTTTTGTCAAGGGTGAAATGTTAATTTGATGGATTCAGGCATTTTATCTTTCTGATGCTGGATAATGCAGTGCATTTTGGAGTGATGGGTCTAAAGATTCTCAAGAGCTTCCTGGATAATTTGAGAAGAAGAAAAGGGGAAAAAAAGACAAGGAAAAGGCACATGCTGTTATCTACAGAAGTTCACAGAAAGCCACCAATACGGTGTTATCTAGAAAACATTCCTTTACTATAGAGATATAACTGTGAAATAGTTAAATATCATCATTAGAAACAGTAAAGTACATCCCATTACTTTAACAAAAGGAGAGTAGGTGCCCATAAGAAAATTTTGCCTCCTTTGTTTCTTACCTCTTGTAAGGGTAAGAAACTCTGGCCAACTCTCTCCATTGTCCATCCAGTTCCACTGCCTCTGAGGACTTGTTTGAAGTTCTGCAGAAAATCTGGGTGAGTGCTGGGAACAAAGCAAGCTCCTGTCTTCTTGCCCCCATGCTGTAACCACGAGACCACCCTCCTACATAAGAGCCTGAAGATATCACAATATCAGGTGAAAGGCACTTCTATATATTTAGCCAAGATAGATTTGCAATACCGGAGGATAAGCAGTGAGGCTAATGGTTTGAAGGCTGATGGCTCTGTCAAAGAAATATTTACATCAGGTTGGAACTGGCTCAATACAGTCTTTACTAGCTACCATTGTGATGATTTATATGTCCTTCCAAGTCTTAAAGAAATGAGGCTTAGCATTAGCTTTCTAAAGACTACAGTTGTGTTTCTATAAAGGAAGAGAGTAACTGCTGGATAGCTGTCTATGTGTAGGTAACGTTAGCAATGAGGAATTGTAAGTTGTGCTCATTTGTGTAGACATATAGAATATATAGTAATAGCAACAAGAGAAAGGAGGAGATAAGAAGCTTCACAAATGAACTGTTTTGGTTGCAAGACTTAAAAAAACCCCACTCTACAATAGAGAGCATGCACAATAAAGTAACAAAATAGGATTTGATAAAGCTATTGCCTAGGCCACCGTCCTATAGGCTCCTGAACAAAAACAATCCCTCATAATATAGAATGGTTGTAACTTGGAAATTTTTAGAACTCATCAGTATTGCAAAAGACACTATATCACAAGATGATCATACTTAGAATCACAGAATTATTTAGTTGGGAAGGGACCTTTGGAGGCAGGGCTAATGTTGGGTCAGATTTTGTGTTCATTCTGAAGTTCCTAAACCAAGAAAAACAGATATTTTTTTTTTCCTTTATCCTTAGGTTATCTGGAGTGCTTCAGCTACAGCATAAACCTAGCCTAACCCAGAGATATCTCATTTATGCTTCTAGGCTTGATTTACACCTGCTGCATCCAAACCAGAGATGGTTTCAGAGATCAGTTTCTGTGCTGAGCTGATCTAATTGCCTTAAAAAAAAAAATCTCTTTTCTTCTGGGTCTCATGGAGACCTGTTCCTCAAAGAAACATCCTAAACCTCCACCAGCTTCCTATTACTTCCATCATGGACCAAAAGCACTGAATTGCTTTTTCCAGCAAATATCATGATGCAGGAAAGAGCAACCCCTATTCTAAAGAACTTATGTGTGGACTTCTAGCAGGACGTTATCCCAGAAATAGCTTTGGTAAGAGCAAGAGTTGTTTCCATCCACAATTTCTGATGTCATGTCTGGATTATATTTATTCTGTGTACTGCATTTAATTTCAGATGCAAACTGGCCTCCCTCCCAGGACACAGAAAACAACTGAAAATGGGTAAACAGCGTGGCCTTCTCTGAACTTTCAGCAGTCCTTCCGTTGGCTTCAAGGATTGTGTATCATTTTCTCCTTCTAACACTACAATGTTAATGCAGTTAATGATATGTCATGCATGCCTTGGTCCTCTTAGCTCACAGATGTAATGGCTGAGAGTGCTAAGAAGAGGAATTGACTTTCATTTTTTGCTTTGCCTGACAAGACAAAAAAGATTCTTCCAAGCACAAGTAGGTACTAAAAGAAAGCTGTTTTGGAGCTACAAAGCCTTATAAGGACCTTTTCAAGGAGTCAGACCCACGTAGAACTCTCAGTGCCATGAGACTTTAGTACTATGTGTTAGAAAAAGAAAGTGACTGCAGTGTCTTAAAAGAAACAATCTATCTTTATTGCCTTTTAAACCAATTAGGGATCAGACCACCAGCATTTCTACATCCTGCTTTTGCTCATGGTACTCATGGATTTTAAAAATATTGACATTTCACTTCAACTTTATAAGAAAATTAAAAGAAAAAAAATGAACACAGTATTTTTTTTAGGTGCATCAAGTTTTATAAGTACCATTGTAGCTATGATGGTCTAATGGTATAACTGAGGCCAGGCATGTAGGGAGAGGTGTTGTCTTTTATTAGACTAACTAAAATAGTTGAAAAAATAGACAAGATTTAAAGCATGCAATCACTCTACAGGTAAAAAGAATAAAGCATCCTTAATTACATCAAGCTAAACTGTGGAAAGAGCTTTAACTAAATGGTCATAATTGCTGATGCCCCTGTGTACTGGCTTCCTGGGAGAAAGAGGCATGGAGCCTGTCTGTCATGTGCATCAATCAAGAGGAGTGCCCATTGATGATTCCTGATTCTGAAGAAATTTGGGGGTTGCTGTCCCCAGAGTCTGAAGGGGACAGGACTTTTTTTTCCTCTTTTATGAGTGTCATGCATGACAGGCTGCTTTTGACAGGATTTTTATGCCAGCAGTGGGAAGTTAGGAGGCAAACATCTTTCTGGTCAGTACATGTTTGTCCTGCACATTGTATCTGTCTAACACATTTGTTGGCAAAGGATGGCAAACAGGGTCTTTTCACTGCAACCCCACCACTTACCTCTTTGACTGGTAGGTAGCTCTGTTTAAGTCAATGGGACCAACCTCAAAATGCAACATTTAGGATGGATTGAAGTCTTTGAAGAACGAAGACCTGAAAAAAACCAAAATCACTGTCTTTAGAAAGCCTGCAGATGGCATTGCTCAAGCAAGCGTGTTTGAATTCTTTGTGACAAGAGAAACATATCTGAATAAAAACTATCCAAGCAAAATAAAAAACACTCCTAACAGTTGGCACCTTCTATTTTCTAGTATATTTTTTCTTGGATTTAGCTGCACTTAGTAACTGCATATAAAGCAAAGCCTTGGGTCCTGAAGTCTAACTTTGTATCCTCTCTCTGTAAAAGTAAATAAATAAATAGGAACACTAATGAAATGTTAGAATTTAGACAAGGGGGCAGAGATTTAATAAATGCTACTAAGGTGAAGTCTTTTAAAAATAAATATACACTGTTTGGAGACTATACTGTTCCCATTCTAACGTAATTAACAAGTTCACAAGTATTTCACAAGGAATTCTTGTGTGTTAATCCAGCCAGGCAACAGAAACAGTGCTCTCAACCAGCCAGCAACAATGAATGAAAAAGACAGTAACAGCAAACGCTGGGCATTAGAAATCAGAGCAAAAATACAAAATTTTGCAACATTATTTTCCAACCATGATCAGCCTGGGAATATGTGGACTAAGAGGAACTAAATTGACAGATAAATTTATAATTTCAAATTTTTCTCATGGATTAATATAGGGCTAATTTTCTGGAAGGCCTAACTTCAGAAAAGATGTCATTTTACAGATAATGCAAATATTGATTATGTTATGGCAATAACTTTTGACATTTTTTACTATTTGTATCTTGACAGACTGGCATGTAGGCAGAAAACTGCAAAGTATCCAGCTTCAGGACGGAAGATGAGAACAGACATTCCCCTCTGGTTCTGCAACCCATCCCTTGAGGAGCAAAGAGCCACGTCAATATGACAATGTATGCTTGTGGTTTTCCTTACAATGGATGAGAAAGACTGAACAGCTCTTGGGAAGGGTTTCTTTGGGAACTCTGGCAAGATGTTTGTCAGATTTCTTTCATTTGCTGGCAAATGTCTTAATTCTCCTTTAGCTTATCGGATAGTTCTTCAGCAATGATTTGGCTGGTTAAAAAGTTCTTGAGAACTTTTTTTACACATCATACCATCTCCACAAAAAATAGACATCTACATTTGCTCTAGAATGGTGAAGAAGGCTCAGAAACAACAACCAATGAATTTTCTCAAGGATTATACTTAGAGAATTTTTTTTTCTTTTTTTAAACTTTTTTAAGTAGATAATATTAGCAAGATTTTTTCTGGTTATCTTTCTGTAAAATATATACACACACATCTGTAGTGGGCATGTTTGTGTGTATTCATATATATTAATATAATTACAAAATATGGAAATAGAAATGCAATTATATTACAATAATTATTATAATTTTTAATTCTTTAAAATAATACAATAATATTATAACACAATTTATATGAAGATAAGTTACTTGGGATCTTTCCTTATACATCTAAAACCCATCAAGAAATTATGGAAATGTGTAAGTTGTATCTACATATGTCTTTATTATATGTCATTGAAATTAGAGCAGTATTTTTAGAGAGGCATCCTAAAGAAATGGAGCTTCTAGGATGAGCTATCTGTCTGGTCAGAACTTCCTTCTTCCCTTTATCCTAATAACTCCCAGGCCAGTTTCAATCCAATTCAATATTTCACAGACAATTGGGTTCCTCTTAGTTTTATGAAATACAGAGGATAGAAACCTAAAGCAGCAATGGGACATGGTCTGCCTCACAGCTTATCAATCAGAATACCACTGCTGAGCATCCAGTCAGCATGTTGTACTCCAGACCTGCCACTTCACACTCCTCTCTTGCCCTGCTGGAGGTATCAGATGAGAGTCTCTAGGAACTCGGTAGCTCAATTCCTGGCTGAATAAGCCATAAAGCTTTGCAGTATCCCTGTAGTTACCTTTATCATTAAGACCAATCCTAGGTGACTGTCAAAACTTCTCTGGTAAGCCCTCAGCATAATAAATTTCAGTTTAAAAACCCCTTTTCAAATTCCACTATCAACGCAGGAAAAGCATTGTGTAATATGAGCACTGATGGATACCGACCTGCAGAGAAAGGGATGGCATCTTCCCCAACTGCTTATGTTCTCATATACTTTAGAGCTGCAGAAACACAGCGTACAGTGTTAAATTTTATCCAGCGTTTAATTCTCCTCTAAGAGAGAAAAAAAAAAGGCAAACAGCCATGTCAGACCTGTTGCTATTGGTGGTACTTTGAGATCAATTTTGCGGTTCCTGTAGATGACAACCTTTCCAGAAGCCAGCAGGAGACTCACACTGAGCCCATCAGGGCCTCCAGTTCCAGCTGCAAAACCGTCTTCACTTCTTTGCAGCGGGGGCCTGTGGCCTGAGGTGAAACTGTACAACCCTGAAAGGGGATGTGGAACAGCAGTGTGTGACGGAGACAAGCTTTGGTCCTTACTGGTTGCTATATTTTCTATGGCATCCTTTCCCCTGGCTCATTTATGTTAGCTTTACATGAGGTAATATAATGCCAGCGTGTATAAATCACTTCAGGATAAACTGCAACTCTTTAGCATCCTGAACATAAGGACCAGATTTAAACTCCACCCACCCACATGCCTGAAATTAACGAGGGCCTTTGCTTTGCCTGCAACGCAAGTTTTGTCTTCTCTTTGAATTGCAACAAACCCTTGCCGTAAAAATAAAACCACGAGCAAAGTCATGGTGTTGATCTGGGGGAAATGGAGAACCTGGAAACACAAATACCTTTTGCAAGCTAAGAATGATTCCATTGATCTATTAAATTATCCTAGTATTAGTGCTGATTTGTCTTACTGAGCTTTTGCGTGCATATGGACACAATTCCTTGGCATGGTGTTTACTGAGCTCAGGTACATTTTTACCATACCCTTAGCTGCTGAAGCGATACATCTGCGAGATGCCATGGAGTCGCTGGCAAGTTAATGCTGGTGGTGGCCAAAAAATGGGCTCACAATGTGCTCTCCCAATTCCCCAAACCTTCTCTAGTGTGGAGGAGTCACAGGATTGCGAGGCAAAAGCTAAACTTATATTCAGTGAGGCAAGAGATATACGTCCAGCCCCAGGGAACGCGTGCACATTCACCCTATATCACATGAGGCTGGGAGGGAATGGTGCCAGACCCTCGAGTTATTCTGCAGTACATCAGGAGGATTACTCCAATACAAAAAATGTAAGCCATGATAAATGGGAGCAGACTTTAGCTATGATAGTCCATATAGCCTTCGATGCATGAATTAATTCATTGATGTAAGTCTGAATTATTTTCATTGTTGATAGCTACATTTCTGTTAATATGGACAGTTTTATAAAACTTGATTATATAAATAAAAAAGTATAACTTAACGAGATTGCCTTTAATCTCTGATTCATATTTTCCTAAATGAAAAATTTTATTTTGACAGGTCAAAATATTGCATTCTACTTAAAAAAATCCTGCTATGTTCAGATCCAGATGAAAGAAGTAGCTCAGGTCTGAGATGTTTGAAAGATCTGAATTTTATTCTGTTTATTTATTCTTTAAAGAGACATAAAGCAAAAAAAAAGCTCAAATACTCTAAGTCAGAAAATCCCTGAAACCTAGCCAAAAGAAATGTATCTGTCCACTTTTTAGTGAATTAATACATTGTCCAAAGAGCGTGTGCTTTCTACGTGCATAGGTCTTTCTTGTGGTGGTTCCAGCTGTGCAATGTAGGACCACCTGGAATAACAATGGAGCCACTAGAATTACTTTTTATGCATATACAGCAGTCAGGATTTGGTCCTATCTACATACAATGAAACTTTTGCTTTTGAAGATATTCCTAGCCAGCAACACCTTTGTAGCACAAATTGCAATTTAAACACTCGAGTTGTGCATTTGCTTGGCCCAAGCATACTTGACAAGTTCTCTTGATTAAATCGACTGCATTACAGGGAAACCCTGTAAGAGAAAGTCTGTCTTTAACATTCCAGTTAGATGGTAGAATTTTATACATATTCCTTACTCTAGCTCCAGTAGAAATCACATTCTTTGAGTTATGGATAGGTCCCAAGGCCAAAGGGAGCCAAATTTCTGTCTTCCATTACCCAATGGGAAATGGGAAAAAATAAATATATGCTGAGTGGTGCAGTTAGCCAACATCACATCTGAACCCTTACCAGTGATTCAACAGAAAGTTTTAGGAGAGGAAATGGATATGGAAAACACTATGATACAAAGCATTTTGCAAGTATTTTACAAGAACATCATCCACTAAATGAGGAAAAGAAACTTGATTGGTAGCTGGCAGCAATATTAAGTGCATCTATTTAAATGTCTATAGATTTCTAAAAGATTTCCAACTCCTTTCCCCCTTTTCTTTTTCTTACACTCCTTATAGTGACAAAGCCACCTTTTTATAAAAAAAAGCCCTTTAAAATGTCTGTTTCATGCCTTCCAGAGTCAGGGTTTTCTTTTTCTTCTTTTTAATATGATTAATAACTCTAACAGGTATTCTTCAAGCCAAACAGCTGGGTTATTGCTCAAGAAACAGCTGTTTCATTGCTAAATATATCTTTTTTTCACCAGCCATCATCTTGCTGAAGCTTTGCTGGTTACTTGCCTTTAAACATTTGCTGATAGTGAAAAAATCCTGGTACTTAATCATAGCTGGTGCTACAAAAGCCGGAGCTACTTTGAAAAAATAATACACAGAGAAAAACATTGGCAGAAAGCTTTTTTCTTTGAGAGCAGGGAGATATTTTTTTTTGTTTCAATGCCACACATTAGGTTGCAACCAGATGTTCACATTATAGATCCTGCCTGGATTAAAACAACCCCAACACCCACCCCACCCCCCCTTTTTATTCAAAAATGTCAATATCATTTAACTGCAAATGTAATATAATTATGGTATTCAATAAACATTTAACAAGACACAGACATTTTCTGCAGGAAAATATTACCAGAGTGAGCCTTTTAGCAGTTTAGCAGTTAAATTAGTAATTTCTTTTATAACATCTGGTGAGCAGTCTCTAATTTCTAAAGTTTTGGAACAAAAAGACACTGGGCAGTTTTTGAGTTATGAATAATTTGCCAGTTGTTTACCTTTATGCCAATCTAATGCTCCCCTGCATAGATGCAATCGAGTATGTTACAAATGTGTTTTCCATAAAAATCCCTGAAACGCGGGAGAGGGAAGGTAGAGAACGAGTTTAACCAACTCTGGCCCTTCACAGGCATTGCCATGCCTGTCACCGTCCCCCTTACCTCTCTTGACACCTGATGAAGGCGGCCCCACTCTGAACTCCCGAAATTCAAGAGTGCCTCCGTGCAGTGACTCAAACCAAAGCAATTGACCTTAGCATGAATCTTTCCATAAACTGTGTGGATTTGGGATCAAGTCCAACGAGAAGCCCTCATGGCAAGAGGAGTCTCTCTGGAAGTGGGCGAACAGAGGGGGACCACCTGGGTGGAGGACGACAGCTCCAGCCACCTGCTAACACGCCTCTGGTCAGCGTGGGGACACGAACCTTGGCGTGGGGAGGCTCCTTCCACAAGAAGAGGTTGCCAAAACGCTAACCCCTTTCCTGTGCTGAGAGTTTTCCCAGGCTATGGTTGCTCCCTAATATCCCATTGCTTCTTGCTCTGTGTTTTAACGAACTTGGCGGAAGACCTGAGATCTGTTTGTAGCCACTGCCCTCCCCGTTGCAGTTCAATCCCTGCAGGAGCTAGGTCAATGCGCCCAATCCACTATTTCCATTTCTGGCCACGGTAGGAATTAGATCCACCCTGCAATCTGTAATCTGATGTGTTGGGTGAAGACCTCCAACAAGTAACTGAGGGACAAACAGAGCCCCACAAACCACATCTTGGAAACGGTATGATAACTCTTTCTATACCTTGTTGATTTACAGAACACAGTTAATTTATTGCCCCTTATATTGAATGACTGATAATATGAAATCTAATAACATTTACGGTTCGTCATCATGTTATCCATCAGCACACGAAAGACAGAAGTCTTCTGTATCTTTTAGATGAAAGGTTTAATTGTTACCCTGTTTCTAAATAACATCATTTTATTCTTTAATTCCCAAAATTAAACCTGCAAGATTTTTTGACGTACTCCTAGCAGTAGATGCTTCATACGTGCTCATAAAACTTTTGCAATTTTTTTCTGAACTGACCAAAAAAAACGGGCTTTCAAATTGTTCCCCCCGGTCTTTAAAGAGCCAATGTTGAAAGATATTTTTAGTACTTAGTAAGGAAAACTTGTTTAAAAACCATCATGGGTTCACTGCAGAGAAGAAGACCTCTCCCTGCAGATGCTTTCGTTGTACACTATGGCAAAGCACGGCTGGACTCATCCACCATGTGCTCGCCATTCAATGAAATTATCTGATTCTGGTGTGAGTACAGGGCAGAAATTTATCATCTGGTATAAAGCACAAAAGTGAATTTTTAACCCATCAGATCCTTCACTTTCTCTGGCTCTTTTGTGTATTTATTTTTTCCCCAAAAGTTCCGAGGAGGCATAAATAAACCACACAGATATTTGGGGGGGGGGGGGTGCAGGGAGGAGTTGTGCTGTGCTAGATGAGCTCGCACACTTCCAGTTCTCCTGCAGCTCATGCAAACATAAACAGTCCTAACAGAGACAAGAGGGAGAAAAGAAGAAACAGAAGCTCAAGCTAAACTTTGTTTTGCCTTCAATACCTCACTTCCACATGTGGGAAATGAGTAAGCTGGATAATTTTGTCTGTAGCCTGCAACTCCAGTACTGGTTATACAGCTGAATGAAATAACACAGTGGCAAACACCAAGCAGCACCAAACAATTTTCTCTTCAGGGAAATTAAGCAATCCGGATTAGCAAGAAAAAGCACCCAGAATCCAAAACCCACTAAGGCACAGTGGGGATAGAAGGGCATTTCATACCTTCTGACGGTAAAGGATCAGTTGTTTGTCAATGATAAAAGTGCACCATCTTGTCCAAATTCTGCACTGCCTTCCCTGCAGATGTTTCTTGCACTAACGACTGTGGACAGCCCTTTTTGCACATTGTAGCTAGTAGGACTCAAGCTTCTCCTGTTTGTAGCAGCGTACCTCACTGCTACTTGCTAGACCAAGAAAAAGGAATGTAAATGGAAGGAGATAGTGTTTTGGATAAGTAATTTAGGAAGATGGGAGACATTTTAATGGAGGAGGTATTTTGGGGGGGATTTATTTTATGTGTAGGTTTTGGTTGTTGGGTTTTTATTTTCATTATTTGCCATTTCTCTGCTGCTTCTTAAAGTAGAGCATATCTGGGATGTGACGCTCTGTGGTAAGTGCTCCATCCAGCTGCAATATAAACAGAGCTTTTTGCTTCACATTCTAAAGCTATAACATTAAGGAGAATAATGGACGATGCCTTTTGATATCTTCGTGTAAACGAAGAATTTTATTACAGTGAATTACCATGTTAATTTATGAAAAGTAAACAAAACCAAGTGCAAAACTGATCCACTGTATAACCTAACTTTCCTGGTGCCTAATGAGGTGACAGTGATGGAATCAAAACAAATATCTTCACGTTTCATAAATGTGGGGAAAAATACTTCTGTGTTTAATCACTGCCTGAGTCACTGACAATGCTGGCACACCAACACCACAGGTTTTAAAGTAAATAGAAGTCACTTTGTCTAGAGGCCGAGGATACAGGCAAACTCACTGTAGACCACCATGGGTTGTAGGATGACAAGGATGCAGAGAAACAGCAGATAACGCTCAGAAATAAGTATTCAGACCAGTCTACGCTTAGGTAATATGCCTTCCCCGTCATTATTCCCCCGTTCATCTATAAACTATTGCAGAAATAAAATTGTGCAGAACACTTCACACCAAGTGCCTCCCTTGGGCTAAAAATTGCCTTTGGCTTCCAAGAGGGTATTTCTGGAAGACAACATTGAAACCTGGGCCCGTGGATGACAAAGCGCTGTCACTGCCCCTAAGATATTATCCCTCTCACATTGGCAAATTTCTGCCTGTGATGGTATGAACTAGAGGCAGGTTCCTGATATGTAGGTCCTCCAGAAAATTATGTGACTGCCAGAAAACTTCTAACCCAGGGTGAGTCTTTATAGGAATATAGCCCAGACCTCTCTGGGACAATTTGGATGGATCTGCTGCTCTTTACATGAATTCTCTCAGGCACTCAAGAGGTGTATGTATGTTGCTGTTTACACAGAGATGGGTTTGAGTATCTGCAATAGTGTAATTGACAGGTTATGCTGGTGTATCCCCTCCTAAGAGAGCCAGAGAAGGAGACTGCACCACAGCTGCACTCTGGAGAGCGGTCCTGCACACAGGTAGGAGCTGGCAAACTCACTTCTCCAAACCAGCTCCAGTCCAAGTCACACTGATGAACAGTCACACAATAGGAAAAGCAATGCCATACCAACAGGCAAACGAAAGTTGGCTATGTTTATTGTGGATCTAAGAGTTATAACATGAAACAGGTTTAGGTTTTGTGTCTATGGATCGGACCTTTATGTTCTTAAAAGCTAGGTACAGAGTGGCCATTTTTGTCCCCTGCCTTTTCTGACCTCTTCCTGAGAAAAAGGAGAGAAGGCATAGCCTCCCTTATCCCTTATAAATTCTTTCTTTTTTCCTCTCTTATTTCACAATAGAAAAATTTGCAGTGAAAATAATTTATTTTTTTTTATGATATGGAAACGTAACAGAGAAACTTAGGGATCCCTGGTAGAGTTGGGTATGGCAATTCCAATTACACTGCCAAAGGTAAATAATGCACCAAAAAATGTCACTTGGCAGCAATGACAAAAACAAATCTGGGAAAGAGTCCACTTGTCATTGTCCATACGTTTCTTAAACTGATTAGGAATCCAGGGTGTTGGCTAGATGCTAATGAACAGTCAGGCCCTTGGACTCAGCCTCTTCTAGTTCTGCCAAGACATAATCACTCTAACATCCTGGAGAGCCTAACCCTGTCTCCTTTTTAATAAGCTCCCATTTAGGAAGTCATTTATAGATAAAATAAAGGAAAAATATTATGTTCACTTTGTATTCCTGAAGAAGGAGAAAGCAAAGTAAATTAAGTCCAATTTGCATGGACTTTTGAACATGCACAGATTTGGGTATAAGCTATAGAGCAGACACAGAATGTTGTAGCCTTTATAGTCAATACTTTATTAGATTTTTCCTTATAAATTTTGCTGTCTTTATTGCATTCATTCAATAATAGGAGAGCTTTCCTGTAGCTAATTCTGTGCCTTGAAATTTTCCTTATTGTTAAGCTGTGACTGCAGTCTAACGGATAGAGTGTCTGCCATACAATACAATAAGAGTAAGATTCAGGTACCAAGGTGACTGTATTTTTTATTAAAGTATCTTTTTATATGCTCAGTTTCAAACTGATGACTGCATTTGCAACACCTAATTGCCACCAGTATCCACAAATACTTTGCATTTAATGAAAATATCAAACCAAGTCCCTCATTTCAGTTGAAGCAGCAGGTTGTATTACAGAGTGTAAAATCTCATTTTATGAAATTTCATAGAAATACAGATCTAACTTTGCACTCTCCGTTCTTGTTTGAACTTTATAGTCTTTATATTGCAGGGCTTTATTAATTTTTTTCATTGTAATTCTCAAAATATTTCTGTTGCATCAGGGAACTAGGCAGCCCCATTGTGGCTAATTTAGCACCTGTAAATTGCCATGGCTACCAACCAAACACTCTCCAGCTTTATAAGGTAAGTATCTATTTCATGTTTTAAAATAGTGGTGGATTCAGTTCCAGTGGTTGTATCTTTTAATAAAAATTCTATTAACTTTATTCATCAACACCATCAGGGATCACTAGGAGCACAAAACTTCTCATAGCTTTTAAGGCCAGGAGGGAATCACCTCAGCCAGCCAAGGCTGACTTTCTTCACACTTTACCTCATAGATCCTCACCTAATAATGTCTGAAATTGATTTTTTTTTTTTTTAAAGATCCAAAATATTTTTCCTGCTTACAAGAGTGGATAAGAGCTATTTGAAGACTTGATTAAAACGAGGAGTAGAGAGAACCGTGTCACCTTTGGTTCTCTCCTTGACTGCACTTCCTACAGAGCACAGCATTATCAGACCTGATTTTTGGTAAAACCTAACAAGGATCCGCAGGTCATCTTACTTTTGTGCAGCCACATCCTACTCAACTATATTGCTAATGCAGCTTTAGACTTGCTTAAGGTAAAGAGCCTTGTCTGCATTAGGTACGGAATGGCATGGTGTTCAGAGCCTAATACAAGGCATAACTCATGGATTTAGCTTGCCTTATAAAGCAAAATCAAATCACAGCAATACAATTCATAGCAATACAAATCAAAGGTTATAGCTCTTCAAACTTAAAGGACTGGCAGATGCCATAAACCTAGAATTTTTAGTGCCCAAAGATATCCTTTATATCTGTGCAATGTGAGTGTGATGTTCCATAAGTGATGTCTGAGATAAGAGCCTACCCATTTTAAAAGACCAAGATGGAACACCCCACTTGCTGGGAGGCCTGGCAGAGCTGAACCCAAAGGGTCTGTTTCATCCTCATTCAGTACAAGTTATACCCCAAGAAAACAATGAAGCTTCATACCTTATAGGAACTGAGAGCCTGCCTTCGTCTCTTAAGCAAACAAACAAACAAAAAGTTACAGCTGCCAATAAATAAGCTTTTCTAATTTAGTCATTTAAGTGTTTTGGGGCCAAATTCTAGGTTACATCTAGCTAGCACTGCTTATTGAGTTCATTACTGCAGAGGCAGAAGAACTGCATCAAAAAATGCAAACCTCCACTTAGTGTTTTGATTTCCTTTCTTGGATAGTTTTAGCCCTCTGTGGGTACATATACAAAGTCCTGCTTCTCCTCCCCTTAAAGCCTTGCAGATTCACTCTACAGCCAACTACACGACTGTAACTGGCAGTGGTACTTGCCAGGTGGGTACAAAGCATCCTAGAGCACCTTAGCCAGGGAATGGGAGAACATGCAAGAAGTGGGTAGCATTCCATACAGGAACACTTTTGGCTTTCCAGTGACATCAGCAAGGATAGAAACCCGACTTGGGCTTCCATGGGCTGAGAAAGTGTGGTTCTGGATCAGAGTCTGCAGCGTGAGCCCATCACTGCTTTCCTCTAATTGCTTCTCTGTCAGAGAGGCAACAGTGGCAGCATGGAAACTCAGCACAGAAATTGGGTAACCTTGGTGCTGCAGTTCTAATACAATTAGAAGTTTCGTATGAAAAATGCAGAGATTTGCAAATGGCGCTCGAGGAGAAGGTTGTAACATAGCCAGATACGTTCACTTCACCCTCCCGATTTACTGGGAATTGGTCAGAAAGGTCTCGTGAAAAGTATACAACACTTTATGGCTTAAAAAAAAATAAGAAAAGAGCTTGGAATACATTGAAAGGAGAAATAAGAATGTGGGAATCCAACTGCACTGAGCTCTTTGATCATGAATCCAGTAGGAATGCTACTTATCTTTATACTTGTGACAAGGTTGTGGGATTTCCTTTTCAGCAAGTTCCTTCAAAGGCAGAGAGAGATTTCAACATAACAAATTTGGTATTGCTAATTCAGATGAGACGACTTCCTTATACATACTGTATGTACCCTGGCAATCCTGCATGGAAATTAAAAAAAAGAACAGGGAGATGTTTTTCAGAGGACATGAAACATGCTGCTGTTGTGCTCACCGATGTAAATCCAGTGTTATTCCACTGGCTTCAGCTAAGTTCTACAGATTTTCTCTATAAAAACCAAAACTATACAACAGACCTATTTCTCCTTTCATTCATTTATATATACATCATCTAAGTTATACAGCAAATCCACCAAAGCTAGCGTATGTAAGACAAAAACCAAGTGTTATACATTTAAGATGTGTTCAGGTCCTGGGTACCAAAGCAGGACTGGATCTGCAAGCACTTGTATAACATCAGCACTATGTAAGTAAAAAAGCGACAGAACCAGATCCTTTCTTTAGGATTGCTCAGAATACTTCTACAGAACAAATCTTAGTATTAAGGTGTATTTCACTTCTTTCTGCATTTCGTCTGTTCCTTTTCATTTCATTTTCCTTGCTCTAATTCTTGCTTTGTCTCTTTCTTTTCTGGGCATCAAATGTCTGTCTGATTCAAGTAATATGGATCTTTCAAAAATCAGTTTCTTTCCCTTGAAAAATTTCCACTGACAGTTTCCTTTTTGTTCATAAAAAAACCCTAATATCAATACCTGTTGAAAACCTGCAAAACTTTTGTATTGGAGAGTCACAACGGTTAGGCGTGCTGCAAAGCAATGAATATTTGCTTTTACTATGTTTTCAGAAAAAACCTGAAAGAAGGTGATGATCGAGTTTATGCAAGAGGAATTCTCAAAAGCAGGCACGTATTACATTGCTGCCTTCCACAGAACACGGTTTAGAGGCACTGATTTCTTTTAAATTGCAAATATTTTTCTTTGCATGCATCTTTAAAATAGAAAAAAAAAAAGTTTTCAAACGTGTGGTTTTTAATGCATTTAAAAAGAAAATTTCTTCCATCGGGACGAGTGAAAGCTGCGCAAGGATGCAAAGCCGCCCCTCCTGAAGCGGGAGCCTGAGATCTCTTCACTGCTGAGGGCAGCGGGGAGAGAAAGCGGGCGGGCGGGATGGGAGGCAGCATCCGAGGCCGGGGATGCCGCTAGGGGTCAGTCCCGACCGCCCGACGGCGGCGGCACCGGCGGGAGGGCTCCGCGCCCCGGCCCCGGGGGGAGGCGCACCGGGGGCCGGCTCCTTCGGGCCGAAAGGGGGCTGCCCCGACCAAACCCTCGGGTTTGGAAATGGGGTAAAGCTTATCCCGGGGGGTGTTTCTCCGGCTGGTTGCGTGCGCGGAGGCACCGCAGCGGAGGAGGCGGGCGTCCTTTTTTATTCCCGTCTGCAATTATACAGCAGTTAATGAGCTGAGCGTAGCCACTCGCAAGAGTTTCGGGTTGTGCTCAGCGTGATTGCAAGCTGGGCCAGAAAGCACTGCGACTTTCACTTTTTAATCTTCAGGCTCCCGTGGGAGATGTATTTCAGGCTGTTTCTTTGGGCTGAGCGGGGGACCGAAGCAGCCCGTCCCGGCCAGAAAAGTTATTGTGTGGGGACAGTGGCTCTATGCCCAAAAATTTATGCAGAAATTATGGGTATAGTGGTGCCAGGCGACCAACCCGAGCTTCTTTTAATTCAGTTCACATATAGCTCGCTTTGTTTCAGATCAACTGCTTCACTGAACTAAAACTCAAAGAGAAACACAGCTAGCCAAACAGCCCGAGATCACAACCCTACAATAACAACCCGGGACGCTCACACAATAGAAAAGAAAAGCTTCTGCAGCAGCAAGGAAACAGACTTCAGCCTCAAGCTTCCAGGGGGGTTAAAACAACAGTGAGTTAAACGTGCAACTTTGCATAATCTGAAAATATCTCGGTCTTATATTTCCCTGAGCGAGGAGTTGTAGAATGAGAATAGAGAAATTGTGTCTCGTAACCGAACCTGAGCTACAAACTGTGGCTTTCTTTGCATGTGGAGACAAGATTTTTCCAACACTAATTCATGGAGAGGATCTGAAATTGGGAAGAATGCTTATGTAGACACACTAAAACCCAGGAAAGTCCCTGAGAGTGAAAAAAAAGTAAACCTGCATGTGTTTAAACACTTTCCTGAATCAGGGCCAGAGTTTGTGGTAATAATTAGAGCATTTTAATAATCAGGATATTTTAATTAATATTAAGCTGGCTTTCTTTTTCATGTTAAGAAAAAATAAGCTTATAAACATACCCCCACATATATTTTTATGCCTTACATAATATTTTTTTAAAGGAGATATTTTTTTTTCCTAAAAATGTTTTAATCAGAAGAACAAGTACAATCATACAGTTAATAGTTATGACAGTCTAGGAAATTAAAAAAATAAATCAGATGCAACAACAAAAAAATATTTTTCTAATTTTCCAACCAGCTCTAGAATTGCTTGCACTTGGAAAAAACAATTTACTTGCCCATTTTACCATAATTTAGAACATTTATATATTCCCTCCTGCTGTGATACAATCTGTTCCTATTATTAAATACAACAGCACTTTAAATATAATAAGATATTTGCAATATAATAAATGTTTACATGTTCAACATTTTTTCCTCCTCTCAGCTATAACTACTCACTCTGAGTATAATACTGCACACGATATAGCTTGTTTGTACAGGATGAAGCGATATCATATCTATCTAAAACACAGTTATAATTTTATTCTGTCTCAACTAGAAAAGCAGTCATATGATTGTTGTAGAACTATTTACTTCAATGTTGGAGATAACAAAGCTGACATCCAGATTATGAAGCTTTGCTTTGTTTGTGAGTTCTCATAAAACAGGTGTAATTCAGAAACTTTTTTGCTTCTTTCCCCGTGAGCGATGGTTGTGATTTAAGCTTGAGTCAGCCCACGCTATATCCAGAATTTCTCAATATACAGAAGACTGGAGAAAATTTACAGTCATAATTCCAGCAATGCAGCAATTGCCAACATAAAGACAGGGTTAATTGGATCAGGCACGGATCCTGATTGGATCAGCACCTGCTGAAATTGGGCATAAATTCAAAGCTAACGACACCAAGTAGATTAAAGAGTGGGGCAACATCACTTTTAAAAAGTATGGCCAGCTTAATGTAGTATTTGCAAATCCAAACTTCCTCTTCAGCCATTGCCCATTTGATGTGTCTGTATATGTACATGTGTGGATGTTTATGTACCACCTCGCTATAAAAGTAAAAGCAGGGAACACCTTCTTCCAAATTTCCAGAAAAACATCATGATGTTTAGGTTGCTTGATCCCTGCAGAAAATACAAGCGTCTCATGCTCAAGCAGGCAAAACTTTGAAACACTGCTTCATTCCTCTAATATCCTTGGAGCACTGCTATAAATCTTTGTTTGCTAGGACCAATGGTGAGGAACCAAGTTCTAGTTATAGTTATATCTTCCTAGAAGAGGCTAAGCCAGTTAGTGGAGTTGTGCCGGTTAATACTAGCATGTGAGTTGGCCCAAATATGTTCCCAATCAGACTGGTATTTTTTTTATACAGCCATAGTCTTTTCCAAAGGCAAGGGACACGACTAGAACAGTTTTAGAAGGATTTGTTCCACGGGAAGTTTCAAAATTTTATTGGGAATCATTGTTTACATAAAAAATTGATCAAAATTGGGGGACTTTTCAAATAAAATTAAGCAGACTTTGTAATTTGGAGGACTGGGGGCAGACTAGAAACTTGTGTCAGAGCAAGATTTCAACAAGGCTGCTGTGCATAGGGCTTGCAGCAGGGTTCAGAGGTGGCTGAATGGTTGAAGAAGTTTGTTTTTCTTATTTTAACTGCTTGGTCACAGCAGTGCTGCAAGGGTAGAGCACGTCCTATCTGCTGCCTGCCATGTGCCTCTGTTTCCAAACACAGCACAAGACACGTCAGTCATTACTGGCAAAAATTATGAGATCTTTGTTCTACTGGAGAACTTGGTTGGCTCTTCTCCACACCGCTCTGCTTCCAGCTCCCTTGCACCTTCTCTCCCAGACCTCGGTTCCCTTAACCCTTCCTTCCACACCCAGCACTGCTCCTGTTCCTTGTAATATTCCCCTCCCGCCACAGCTCATTTCAAACGGGAGGTGGTAGGGAAAGAGAAGCTGCAAATGCACCTCTGAAGCTTTCAAAGACAAAAATCCAATCAAAATCTGAAGTGGAAAATTTCAGCCAATTCTGCTCTCTTTTTTTGCTCAAGGCAACAGCACAGACAACCCAGAGCCTTCAGGAGGCCAGAAAAAGAAGTGCACAGTCAACTAGTAGCACTGCGCACACACACACCACACACAAGTATACATATATACGTGTGTATTTTTTAAAATGATGCTAGCTTACTTCCTTCCCGTCCATTACTGCTCTCAGTGCTCCTAGCTGCATTCCTCACACAAGCCACGTTTCAGAGTGACCTCTGCTTCCCAGCATCCTAACAAAGGGACTCTCCCATTGTGGCTGCCCAGGGCTGGGTTAAGGAGCTGTGCCTTTACCCACACAATCTGGACTTTAGAAAGGGAAGGTGGTGCCAGTGTTTGAAGAGCAGGGCTGAGGTGTGAGACCCCACCAAAAAAGGGCACTAAACCTGGTGACTACTGGCGTGTTTTTTGCATTACAACAGCTGCTCAACAAGAGGTCTGTACTTCAGCAGAGAACTAGGAAATGATCAAGAGCTAAGCTATGAAGATCAAAGGCAAACAGCATCCATGGGAGCATGGTTGCTCAGACAGACCAAGAACAGCAAAGCTGTGCTGCTACTGGAGCATGAAGCAGCTCCAAGGGACTTAACAGCTGTCAGTGCAACAGGCGGGGAGGTTCTGCCAGGCAGCCAGATGTTGTTGTTGGGGAAACATATCCAATACAGCTCAGCATCTGGAACCCATGATTACCACCAAAATGGAGGAAAGCACTCAGATATAGTGGACAAAAGGCTTCTGGGGCTGTGCCCCACCGTTCTTTTCAATTAATTGAGAAACATTCTTGAAAAGCTGGGGTGCTAGAAAGGGCAAGTCTTAAAACACAACTGAAGACTAACTAAGCATGTTTTTTATATATTTACAAAAACATGTGTCTCTTATTACGTTTTTTTTATTCTTATTTCTTATGAGACCATTGTTTGAGAGCTGGGAAATATATACTGAAATTAAACCACTCACTAATATTTATATTGTAGTTATAGTATGATGTATACATGTGTGTGGGAGTTTTCCTATAGGTGATAAGTCTGTGCCTGAACCTGCTCCGAGTTACCAGGCAAAACTCCCATTAACATTAATAGGAGGAGAACCTGACCTGGTGAGGGTCAGTAAGACTTCCCCTGAGCTCAGCAGGCCCTGAATCAAGTACAAAGGATGACTGGGCTCGTGGAACCTAATTCAAATCCACTTTGCCTGAATATGGTGATAAATCATTTGCTATCCTGAGCCAGCTTCAAGGAAACTTGTATCCTGTCATGCTTATTTGTGCCTGGCTGAAACCAGAGATACTGTGTAGGTACATTAGGAATGGAGTTTGCTAGATTTCTTTTTTTCCTGGTTTCTGAAGGTTTCAGAAATGCTGGTTCTTTTTTGGTGATTTTGGGGAAAGATCTGTTTTTTGAAAGCATTCTGCATTTGCTGTTCCTGTTGAATATTCCTGCAAGGACTTCTCAGCAGCTCTAAAAGGCTCTCAGGCTTAAACTCAACAGACAAAGTAGGAGGCACCTACATGCTCCTCTTATAAAACTAAAAAAAAACTACACAGGAAAAAACAACCTGATTCAACAAAGTTTATAACCACACCTAAAATCTTTATAACCCTTCTCTGTTCACCCAAATGCTTCCGCACAGGCTGAAGGATTTTTTTTCCTTTGCTAGGAATTGGACGTGTCTAATGTTAAGTATCTCACAGTGCTTCTGTGGTGGATGCTGAAGCAGAAGTCTCAGAAGGTGGAGCCCACCCCTCGAAAGTAGGCATGGTATCATGCCTAGCTTCCCAGCCTTAATCCCTGAATGATATTGCAGAGACCACTGAACTAGCAAAAGGAATAAATTCAGGGTGAAAAACCTGTAATAAGGAACAGTATGAACCCAGACAAACTTAAGCCATGCCAAAATGCCCTCTTCTCCGATTTGTGCTATGACTAGCTACCTGCAACACTGCTAAGTAGATGAAAAGCATTATTAACAGCAGCAGGAGCGGGTTCTGCTGTGCTGGCATTTCTGATGGTTTTGTACAAGCGGGACACAGCGCGCAACAGCCCACACCAGCGGTGAAAAGCACAACTTTGCTGGGAAGAATGGGAGGGGCAGGAGGAAAGAGCCTCTGCCCGACTCCGTTGGAGCCAGCCAGGGCAAAGCTCACACCGTGTGATGCCGTTGCCTGCCCAGCCCCTGCCACAATGGGAAAGCAGCGCTTGCAAGCGCCGCGGCTGGGAGTTCGGCAACACAAGAACCAGACAGCAATTTGTCTGCCCTGCAACAGTTTCATCTCGTATTAGCTTCAACAAAATAGGGTTCTGTGTAAAATTTATTAGTTAAATAAATAAATACTATGTTAAGGTAGAAAAAATATAGACGGGGCTTTGTTTTAATTTTACCCAAGACAGTTTGTATTAATTCAAACAACTTTGGTCTTTAGTACTCAAGAGGTGAAATGAAACCAGGCATAAGCCCCAAGCATCATTTCAGAGTATCTTAAATAAGAAACAGGAAAAAAAAGCACTGAAATATCGCCTAAGATATTTGCCATGAATATCTAGACAGACCGCAGCTCCTAGACCATGGACAGGTAGAACTTGTTGCTGGTAGAAACGGACAACACTTAGACCTGCTGTCCTTGCTTTGTAGCCCCTGAACTGCTATGTTTTTATGAAGCACTGTGGGTTCTAGGAGTGGTTCTAGGATACATCATCAGTGTTGTACCGTAGATGCTTTTAATCTTAGACTAGAAACTACCAGATAGGATGCATATTTCATCTGTACATCCCTGGACATGTTGATCTTGCATGCATGCTCCTTTGTAACTACAACTAGTGAGGCATATGCTCTAATCGTAATTATAAATAATAATAATTTAAAAAAAACAAGAACAGGTTTCATTCATTTTTTTAATGTTTTTCTTAAACTGGCACATTGTAAATGTTCTGTCTCATATCTTACGTAAGCTAGCAGCGTGCTTTATGTGGCCATTCTTCTAGATCTCATGATTACATTTCCAGGCTCTCCAAAATTATTCTTCTGACTCATATGAGTTCGAAGGAAAGCCGGAGTGGCAAGAAAAAAGGTATTTAAAATAGTGCCCTTCAGGGACACTAAAATATTTTAGAATTATTAAAAGAGAGCAGTGAGTTTTTTCAAATTGTGCCTCTAGACCTTGATACATTTTTGCCCCTCAGGTGGTTTGTACACAATGTTTATTAAAGTTTCAAATTATTAGAAACTGAATTTAGAGCAACTTTAAAGTATGATGTGTAATAGGCTTTATAAAGTAGGTTAGACTTTTTTTTTTTAACCCAGAAATGTTTTGGCCTCCATAATCTGTGCTCGGAAAACCTTTTGGGCAAGATGCAATTGGCTCACTCCATAGCCACGTATCGTATAAGCAGACATCACACTTACAAGCCAGCCATGTATAACCAGAACTCATAATAGCCTTCAGCTTTCAAAACACTAACCTCGACCCAGGGAGCAAAAGGAGCCGCCTTGCTTGCATGGAGGGAGCCTAACATAAACACTCAGGAGTAGCTTTGATACTTTCCAGTTTATGGACACTGACAGCATAGATGAAAAAAAATAATACATTGAACCCTTATTCATGATGGAGGCTGAATTTGGGGATTTTCATTGATGAGGATAGAAGGAAGTATGTATACTTTTGCTTTGCTTTTTGGGAAAGGAGAATCAACACTGCAGTCTGATTCTGTTAAATGGGGGAATAGTAGTCCTGCTATTCAGGAGTGACGTTCACACTATAACCTCCTGATATTTGAATTCCAACACAGGCTTATTTTTCGACCCACACTCATTCAGAGGAAACTCTGAGTATACTTATTATCAACTGAACAGCTGGCCTTGGTGGCCACCTATGCCCTCCATTGACTGTGGATAAGTTTGACAACAACCCTATTTTCAAACACTTGCAAGGTGTCCAAATACAGAACAGGGACTTACGGGCACCAGGATGTATGCATGAGGGGGTGGATGATGAGAAACTTTAAAATTGGGCAATGCTTTCAGGAAAAGCGTTGTTCACATGGGCAGTAGCTGTTGCTTCAGAGCTTCTGTATTTTGAAGTATCACAGAACATCCCACAAAATAAGCAGCCCTTAGACTGCTGACAGGCAACTCAACAGAGTATGACAGCCAGTTCTGACCGAAGGCAGAAAGGTTAAACCTGTTACAGAAAACAGCTACTGCTTTAAGATCGTTTAATCAGAAACCCTCTCTGTTGACTCAATTCTGCTTCCACTGAACCTGATGGGAGTCTTTGGTGGACTTCAGAGTCACCAGAATAAAGCTAAATGTAATTTTACCCTCTGAAAATCCTGTTCATTGTGACTGCATTTCACAAGAAGGAATCTGCCCTTTATGCCGAGGCATCTGTGCAGAGCTTAGGGAATCCAATACTGGACAAGCTGAAACACATTTATTTTATTTATATTACTTCTACTACATAACATCTGGGCTTAATGTAAAAGTACATTATAGCAGACTAAAACGCTGCAATCACACAATGGCCCCTAATCTAACCTAGCACCTTCCCTACACATAAATAAATTTGCCATTTACAAAAAGGCCAGGTTAGAGAAATGAGTGCAAATGTCCTGGGTTGCATTTGTCAAGCTGAAACTTTTCCAGGCTTTGAAAACTTGCGGGCAGAAGGCAACACACTGATCAGCCACAGTGCCTTCCTGAAAAACACCACCCTAGTATTTCACTGCCCAATTTTTGTAGGAAATGTAGTAACTTGCGGTAGAAGTAGAGAGTTTAAGACATTACAGTGAGTAATTGCACTGTTAAAAAAATAGTTATGTGTGCCTTGAAATGAAGCTACAAAGCAAAGAGCCTTAATGCTCTTTCTTTTTTCAACATATCACCTTTACGACATTTAGTATTGACCAGATCAAGAAGTAAATCGACAAAGAACACCTACTGTACCAGACAACATAGTAAGTTCTTTCTGAAATAAGTACAAACTGTTTCTACCTACTTTTCTTCATTGATCATATATGAAAGGAAAAAAACAAAATGAGAAATAGTTTGCCATTTCACTTCTTATGTAAAAATTGCTGTCTCCAAGATATTTGGGAGAGAAATTAATTTTCCTGCACATTTTGTCTGACAGAAAAATAAAATCTGTTTCATATATTCCACAGATGTTAAACTGTGATTGCTAATATTGTTTATTGTAAAACTACAGACTGCTTTCAATCCTTGATGTGATTTACCAACCTTGACCTAAGCGTGTCCCTTTATATGACAGACATGAGCATTGAACTGATATGGATTTAAAAAAAATAATTTTCTGTTGTGCTTTTTAAACTGATGTGTCCATTTTTTTTTTACTATAGTTAATAGAAATAACAGATAAATTTAGATAAAGAAATAGAAATAGCAAAAAAACCCTGAAAATTTACACACTGATTCAGGTCAAGCAGGTTTGTCTCGGAGGTAACTGGATTCCCATGATTTCAAGTGGATTTCAAGACTGAATTCTGTAGAATTGGGCCTTTTGGTGATAAAACCCAGATTTTCACTTACTTCTATTCCCTTATAAATTGCTACAATTGATTAAAGGATATTTTAAGTTTCCCAAATATTTCCATTAAAGGTTCTTTGTAAAAGAAAGTTCTTTATGGGAATGCCAAACCTCAAACTATACCCTGAACCAGCTGAATTAGGCAGCTTTTTAACATTTCTTTGGGCCCCAGTCTATGAAGTCCTCACCATTTATCCACAGCTCACTCTGAGGCTTCATTAACCATATGTTGGGGGGACCAGAAGATTGAACAGTCAAACCTATATTTCTGGTAAGGCAGTGGAGTGGAAGGAGAGGTTTAAACCCCAAATGGTGAAAACACGTTTCAGGAAGCTACAGGGCTATTTTGGGCAAAAGGATAAGGAAATTCCATAACACGAGCCTATTTTACAAAATCCCATTGGGTCATGCAACCTTTTTCACTTCTAATAACAAACCCACAGAAAAGAATCTCAATTACCTTCAGATGCACATGAGTAACTCATTGGTTCCAATAAGCACCAAGCCTGTACATGTGCTTTTGAGGGTAGGATTTATGAATATACTACCAGACTAAGACACTGGCAGATTTATATGCTGGATGCAATTCTGCCTTTTAGTAGAAGGTGAAGATGAGCGTCTACTATCTTGAATGCAGCACATATTTTGTAAGCACAGGAACAGCTTTTCTGAAGACACGTTCTGAATAAGAGGAAACCTCAGCTCCACAACACCTCTGTTTTTCTATTATGAGACATGCATTCATTGCAACCTATAAATCAGTGGCATGACAGCTATGCTTTGCCTGAACGATGAAAGAAGATTGATATTTCTAAATTTCATGTTAATAGAGTAAAATTGCTACAGGCTTTTTTGAGGTTTTAATATATTTCTGAACTGAGATCTTAAAGACACTCTGGTAATGCCAGGGGAAAGAAAAAAAAGGAAAAAAAAAAGAAAGAGAAACTCAAAAATTCATTGAATATTTTGTCATTCCAGATCAGGAGACATTACATTTGACTTATTACTTAAATTTTTGCAAAATATTAATAAAATAATTAATATTTAATAAAATATTGCAAGAATTCAGTAATGAAACTCTGACACAAATTACTCTGCATGGTTGGAAAGAAAAGGAGGTTAATTGTTGTTTTACATTAACTCTGGTTCATTTCCCCCCAGATTTCTGCAAAGGTGTGCTGGCCTGACACAGAGGGATTTTAAAATAATCTAAATCTAAAAAAAGAAGAGTAGCAATTACGCACTAAAGCTTTAAAGTGGGAAGAGGATATTTGTGCTAGATTCTAAGGCTATGACAAGACTGCTAAGTAAAACAGGCCCAAGGGCCCGCTCTGGCTACATCCACAGTACTTGGCCTTGATCCTTCCCACCACCCCACTTTTACTTTGTGCAATGGTGGCCTTAAGCCATAGCTACAATTTTGCAGTGCTTTTTTCAGTTCAGTATGCCTGAAATAATGTGTGGCTCCACCAGAATGGTATTGCCATCGTGTGGGTCTGATGCACATGTTGCATGAAGACAGAGATGTTGGGAGTTGCAAAGCCTACTGGATTTCAGGGATCTGTCTTTGTGAGAGGGATCTAAACTTGTTGGACCTTGTTTCTGTCCCTTTCCCTGTGCCAGGCCTAGGCATTGCCTTAGAGAGCACCACTCGGCAAAGGCCAAAATTACCAGGGAACATACTCTGAATTAGGCAGCACAGACGTGCAACCCTCTGTGCTCAAACACACCCCCTGGCCCAATTTTATTTAGCAATGGAGATGCAGCCCAAATGATTAAAGGAGCTTTATCACACCACAAGAACTACTGTTCAAAATCTGTTCATAGTAAGCAAACTTGGGTTTTTCTACACTTGTGTTACTGTTATGGCCCACCTTCAAGGAAGACACAACCAGTTGTGCATGAAGGAGGCCACATGCTCTGGGGTGAGGGGAAGGGGACACCGCATTTCTGGCATTGCTCCTGCCCTGCTTTGTGACTACCTGGCTGACACAGCTTCTGCTGCAATTTCTCTGCCTGTGAATGCAGGTGATGATCCTTTCTAAAGGGATCAGAGAAGGACCTGTGACTGTTCCACTATGTAAAGAATAACACAATATAAAAGGAAGCTCTAGTGGTTTTAACATTAAAATGGTGTGTTGTTTTTTGTTTTTTTTTTGTTTTTTTTTTTAAATCAGGGATGGCATTAAAACAGATGGTAATTTGCTTTCCACAAGTGCTGTAATTAGAAGTCTTTTGGATTTTTGCATTCATTTATGGCACAGTCTTTCATCTCTTGGGCAAAGGAGAGGGAAGATGCACTTTGTATTGATCTTATTTTTATATGCATATATCTGTCTCGTAACATTCAAACCCTTTTTTCCTTATTGAACACTTGATGAGCCAGTATTGTGTCACTTAAAAAGCCATTCTTTGTTTTCTGATACATCTCTTTAGTGTGAGAATGCCTGCTTAGTCAATTAGTGTTTAAACATTAAGAGCTCAGGTAGGAAGAGACACCAATACGCTACCTACCCTCAGGGTTGATTCTAACTGCACGACAGTTTTGAAAGGTATTTAAACTCATAACTTAAATCAAAAGCTGTAGCTTCAAAATTAATTCCTTCAAAAATTAGGACTTTCACCCAACTAAACTTAGATCCCAAATCCAGATATGAGTTCTAAAATAAGTCTTGATTATTTTTTTTCCACACTAACTGAGGTTATTACAAGCTATGCCACTGTAAACAAAGGAAGAATTTCACATAAAATTTCTGTATGTTGTGGTTAGATCCATAGTTATTCCCTAAAATTAAGGGCAATTCCTCACAATGAGTAACTCCTGTAAGGAAACAGGCAGAAGCTTCTTAGAAGCCAAAGGTGAATTATACTTAGTGCTGCCAAAGTATATTGTTAGGCGTCCTTTATTCCATTCATAATATAGCTTTTCAACTAAAAAATAAATAATGAAAAAGAGAATAACTTATACTGGGAAAAAAACCAAAAACATTTATCTCCTAAACCAGACGTGACTTCACTATAGTTAGAAAATGGACTTCAAATTAAGTGGTTAAAGGTACATCTTTGGACACCATTATGTTGTTTCTTTACATTTAGAAATATCTTTTATTCCAATCACTTATAAAAGTTTGGCCTGTTTTTTCTTTTTTTTTCCAAGGAGCACTGAAGAAGACTGAAGTATGGTTCAGCAGGTTTATCACCTGTAAACTGAAGGGGGCTGAAAATAGTTACAACATCCTTTTTCTCCTGAAAGTGGACCCCCCCAAGACCTTCATCCTTGCCTGTCTGGACTAGTTTGACCTTTAAATTTCCCAGGACTCCAAATACTGGACTTCCTGAGCTTCTCCCATGGAAGAAATAAGGTCCATAGAGGCACCATAAATATTGCAAAGCAGCCTTCTGGGAACTTTCACCACAGGAGAGCCCTCTAGGAGGATACAGACACACCTCTCTACTTCTGATGGCTGAGTGGGCAGAAAGAGGACCTGAAAACTTGTGGAGTTAGAACAAGCTGCTGCAGGCAGAGCTGCTTCCTCTTTCTACCTCAATGATCTGTAGTTTCTAGGAGAAGCCTTCTGACCACACCACGAGCTGGAGCGTGAGCCACAATGGCCTCCTTGGGCTGTCTCAGCACTGTGTTTGGTAAGGGGTTTCTGGGACCACAAACCTGCCTCCCCTTTGCTGCCCCTTGGTGCAGTTTGGGCATATCCTGCCAAGTTAGGGGCAAGCAGGGGCACACAGACACATGGCAACTGATGAGATATGCCCTGCTTTTGCTTGCTTCCCACCTCGGGCTGCCTCAGCTGCTGAGGGGCTGTCGAGGTGAGTCTCAAGTGTTGCCTTCTTCCCAGATACCTAGAGGTGGAACAGCCCCTCCCTCCAGCAGGTTTATCCTTAATGATCAGGAGCTTTCTTCAGCGAATGTGCTGCTGAAGCCCTTTTCCATCATCCCAGCAGCTCAACAGATAATGCCTGACTCATAACTTACCCAATGCATTTATTTTGCTTTTAAGTGGTGTTAACAGCTCTAAGAGTATTAGAACTGATCTGTCTCACAGTTCAATGGTAAGACAATTTATTAGGGCTGTATTTTCAAAATATAATTTTTGTATGTTATTTAAAAGAGCAATAAAAAGTGTTCTAACAGTTCAAACTTCTTGCCTTTCAAGACTGAATTGTTCTCTAATTCTTCCATCACAGATGACCAAATAGGAGCACTAGATTTAATTTATTTCTACCTCTTACTATTTCATATACCTTTAACTGTTCCCTTCTTAAACTTCAGGGACATAATCTTTTCACTATCCCTTCTCCTGTGGAAGATAAGCCAGGTCTCAGAACATTTTGGCAGGATCTGTACATGGGGTTGCCCATGTACGGAAATCCTGCAGGAGAGATGTGGCAGAACATGTTCCGACAATACAGTGGGAAATTTTTGAAGCTGCTTTTTTTTTCTGGCTTAGCTCAACACAATATCATTTTATAACTGTGTGTCACAGGACAGCTGTTCCAAAATCTCTTGCCCTTCAACATCCTATTTTTCTCAGAATAACATCCGTATTTGATTAAGTACTATTTCTCATTTGCATCTTCATCATCTTAAGGCACACAGAACGTCACCAAATATGCTCTTGTTGACTGGCTGCTTACTTATGGCATTATGATACTGACAGTGTGTCTTCTGTGGCATGTTTTTTAATCCTTAGGCAAGAGGTAATATTTAAAACATACATTATTCTATTGTTAAATCTTCCCACGTTGGTGGATGAATAGGCCTTTGAAAACCGACAGAGAATTCATGTCTACAACTCTGACTTTCTATAACCACAGTTAAAACAACAGTGTTGCTTTCATGAATTTCTCTGTGCAACTAAAATTCTGATAAAAAGAACCAAACCTTTAATATGTGCATTCACCATCATTCATTAGTAACTAAGGCCATTATTTTAAGCACTTCTTAAACTGATATATTTCAGGGAATGATGAAAAATCACATGCAGAAGAACATGCTGCTGCTTTTCGTGTTTCCTTCATTTCAGAGTTTACTGGGATTCCCGGTTCGCCATGTTACTAAATTTATGATAGTGGATAATAATAATAAAATCTTTTAAAACTCCCTAGATACATCTCACTCAGAGGAAACGTTTTTTTTTTAAACTGGTAAACATCTGACTGTAGGCTGTTTTTTTTAAGAGAGCACTTCAAAAGAAAAAAAACATATGTTGTGGCTGGCCTTTGTTATCCAGTTAATGAAGAAACTAATTCATTGTTTGGACAGGCCATTGAGTAAGAAGTAGCTGACTTTTTGGGGGGGGGAGATCAAGTGTTTAATACAACACAGGATTTGTATCAGCTTTGATTTGTAGGAAACTTATAGTGAATCCAAAATAATTTCAAAGTAAATGTATTAGAAAGCTTATGGAGATTGTCAAAACAGATTATTTAAAAAAAAAAAAAAAGACTGCATAGCTACTGTTGCTCCCAAACATCACATGAAGTACTTTGCTACTTCAAGCATACAAAATGTTGAAAGTAAAAATGTTCTTTATGGAACAAAACATAATAAATTCTGTAAAGACCTAGAGACTGCACCACTTGGGAAGAAATTTAGTACAGAGGCTGCAGTTTTATTGTTAGTTTGCACAGAACTGTATTTTACTTAAAGTTCAACAGGGTAGGGAGGCAGAAATAAACAAAAGGCGACCCATTTAATATGTACACTAACGGCTTTCATATAAGAGAATAGTAAAGATGGAGGGCTAGGTTCAGCAGAGAGCACTGGTGCCAGGCAGGGAGACAGGCAGTGCCTGGGGAGACTATACCATACCTGGGGCAGAGCTCTGCCCCTCTGACAGCTTTTGCTTCAAAGAGCTGGCTAGCACTTGCCTCTGCTAAGAGCTAGTGTGACCCTCAAATGCCCCCTCAGAAACCTCCTCTTGCCCAGCCATGTGCCTCCCATGCTCTTTGGGTTTTCCTTCCCTGCCTAGGGAAGAGGTGGACATGGTGGTGCTACCCTTTCTCAGCCCAGGGGTTAGGTGGAGGTCCCAGCCATGTCTCTGGGCTGAAATCAGCATTTTTGCCTCCTCTTAAGCCTCAAGCTATTCCGAGTAGAGGCTCAGCATGCTCAGACAGTCTTCAGCCCCTCTGGCAAGCACCACCAGGACTTGTGGTGACAGGGAGACATAAAAAGGTTACCTGGCTTGGTAGCCCAAGGTAGAGCAGTGAGGTAGAACAGTGAGCCAGCAACCCTGAGGTCTGTTCGAAGTGACAGAAGAGAAACAGTGAATTTTTGTGTGGTTTTTTGGTTGTTTTGTTTGTTTGTTTTTTAAATAACCAATCCAAATCCAAAACCCCTACAGAAATAAAACCAGATAGCCATTTTGAGGAATGCATTTTTTCCCAGCACATTTAACAAGTCTCAGCAAATGTGCAGAAAGCAGTGATCACTAAGTTCTTTACACGTAGTGTAACAAACTATGAAAATGGAACATTTTTGGAACATAAGAAGCATTGCTAAGTTATAAAAGCAACATAAGTGATGACAGGAAATTCATGCACATTCTAAATCTTTAGTTTTGGATATCTGGGTATTGGGAGCCAGAGGGAAGGGAAGGGAGTGTCAGTATGCTTCTGAAATCAAATAGGCATTTAATGGAACATACCTCTGGCAAGTGTATCAAGATGAATCTGATTCACAACCAAAAGTTATCCAGAAAAGGAGGACGTTTCTATGGTACGTGTTAAGAATGAAGAAAGGGCATCTGCTAGGAGAGTGATATAGAGGGGAGCAGGGCCAAAAAACACTACTCAGCCCAAGAAGAATACATGGGGCTTCCTAACACAGAGGACAAGCAGAAAGCAGCCAGCAACAGATGGGAATGACAGAGGTCTTGCTCATATTGTACCACATTTAATAGGAATGGTTCATCTGTGATGAAGGCTACCTTAAACTCTGACCAGACTGAACTCTAGTAATTCACAATTCCTCTGCTGGCATATTCGTTCCGAAATGGAAGGAGAGAGTAAAATGGAGATGATGGGGCTGTGACTGTAATTCTGGTGCCAACATCTCCTTTCACCAAGCTGCAGCTCTTGCCCTTGCTGTTTCCACCCCAGCCACATGTACTCAAACCCAGGAGCCAGCAGTGGGAATACTCATCTTTGCTCCCTTCCTCAGAGGGAATGGGAAGGCATGTGAATGAGTAGCAAGGCAAGCAACTGTATCACTTATTAACCATCCTCTTTGTTAGCAATAGTCCCTCCCAGTGCATCAGCTTACTTGAATGCAAATCATCACCAGTTAATCACCACCAGTTAACGAGAGGACATTCCCAAGCAAAAATTATTAATGCAATCTGATGACCCTTGGCAGCTATTCTTGCAGGACTTTTACCATGAAGCAGGTAAGAAGAGTGTGTTCCTTTGCAATCCCCTTTGGAAAAGCAGCTCCAGCTTCTATTCCTCATGGCGTAATGGAAGGAGCAAAATCTCACTGCCTCATGGAAAACATTCCCAGGCTGTGCTCCTTCAAGCGCTGACCACGGCTGCCCAGGAGTGTCCCATGTTTGTGACTCTTGACCTCAGTTTCATTCTTACCATCTATCATAATGCGGTGCTGTGATTACATGAATTGTATGCTGAAGTTCCCTAAGGCAACACAAATGACAAATGTGCTCTATTCTACTCATTTGCAAGAGTGTGATTGCATCAGATGCAGCAATGAGATGTTCTAGCTAATCTCTAAAATTACACCTAGAGATTATATTTTTATTTGAGTGACTATTACCTCAATTACATGAAAGTTCAGGGCAACTAAATGCAAACAAGATTATAAAGCATACTAACAGTTTAGCTCATTGTTGTGAAACTTGCCAATATGATTGCAAAAGAATAACCTTCCATAATTTGTCTTTCAAGGATCTACACCTTTGTCATGGCCTGAAAACAATCAAGGCAAAACTAAGTCATGGTCATTTTCCAGTTTGAAAGGATACCACACACACACAACAACGTAACAGAGAAAAAAATATCTCTCCATGGGCACTTTGTAGATTCCTGCCCATGTTCTTCACATGCTAAACTGGGATTATCACTTCCACACTTACATGTTGAGGGACCAAGTAAGTCCCTCTGCTATCTTATATTTACTGGGGCTGACCTCCAAACAGAACAGGAAATCTCTTCGTAAGCAAATTCCCATAACCAGTCCCCTTGCTGTTTAGTCTGCATTGGATTAAGCAGTGACTTGCTTGCTTCTTTGATTGGCAACTATAGTACTAGAAAAACAAATGTACAGAGCAAGTCTCACCAGAAAAGCCTCTCAATCTGCAGACCCTTTCAGCTTTATTTGGACTGAAACTTGATGATAGCTCCACTAGACAGGAAACACTCACCCCTCCTTTCTAATATGGCACTACCAGGAGGACACATTTTCTCACAGATCGAGTAGCAGAGCAGGGAGCAGGGGAAAGAGCAGCAACACCAGAGACCTGCTATAACACATGACTCAAATTGAAACTGTTGTGAGAGGCAGAAGCTGCAAACACTATTTATTTATCCAAAAGTTAATTCTTTAATTGATAAAAAACCCTGTTTCATACCATGCTTGAAATTAGGTGAGATATGGAGAAAACACAAAGCATCCCAAACATTTTAAGCTCATCGTACTATAGAAGTGGGAAGGAGTAGATACTTCAGCGATGAAGCATCTTGCTTTTGTTCCTCACTGTATATAACACACTGTTAATGACCCTTTGCAATATTGCAGCAGCAGGACCCAGGTGGTTAGGGCTCCACCTTTGCAGGTGCTGTAGGAACTCACAGATATGCAGAAGGGGCAGTCCAGCATCCACCACTGACAGAAAACCTTATGGCAAGCATACATGAGATAGAAAAGGAGTTATGTGCATTATCCTGTTATTCAGCAGCATTTCTAGTAAGACAAGCAATATTTATTTGAGGGGACCACAGACTGGAGAGTCAAAAGAATGACGTACTTCTTTTTGAGGCTAAATCAGAGATGTCACATAGTTGAGTTGGTACTAGATAAAGGAGCTGCCAACAGGTGCAAGTCCTGCCTTCCTTACTTCTGCATTCTGTGCATTTAGCACTGCTACCTGGAACCTCACCCACTTATTACCCCAGCTGCTTGCCGTAATATCCCCTCTGCTACATCCTTGATATTGGGTTATCTGATAGAAAGACATGGATTCACCTGCTACTGCTACAACTGATGGTGAGGAATATGTGCAAGAACTAGAAACTACAGGCAGACATATGTATGTGCACAATTCATCCAAGTCTAGATGGTCACAGACAGCATTTCTGATGTTTTGCCACCAAGACGAAAGATAGATCAGTAACAGATTTGAAATTACACAGCCACCTACCTGAGCAGGACAGCATGCTCCCAGGGAGTCCCGGTGCTTTGAAAAAGGTGAATTTCAGCTCCACATCTGAGCCAGGAAGGCATTTGAGCTCCATTTGGATATGCTAGATGCTGGCACCCAGCTATGCCTGACTAGCTAGACAAGGTCCAGACTAAGTTCTCCTACCTAAAAGTTTAACAAGAAGCACATAAATAAAACTTCTGCAAGATTCTCTAGCTTTTTTTAACCAGAGAAGGTAGAAGTGGTCACTTACAGCAAAGCAGTAGGATGTTAAATCAAGGAAACACCTGGAAGGCCACAGGCTCTTCCTTCTCCCTCCCAGCCCTAGATATGCTCTTTATCTCACTTTCCTTCTGTTGGTACCTGATGTGTTTCTCGTGTTGTTGATCCCCAAGATATTTCATCTTCACAGGATGAAAAGCAACAAGGGGGAAATGCCTCCATCCCACTCACATGATTAATTTTATCCTGGCCACACCTGCTTTCATACAAGTCACCTGAAGGCAGTTAAAAAGATACTAGAAAAAGTAATGTGTGTTCTGGAAAGAAATCACCCTTTCTCTTCCCTTTGCTAGCAACAAAATAGCTGTCTCGTGTTGGTCTGCACCTTCCTTTGGTGTAGGGTACCTACATTAGCCCCTTTTCTCATGAGCATCAGTTCCTGTACAAGATGGCCACAGGCTGGTTTTGCAGATCAGTGACCAAACTGCTTCTGTGACAACAGGAAGAAAAAAACAGTTAAATTTCTTAATCAGTTTTCTCTGATGTCTGAAGGGAGCCTTTGCTGGAGCTGGCAACAGCTGATCACCAGCAGCAGGGCTGCTCACACAGCTTTCCAGCTCTGGGGATGGCTGGATCCCTTCACGGGATGACACAACTCACTAAACCTGCAGGAAGCTATACCTGCCAAGAGGGAAAAAAGAAAAGAACTCTTTCTGGCATTTCAGGAAGTTGAATTGCCTCAGCAGAGCCCAGTGATGCCAGAACTGCCACAAGAGAGGGTAGGGCTTGTAGCCATGGGGCCATGGAGCAGGGCTTCCCCTTTTTGGCAGTGGGGGAGCGATCCTGATGGTTCGGCCACCCCTGCAAGTGCAGCCCAAGTCTCCTGCCGAAAGCCCAATTGCCAGGCCCTCCCTGCTGCAGCTGGCACTGAGCCTGGCACCCTCAGGCATTCCCTGGGGCAGGCAAATGGCTCAGCCGTCCAGGCAGAAGGACACAGGGCTGCTCGCCAGCTGGGGAAAGCTCCATGGATGTCCCCTCACCCAGCTGAGGGAGCCAGGTCTACACCCTGCAACAGAGCACCCGCTTTGGCTGGGGTGCCCTCCTGATTCCCTAGACTAGATAACTTTCCTTGCCTTCTGCTTGGAGCACAGCAATGGGGGGGAATGACCCAACTCTGGCAGAGAGAGGAGCCAAAGTCAAGTCTCCTGCCACCATGGAGGGGTTAGACTAAGGTAAAACCACTATTTTCACCTACATTTTTTGTGATCATGGGACAATTGGGGCTTCTCAAAGAACATCTGCCAGAGTTCTTATTTATGGATGCCATCAGAGGGTTAAACATGAGCTGGGTGTCTACTTACTGAGCTCAGGAAGGGAAGGGGAAAAAAAAAAGAAGGCAGACAAACTAGAGGCAGTCCTGGGCATGCCCAGGAGCAGACCTTTGGGCACCTCAGGAATTTTGCTGGCAGGAATGTAGGCACTTGCAGACTTCAGACGCCTCCAGGGTTAGGCAGTAGCTGAACAGGGGTTTTGAGGATCTAAATATTGGCCGCAAATGCCTACAGAGGCAGCTAGGCAGAGCTTACATGCCTAAACCTTTTTTGTGGCTCTAGCCCTAAACTAATATTATGGAAAATACCAGCAATTATTAGGGACTTCTTATCAGATTGGATACATATTCCCTTTGCATAACTTTACCATGGCCTCATTCATGTGGTGCTTAAAGAGGATGAATAGCTGTTCTGCATGAGTAATTATGCCAAAGGCTCATGTGAGGGAGGTAGTTTATGACCGCTGAATAAGGCCAGCTATGTTTACCTATACAGCTTCATCACTTGAACTAAAAATTGGTCTTACCGCCAAATCTCCCTTGCCGCTTCGTTTGCTTGATTGCAAACAGATCTCAGAATATGCAGTTGCACAAAGATGATTGATGCCAAGATGCTGCACTGAAAAGGAAATATTCTTTTAAGTGTTATCGCATCCACGAGCATAAGCAAAGCTACGTCACGTGATGGAATGTAAATAGAGCATTTCTTAGAAAAGCCATTTATTTGCCTCCATGATTTATTATTCAGTGACATGTAGGCTATTTTTTCTTTGTTATTGGCACTCATGTTCATAATAACAAGGTACTTGACTTGAAGGTATTTGGCCAACCTTTCCAAAGTGCTATGTAAGCAGTAATCAGAGAGAGCTAGGTTCGTGAGTCAACAAATTGCTCTCCCATGCTGATCAAACAGTCTTGGCATCTCTATAAAAAAAAATACAAAACCAGATTTTGGACTAGCCTACCCAGTTTTCTCTCTAAAATTATTTATTGTATTTGCATTTGGCAGAATCCAGGCTTAAAATAACCAAAGGTGCCAGTTGTTTTATTAATAATATTTTACATGTGATTTTCATTTATGTTTAGAAGAATAAATGAGATGGCCAGTTAGCCTCCACAGCCTTTGTTGCCATAAATTGCGTTTTCATTTATTCAACCTAGGGACAGATGCTTCTCTCATTTTACACCATACCTCCACAGCCTGCAGCAAAAAGCAGTCTAATACTTGGGTCAAAGCTAGTCAGGTCAGTAGAGCTGAGGTGTATTTTGGAAAGCTTTCACTCCAACCCACACAGGGTTGTTACTAATATAACAAGCAACAATCAGATACACTGCACAAGCTGCAGACTTTACCAGGAGGAGAAACTCAAATCTAAATGGAATTTGTACTTTAAATGATAGATTTCTATCATCTATGTCCATTATACGTGCTCACAAATCCAGGCCCTGAACTTGAAACATATTCCCACACTCAGTCTTTCTACTTCACTGTGTAAATGAATGCCTTAAAATGAAATAGATATATTTGTCTATCATCTTCCTGCTACTGTGTGCAGATGGAGTAGGGCTGCATGTATAATTGCATTTGTTTTCAGTGTGACTGCTGAACTGGAAATATTTTGGAAGCTTGGATTAAACTGATGCAAGTCCCCTCCCTTTTTTTTACATAAAATGAAAAAAAAGAGAAAACATCATTTTGCATTGAAAAGCTCCTTCTGACCCCCAAAATGAAACACTTCATTTTTGGACACATATAGTAAAAGCTAAGGAAATGAAAAGGCTAGATTTCACAAAGCAAGACGTGTTCTCCCCCCTTTCATTCAGTAGCCTGGATGCAAGAAATATATCCTTTAACTTGCTGAGGTGTTTGAAGCCACCGTCTCTCCTCCCTGGGGATGCCACTCACCATCCCTTAGGTTAAGGGGGACAACAGACTGTGACTTTCCACGCAGCCCTCCAGCTGGGCAGCTCTCCTCCATGCTGCCTGTCCTGTGCCGTCCCAAATGTAGAAGCAATGGATGGGGAAATGAGGTGACATGCCAGTGCTTGAAGCAGCTGGCTCCAAAAGACCGGGTTACCCTGCTGAAGGCAAGTTGCTCCCCCAGGGTACAGCGCTGGGGGTGGGAGCACTTGCAAGCATGCTCCTTTTGGTCCCATTTCAGTTTGCCTGTGTAATTAGATGTCCCCTGAACCCAGAGGTTGCTTATTCTTGGGGAGGCAGTCCTTCCCATCAAGCTATCCAGTTATGCTGCTTTTTAACCAAAGGGTTACTTCAGCATTTGGTCTCTACCAAAGTGCTGTTAAAATATTTTCACTTATTGCAGGACCACAAACATCTGTTAATTATGGAGCGAGAATTTATTTATTTATTTATTTTAATAGCTAGGTCTTATTGACCTTCACTTAAGCACTTTTGAATATTTTACTGCATATAAAGACTGCTGTGTTGAAAAGTGCCAACAATTGCCATCACGGGAGTCTTGGATTCAAAGACAGTTTGCAGACCTCATTAGGCCAATGAGCTTGCCAAGCCCACTCTTTTCAGTTCAGTGGAAGCAACGCTTTAGTAACTTCATATAGCAAAACAGCTGCTAGCAATGGAGGCTGCCCAACATGGCAGAGAGAGCTAAGCTCACCCAGGGAGACCTGTCTTGTTTGGTACCAGGAATAGTGGATCACACTGGAAACACAGGCAGCTGTGAGAGGAACCTTGAAAAGGAGAAAGATGGCAGGGCTTCTTCAACACTGGGCTGATCAGTGAAGCGGAGTCAAGATCTCCAAGCCAGAAAAAAATCTCCTGGTTGTCTTGTGTCCCAGGAAACACGACTTCCACAGTCTCTGTCAAAGGGCGTAGTTACAGTGATAAAACTTGACCAATGCAAAGCAAGACTGGCAAGGTCTTCCAAGCCTAGCTAGTGATGAGCTAGCATGCTAGAAGATGTGCATTATGCTATTGAGAAGTCTCGTGTGAAGGAGAAAAGCAGATTTTTGAGAAGTTTCGAGAAAGTAAGATAAGCAGAACCAACTCTTCAAGGAGTGGTAAGATGCTCCGGGCATTCAACAGATCCAAAACCAGACTACATATTTTCATATGGAGGTAGGAAAATGCCTCAGGTTAGACAACAGTGTTTCTACGCATGTAACTTCTTTCAGCTGTTTGCTTTAAGGGTACGCTACAGCCACCCAGCTACATCAGTCTGAGTGGAGCAGATCTATCTCACATTATGGCAGTAAAAGTAATAAACACAGAGCAAGACTAGTTTAGAAGCTTTCGGTCTTAAAAACTGAGACACATAGATCATAATAGTGGCCCTGGTATTTTATCATTTAACTCAAAAAATAAGAAGACATCGCACAGGTTCACAAAAGAGTTGAAGCTATTGAATTCAGTGCTATTTAGGCACTTTTTACCTGTGAGGGAAAGGAAAAGCTGTGAAAATTCATGACAAGCATCTTGATTCCCAGGCCAGAGCTGCCCACAAGGTCCATCCTTCCCCTCAGTTTTATTATCCACAGTGCAGGATGTTTTCAAACAAGAATATTTTCAAAGGGTAAGTCCCCTTTCCACTGTACTGGCCATGAGATGACAAAGATGACCCCTCATGTTAACTTAGCCCAGTCTCTCAGGATTTGTTTGGCCAAACCCACTCTATTAGATTTAGGATTCTCCCTGCATTGGTATTCAACCATACATACTTGCAAGCACTAATCCAGTATGAAAAACAGAAGCTGCCCAAACATAGCTTCCAAGAAGTGTGATATAAATGAATACCTCATTGTGGCATGGTCATTAACAACTGTTATAGAAAAAAAAAAAGAAAATAAACCAAGATTTGCTCTGGAACACAAATGCATGATAAAATCCCTGAGCGCACCTTTTTGAGACATTGTTTTTACATTTAATTTACAGTTTCCAAGTGTTTATCTCTTCAGGTGGGATTTTACATATTGACCATAGGTAGAACACACCCTGTTTTATAATTCCCTTATCTTACTTAAATAAGAGCCAGATAGTGACTTCTATATGCACTCTCACCTTGCTAATAGAAACTGTGATATATTGAAAATTTCCTTATCGCCTTCAGTTCCCACACAGGTGTTCTTAGTGATAATCTACTGAATGACATAGACAGTGATTTTAGGTTAAAAGTAACAACTAGTCAATAGGAAAATTAAATAAATAAAAACCCCCTCCAGAAATAAAACCACATTTCCTGAGTGGATTTGGAACTGAAAATACTCAAAGACGTGAGCATATATGTGAATTTTGTTGCCGTGACTGTGAAGTACAGTCTCTAGAACTTCTCTTCAGTAATGTTTGCTCTCACCTCTCACAACCCACAAGCATCTTCTCTTGCATTTTGAGATCCTGAGTAACAACTCACAGATATAATAAGGAACAGTATAATATTCTCTCTGTTTTAGCCAAAGAAATGAAAATTGAGAAAGAAAATATTAATCTGTCCATTGATGGGTTTATCTCCAAGGAGTGTTATCATAAAACAGCTCTTCTGCAACTATTCTTGAACAACACTGGCAGGAAGAAATATTTTTTTCTGAGTTAGCTTGATCCATTTCCAGCTAAACTGCTAGTTTTCCTGTGGTTGTTCTTTAAGATGTAATAGAGACCATCTGAATGTATTTTAATAAGCTAAAAGTCTTACTTGTGTTGCTGCCATTGTGCAATATTGAATCACCTCAGACACACAGAAAATTCTAAGAATTTACGCTCTACATTGCCAGTGAGTATTTTCATTTTTGTATTCCAAGGAAAGCTTGTATTCTTTAACCTTTATCAGTTTCTTCCAAACAGACCACTAGAGAAAAAAACAAATGCACACCTGCTATTGGAAAAGTGCCTGGCCAAGTCTTTGCTCCTGCAAAGGCCAGTTTTCTGGCCAGTGCCATTAGGGACAAAATTGGAAACCCCAGCACGTGATGATGTTTTTTTGAAAATCCAGCCTCTGGCATGTTTCCACCATCTGCATTTATTATCAAATAAAGGGATCAACTAAGATTAGTAATACATAAAAACTTTCATGAACTGTAAGGGACTAGTGTATCATTTTAACAGAAGCAGGAATTCAAACATACATTTAGTTTCACAGGAAACATTCCAAGATCATCTCTAGAGCTTTTCAGGGGAAACACAGCCCTGTGCTCCTTGCCAGGACACGGCTCTGGTTTTGCATTTATTCATGTGTCGCTATCAGGCTTCAGTGGCTGCACTCAGCCAGGCAGGCATCACCCCTGCTGGCCAAGAGTACCAGACAGCATCAGCATTAGCTTATCAATTCCCTGTAAAGTTTCTGCCAACTTGCCAGGAATAAAAGGTACTTCCAAAAAGTGGTCATCTTGCTTGGGGGGAAAAGGGAAAAAAATTTCTCAATGGCTTATAGATTATTTCTATAGGACTATCTGGTAATTGAGTCCTATTGAGTAGGGAAGTCAATCTTAGATTTTTGAGGTAACTTTTTGTATTTTAAAACATAAACAATATCAGACCTACTAAATTTTCCTCTTACCTCTGCCTCACATGCTTTCTGTAGTTATTTTATGCTCCAATCTGCCTCCACATGGAAAATGTCTTGGCAGGACTTTCCATAACCACCTGTCTTCCACATCTAGGTGTGTACCCAGCTTCTGAAAATTAGACTTAGACATCCAGTTAATAAATTTGTTTTACTAGTGAGATGATAGCTAAAGGAAGAAATTCTTTGCCTTCCTTTTAACAAAGCCACTGCTTTTAGCTAGGAGTTTAAAAAAGTAGTCTTGGATACTTTACATAAGGTCAATTGTTGTCTGAATAGGCTTCTTTTGGCATCTACAAGAGTAACCAAATTAAAGACAAAGGTTTCCAAACCCACAGTGTGTGATTTTTTTTCTAGTGGCAGGTTTCAGTGGATCTCAGCTTCCCAACGCTTCCAGTTTCTCTATATGGTATGCAGAGTACCAGTACATAGGTGCAACATGCCACTGCACAACTGAACAGTAGCATCCTTACAATATTTACTTAGCAAGTATTGCTTTCTCAAACTATGTCACAGAGGGTTCTTCTCTGAAGATGGATGGGAGTAGGAGTTTAGATCAACAGCACCACTGGCAGAACATCTATTCCAAGGTCAACTGTCCAGAGTACCAAATATCTCTTGACTATTCCTAAGCAGTCTTGATAAGCATCAGATATGCTTAACATTTCTCAGGAAATCTCTCCTTAGGATCAGGACCCCATAGGTATAATTTCATATGCATTAATGAAAATGGAAAAAAGCTCTTGAAGTGCCTTTGCATTCTTGAGACCTATTGCATTAATTTTACCTGGAATAGTCATAAGCAATTGCATATTTCTTATTTTTACTGCAGTTCTTGTAATATGAGTGTTGGCTGTAGATTACACCCCAGCACCGCCAGAACTGTCTCATGTCATTGACTCTTCCTTACTTTGCTCAGTCAGGGTCCAGTTGGATGCCACCATCTGTCAGGGTCCACCAGGAGGCACAGGGTTTGAGAGTGGATTCTCATGAGAAAGACAGCAATGTGAACAGGAAACATCCCACCAGGAATCCCTTCTTGGGACTGGCTCCTGTGGAAAAGAACAAACCCTTATTGTCACTAATGCAGTTTTAACTTTGTATTCTTGTGCTCATCCTTTGATTCATTCTCTCTCCCCCCACTCTATTCCCATCCAACGGGTGGGAAACAGGATATTTTGTGAAATTCTTTCCTTCCTGTGTGGGTCTACATGACATCTTTAATTAGCAACTCACTGCAATGGAAGTGAAGAAATAAAAAAAAACAACTAACTGTCCTGCTGAGGAGATCATAATAAAGTTGCTTTTTGAACAGGTATTTAAGGCATCACTTTCTGCCATTTACAAAGATCACTGATGTTAATATTTAAAAATATCACACACACAAAAAATAAAACACACTTCCCTGCAGAATGAGTGATCAGGAAGAGCTTTTCAAACATTGTCCCTCTTTGTGTCACACTGGAGAAGCTGGGATGCAAAAGAGTGATGGGAGGGAGACCTCCCTCTGCTTCCCCAGGCAGAGCTCCAGCCAGCTGCCACCCACCGTTTCACCTGGAACGAGTAGGAACATTTGTTTCATGAAGAATTTTACCATGGGAGCTGATCAGAGAAGGTTGGTCTTCTACAGACAACCACTGTGGTTGTGAGGACTTTTCTGAGGGTGGGATTTGACACTATGGAGGCACAGACAGCAGTGCTATCTTGGAAGGAGATCAAAGTAGAGACAAGCCTGGTAAATGCAGAGGACCTGTATCCGATCCTCCCCTTCCTTGCTGTGTAGGATGGTTGGTGTAAAATTATATTAAGCCTCAGCTGGCAGGACTGTCCTTAAACACCAGCAGTCCAAGTGATAGCCCTTAACTTCTGGATATCCTTATGGGTTTGGCCTATTCATCTCTCCCAGACCCACCAAGCTAAAATTTTCTTTTCCTGCTGGTTTGGCTGTACACCCCCAGGGGACATTGAGATGATCCTGGTTTCTGCTTTTCTTTTTTTTTTTCTTTTCTTTTTTTTCTTTTCTTCTTTTTTTTTTATGTTAGTTCAATCCTCTGATGTTTCACCTGGCACCTGGAAAAACTCATTTACACCACTACAGAGCAGCATGCACTCATTTTGTGAAAACAAACAGTAACCACACAAGAAGCTAGTTTGGGGAAAAAACATCCTCTGCGTGCCAGTATGGCATTCCTTCAGCATGGGGGTATGAACCAAGAAAACTGCAGAACAAACCATGTGGTTGTGCTATTGGAAGAGTGTCTGTCATACCCAAAACGCGTCCAAAGGTTGGTGTGCAAACCCTGGAGGATCTCACCAGGCTACACATCACATCTAAGAACCACATCTCACAGAAAGAAATACGAGGACACTTTTTTCACTCTGAGCTTGCGCACCATATCTCTTGACTGCTATCTCACAGCAACAGGTTTGTCTACAGCTACTTCATAATACAAAGCGACTAGAGGCACTGCATCCTGATTTTTATGCAGATCTAATCATGAAACAAGAATGTGCTTGGTCATATTCATACTGGGACTGCACGTCCAAAGCAAAGCTTGCATAACCCAATAAATCAGCTTGCAGCAGAAAATAGGAGCTGCTACTGGTAGTGACAGAACCTCTAACTCTAAGCAAAGATTACTTGTGTGTGAATATTGCTAATGGCATTAAGTGTCTTTATCACATCTTGTAAAGTGTTATCAATCAAACTACAGGTGTTAAGCAGGTAAAAGCTGTAGCTTGAGGCAACAGATAAGAAATTTTCCCTTGGATCTTAAGCACTGTTCTCTAGAACAGCTTTCCTTAGAGAAAGTGTCAGGATATCAAAGGGAAAAAGAGGGATTTTTTTTAGGCCTTGGGGCAGAAGCAAGAGGGGATTTTGTATACAGTTTTAGGAGAGGCATTACAAACCTCTCAGAATGATTTCCAATACCAATCTCCTCCCCAATCACAACCAGATGTTGCTTATATTTACAAAAGAATCTGCCTTTTTCTTTCAAAACAAGAATTTGCTGGTATTATTAACAACTATGGCATGCGAACTTGTGAAATATATGTGGAAAGAAAGGCAAGTATATTTGAGCCACGGGAGCTTACCATATACCATAGGCACCCAAAATAAATGGGTGGCAACATTACACTGAGACTTGTTTGCTGTATTGGGATATAGTGCGTATTGCTTAGCTTGCTCCAGTCCTGTACCACAGTGAGTGTTATGCACATTTAATGCACAGAAGGTAAAGAAATCAATTTCAAGGCTATAATTGAAAGCCACTATAAAATTCCACTATTACTGCCGTGCTGTAAATTACATATGTTATTGATTCCTTCAGCCTTTTACAAGTGAGGTGACTTGGTGGGTTGGGGCCTCAGCTCTTTATCTGCCTTGAGACCCTGCCTGAGGTGGGAACTGAGAATGAATCTAGTGGCCTTACTCTAAGCTGCCATTCCAGCACATTATAAACCCACCAGCATGCTCAGGGCTCCTGCAAAAGCGGGGTCTGCAGAAAGGGCCGAGGTACCTCCACAGAACTGCACAATGAAACTCTCAGAGCTGTGCCCATGTTCTCTTTTAAAATGCAGGTAGTCCTCTCTGCAAGGACAGAAACAGCTGCACCCGTAGCAAGGAAAAAGCAGATACCCATGCCCACCTCTCATTTGAACCACTAGTTTGTATTTTTGAGAGCTGAGAAAAAAAAATCCAAAGCAACCAAATGTCATTTTACAGTCTAGGAAGAGAGGCGGGGACTTACCCAGAGACCTCACTTGAGGCAGGCACCAGGAAGCAGAAACCAGATTTCCAGTCCTGAGTTTGAGCTGCCCAACCTGAACTCTTGACCATGGGAACTGCAAGCCAAAAACAATCATAAAAATGGAAGAAAAATCCAAACCCAACCAATAATTCTTTGCTAAGAAAAAGCTCTACAACATTCTGTATGTATAAGCCAATATCAGAACCATCTACCTCCTACCACCAACCACCGAGAGAATTATTTTGTGCCCAAACTGATGGTGAGTCAAAACTCAAACCCTGGCTCTGAGCCCTTTGAATAATAGCCCTGGACTTGTGAGCCCAGGTTATTGCTATGCCATGGTGTATCCCAGGTATAGAGGAACTAGCTTTCCAGATGCCTAGCCATAGCATTAAGAAATACCTGCAAGCTAACTTATGCCATTTACTACTCTAATCTAACAGTAGTAGATCTGCCTGTGATATGAATAGCCCAATCTCAGTTACCCAGATTGACTGATGGGAGTAATTGAAGTGATTTTACTTAACGTTTGCCTTAAATGATCTGGCTATCTGATTCAGATAAGATTTCAAACAGCGTCTGTGCTTTTGATCTCAAATTAGCTTCAAGATTAACTCAGGCTTGGTTCAGACACAGTAAAAAATCCCTCAAGTATATCCAGCCCCGTAACCATGCTCAAACCCTCTTCCTCATTCCACGAGCTTAATTAAATCTTGTCTCATCCTCAACTCAATACATCTCTATTGCAAAGTGGTGCTAGTGATGGTCTGAACTGTAGGACCGTGCTGGGAAGCTGAGGGGAGCAGCAAAATGGCACATTCAGTAACTCCTGTGGTTGAAAAGTAGAGGTAGGAAGGACAGAGACCTCTCTGCCTCTTTCTTTTAAATGCTGTGATTTGATGGATATTTTCTTCTGTCTCTGGTATACAAAGAGAACTGCCTGTGAGCAATAAGATCAAGAGCCAACATGTCCTTTCAGCACAAGTGACACTAAATTAATTTATACAAGACACCAGTCAAAAAGCATTTCTATGAGTGAAAGCTCAAAGTGAGCCCGAGCCTTTAAGGAGCTTTCCTTCCACCTTCTGTTCACTTCACAGGACTGCTTCAGACAGAAAAGCTTCTAACATTTTGAAGGCACACTACACAAGACATACCATTTCTTTTAACATAAAAAGCCTTGTTTTGTTATAAGTATTTGCTTTTAACAGCTCTGTTCCTTTCTCAGGTACAGTATGGGTGCTTCAGGGCAACTCTAAAGACAAATTTCAACAGTGACTTAGGAGCCTCACTACCAGGTATGGTGCGCTTAACATGCTGGATTTCTAAACATTGTGCCAGCTAAGCAGGCAGATGCCTGTTAGGATATTTCAAGTTACTCCTGCATCTAACCTATAGAACAAATTCTTCCATGCAGCTTTTTAACAACCAGAGGTAACAATATACCTTTGAAAATTGTTTTCTAAAGGTATTCTGGCTCACATTTCTCTGTTCACGCTTAGACTTTGTGGTGTCAATTCCCTTTTTTAAAAGTGAGGGAGGTATCTAAGCTCAGGTTTTTAAAAGTACATAGGTGTGAATAGCTGCAGATGTGCACTCAGGTACCTCAGGCATACTGAAATCCATACCATAACTTGCAACTCTCTTTTTATCATTTACCCTTTGCTACTGATGAAATGAGCAATGCATGAGTACTTTGAAAAAGCTGGTCCTAAGTAGCAAAATTACTTTAGAAGATGAGTTTGAAGTTCTTAATTCCCTTAGAAATGCTCCACTTTTTTTTACCTCAGGCCTACAGAAGTGGTTCTACATCACCTAAAACCACAGAGCCTGATTTTGATTAGGCTGTGGGTACCACTGCTCTGTTATTATTCTAAGATAGTATCATGGAAAAACTTCAGTTATAACTTAATTAATTTAAACAATATCATTACTTTTGAATGGAAGCATTTCATCCAAGCAAAGGTTCACCCCTGAATGGCTATATTTGTCCTGTGGAATAACTACAGCTCTAGGGTTCAGCTAAGGTCTGCAGTCAAAGTTACTGTATTAACACTTATGTTATACTGCTGCCTACAGGTCCATATTTAAAATTAGGGTGTTATGCTACATTATGTTTAAACAGGGCTCCTGTCTCAAAGCTTAGAAAACAAGCAAGATAAGAAAGGTATGTGAGAAGATACCTAGCAGAACCCATTTTAACTTTTCATGGTTATGTTTGTGTGTGTAATTGAATGCATTTTTTCTGCTGCCCTGAAGCTGCTACAGAGGGGCTGGTTTTGGAGTAGAGCTGCATTTGGGAAAGCAATTTAAAAGGAAGAAATGGATGATTTTGGTGCATGTCTTAGGGGTGCTGTAGAAGAAAGCACAGCAATACCTTGAACAGCAGCTCTCCATGCAGGCAGATATCTATTGATCTTTGCTATGGCGTTTGTCACAAACTGTGATTTCCACTTGTGGACAACTGCAAATTTTCTAACGGAAAAGAAGACATATTTTTACATTTCCCCTTGTGAAGATTGTGCAAAAAAATACATGGTCTATCTTTTCCTAATTTATAGTTTACAAGCCCCTTAAAATAACCCATTGATCCCAAGGCCTTCTCATGTTGTATCTCATTAGTATACTGGAAAAAAAACAGTAGCCCATAGCACACATTTCATCAAAAGAGAAACATCAATCTTGGGAAAGCAGAGGCAGTTTTCCTCTACAGTTCATGTACACAGTTCTTCTTTGCGTAAGTGCCTCCAATTGCTACAAACTTATTCTGGATTTTAATATATTTTCTGACTACAGGAAGAAGATATTTCAACTTAGTGCCTGCAGAGGAGCCAGGCATTTCCTCTCCTCCTTTACAGAACCGATTGATTTTGGCAATCCAGGATGCTGCCAATTTCAGCTAAAGCTGACGGCAACTGAAATGGTTTTCTTCCATGCTCCACAAACCTGCCTTTTTTGCAAAAGGAGATTCCTCTATTTGAACTATTAGCAAACTGCCATCCCCTAAGATCATGTAAATTAATAGAAATGTTACCATTCAGCACTTAACATCCTCTGCACTCTGGAGGCTGGATAAGGTATTAGTCATCTCTAATTAAAGTCGTCTGATGCGAGGCAGTCCCCAGTGACTGCCACAATAGAGTTTCCTATGTAATTGTTGGTCAATTTGTTGCAATACATCATCAGGATTACTGAATTATTAGTCATAATTACAACTGTAGAGTCAATAACAATGTCACAGCAAGGGTAAGTAAACACTAAAAAATTATGAGGCATGGGAATACCTTTCTAACAGCTACAGCTTATTAGTAATACAGAGACCACCCACTGTAACAGCTAGGCACAATGATAAATTCCTACTTCGAAAAGGTGGAGTTGGATATTTTCCCCTTAATGCACTGCAGTCAACTTTGTGACATACCCTATAAGCTTCTCTCTGGTTTCTGCCCACCATCTGTGAAGCATGCATGTTAGGTGGTTTAACCTAGGTAAAACCCTGAAATCTGCCAGACCCAGTTTTACAGCCACCACTGTCAAAACCATTCACGCAGACCATCCCCAAGGATGCACCTTCCAAAGGTCTACAAATGGAACCTCCCAAAGGTTTGCAGCCCATTTTCCTATGGTGCTACTGTCACTTCAATTCCCATTTTCGGAAGTGGTCTGAGGGACCACAAGCCCTCAGACAGACACCAATGCATCATTCTCCAAGGGCCACCTCCTCAAAGAGTATTTAGACATTGGACTCCTGATATGGTTGAATCGTTATGAGTTCTTGGAGAACTTACCCCATATGCATTTCTAAGAATGGCAACACAAGGTCCTCTGTGGAGGAAGAGTTTGGTAAAAGTGCCTACCACTTTTCATTGCTTTTTTCAAATAAGAACATAGTATTTGCTGTTAGTATTTTGATGAACAGGAGAGCCACTTTTCAAAACTATTCACAATTTCAAAGAATGCCTTAATTTGGGAAAAAAAAATAAAAAGAATTATTTTTTCCCACATCAAGTCTAGAACTCTCAAGGAATCCAAAGAGAAAACATGTCAGATAAGATATTTCAGGTTTTCCTCTAAGTTCAAGGTGTGTTGGGAAACGGCCTGAGAGTTCAGTGGGTGGAAACATGACCAGTAAAATTCAGAATATACTGCAAGAACCAAAGTCTAATTGGTCAGGCTTTTATCCTATCTACCTAATCTCCAACCACAGCCTCAAAGCTTGAATATGTGACTCCATCTCTTTAAACCAAGAAACAGGTCATTAAAATTCAGTCTGTATAACTAACATTACACAAAACGAGAGTTCAAAATAAAAAAAGGTTTAACTCCACATCAGAGACATTTCTGGAAACCACAGCTTAACTACTGATCTTCCCTTCATAGGTTTCAAATGAAACAGGCACAGAGGCTTTCTTTGGCACAGCCTAACCTTGTTCAACCGGGTGTGGGTTTCAATTAAGTCACCCTTGTGCAGGAATTTGAAGTCAATCTTTTATAAACTTCTTGGTTGGGTTTTGTTTTTTGTTGTTGTTGTTATTTGTTTGCTTGTTTGTTTTTAAACAACCCAGCCGCAGCGGTCACGCTGCTGAAACCAGCCAGGACGGCTGCAAGAGCATCCCAGAGCCAACGAGCCGAGTCACAGCTCTGGCTGCACACATGCTTGCGGTCTTCTCTGACAGCTCATAGCTGCCTCAGTGGAAAAGCAAAAGTGTGTAGAAGCTCAAGCTACAATGAAAGTCACAGGTAACTTCTGAGGAACAAAATTACAGCTTTAGCCCTACAACATTTTCTGGAAATCTGGCAGAGTCATTTGTGAGAGAGAAGGTCTCGATGAGAGCTGGCTGGATGACTGGGGAATAAATCCATTCCAAAACTGTGCAGGTTTCCCAATTTTTTCATATGGCCTTGACATGAAAACAAAAACTTTTCAAATGGAAGGGTGTGGAATTGTGTTGAAACATCTATTTCTGAGATAGAGAGATCAAGTTTTCAATCAGACTTTCAGATCAGACATAACCAGAGACCTCATCCTGGGATGTAGAAAACTCCCCATTCATCAACACCAGTCCCTTTGCAAAACTTTTTGGCGTCCAAGAAGCAGCATATTTCAGTTAAAATATATTTCATCAAACATGTTCTGACCAATTCCAATCTTGAGATGACATTGTGTCACCAGTTTGTGGAAAGATCAGTATTTAAAAAAAACTCATAAAAATAGAAGACTGTAAAAGAAGCTGAGGAACAGCCAGTCACTCAAAAGACATTTGTCAGCAAAATTAAATATAAGTTCAGGCATATTCTGTTTCATCGCATACTGTTCCTTTTAGGGGTGAGGCACTTACAGTCATTGCTCTATTTTGGAATGAGACTGCAAGACAAATAGTTTATCTTCAGCTTGGCAAAAGAAAGTTACATTAATGTCCATCAAGATGAAAGCAGCGCAAAACAGAAAATTTTACAATTTAAATAGTGACTCTGTTCTTCAAATGTGTGTAAACTATTATTCTCACAGGATGCAATCAAATATCGATGCCTTGATACAAGAGTTCCCAGCTATCTGGAAAACACAAACCCAGGTACTTTATATGCATATACATACATATTTACACATATATATAGTATACAGTACCTATATATATATATTTGTTTCTGTGGAAAAACATACACAGAGACAAACCACATCTGGAGTTCCAGGAAAATATTTCTCCTGCCTCCTCAACAACCACAGTTCCAGTAATCAGTTTCCCTAGAAGGAGCAGAGCGGGGCTAAGGTCAGCAGTCTCTGATCACCCATGTTTGTAGAAAGTGTTTTTATATTTCATTTGCATGAGATGAATACCAAGTTAGAACTTCTCCTCATAAGAATTTTTACAGAAATACAATGTTTTAAAGGTTGAAAGATTTTTGCAAAAGAAGGTTTATGGAATAAATAAGAGCTTATTCATATTTTTCAAGATTTTTGGAAGTTCAAAAATAGAGAAAAAAGTATCAACCTCGCTCCACACACCATTGTTATAAGGTACACAAGAAAGTCTGTATAGTGTTCTTTCTGCTGAAGCTAAAATAATAAAATAAAAAAAAATCAGAAAAAGCATAGTGTGTAAAAGCAAATTCCTGTTTCAGTGAAAGCATTACCATTTTTTGTTTTAGGACTCTTACTCTCTTTTCATCAGGACGATGAACTGAAAGATGATGTACATTTTCCATCAACTTTAAAACAGTATTTTAAAACCACCTTTTTATCTTGAGATTTCATATTTGCTTTTTTATTTATTTTTTCACAAAATGGGTTTATTGAAACAAATTTCAGCCTATTCTACTTTGCACTTTGAATTCTCTCAAAATTCAAATTCAAAACTTCAAAGCAAGCCATCTCCACAAACATCACTTTTGTACTATTTCAATCAAAGCCATGGAAATTCCTGGTTCCACCCCGGAATAATGAACTGGTCCACGTTTCATTTGAAATCCAGCTCTGAGGAGCTGACTTACCTATCTGGTTTGTAAGAATCCCGCTGTCTTCACCTGACCCGAGAGCATCCCCTCACAGCAAAGCTCTCCTCCAACTGGAACGCGTCCACACAACACAGTCCCCATCCCTTCTATGTAGGGGGGCACCAACGTTTTTGCTGTCAACCTCCAGTTTACCAACCTTTTCCAAGTTCAGAAAGCTCCTTCGTTCTGTGTCTTGAAGATCAAGGTTTTTTTAGCAATTCACTAGCTAGCTGTGTTTGCCTGATGAGACCCTCCCACTGCTCTTTTATCCTCTGAAGGCCGGCCAATTTTCAACTACAGCCTGACGGTTGCCTGGGTTAACCTCTGCCGTGTTTCATGAGGCTTAGAAACCCCAATACACCTCCCAAATAATGCATTTGATAGCACTCCTCTGGCAGATAAGCAGAAAATTAGAATGAGTTTCTCCAGGTAAGTGCCAGCATGAAGCTGCTGTCATCTTCCAGGGGAGAATGCCCGGTAGGCAGGCAGGTTAGGAGATCAGTTCCAATGGGGACACAGGAACGGCAGCTCTGCAATTGCACAGGAGCAACACTGCTTCATAAAACTGCATAAACGCACCGTTTTGCTTCCTCAGGGACTTAAGAGATAAGCATCTTCACAGCACTTTTTAGCCCTTAAATACTGTACATAAGACACTTAGATAGCTGCTCAAAATGAAGACACACACCCCCCCCTTGTTCTACATAGTTTATATTCAAGTTTTCTAGATTTGAATCTTGATGTTTCAGTTCAAGGCCTCTTGTCCTATTGTTGTTTTCCATCCCACTGGTAGTCTCTTCCTCTTCTCTCATCAAAACTGACTACATGCCACTGACTACCCTACGTAATAACACAGGCAACAAAACATGATTTACTTCAATTTATTTTTTTGTTTTCATCCTTCATATCTGTCCAGGTCTAAAAGCAAACTTTACTGCATGGCAATATTGAGGTCTTGGAGTTGATGCAGACTATAGTCAACAGCTAAATTGCTCTTTGAGTGAGGGGCAGTAATTCAGACAAGCCTGGAGGGACTGACTCTGGAGATCTAATCAGTCCTCCAGACACCTGGCATTCCTAGGGCACAAGTTATCCTTCCTAAACCTGGATGTGTCCAAAACTAGTGGATTTAAAAAAAAAACAACAACAACAAAATCAAACAAAACAAACAAAACCAAATAAAACAAATTTTTACCTCAATGTTTTGAGTAATTTATTTCTTTCATTAGAAAAAATACAGTTCACAGTTCACCACCAAATCCCCACTCCTTAGGACTCCGTTCTCTCCTATGCCTTTCACCACTTTCCCCCAAATCCAAAACACACATTTAACTATCTCCTGCTGAGGTCAATGGGATTTAGGCAGATTCATGACCCTATAGAGGGCAGAAACCCAGCTCCTCTGCACCAAGAGCACCTCAGTTCCTCAGATTTGTTCCACAGTGTGGCCTGCAAAATAAATTATTTCAAGGTGTGCAAAGTATTTGCTGCCTGCTGCTGTCGGCAAACTAAAACCACCAAGGAGCTGTTGCCAAGGGAAGAAAAAACTAAAATCCCCTCAGAGGGAAAAGGAACACACAGGAAGAGAGTGGGAGTAGGGTGGGAGGTGCAGGATCCCCCATCAGATCTGGCCCTCATTCTGAAATAAGCCAAGCTCGCCATAGGTGCAAGGTTTGGCCAAGCCTGCTCATCCCTCCATGGCACTGTGCATCCCCCTACATGGAAGGTTTCCATGTGCTGAGGGCTTTCCTTGCTGTTTTGAGCCTTCAGTGTAGGACATCATGAAGGCCCTTTAAAAGCAGAGGCTCTTACTCTACTTTCTATTGACTAGTTGCTTGATGGTGTGTCAAGATAGGGCATCCAAAACCCCTCACCGTTTAGGAACATGGGGGCCCGTACAGCACAGGTCTCCTTCAGACACCCATGAGGTTGAGGGTAGAGGTGGAGGCGTGCCCCTTAATCCCAACTTGAAATCTGCTGAAGTGCTTTCTCACCCACACCTATTCATTGAAATCCATTTATGATGCAAGAAATTGAACTACGGACCTTGAGGCAACGATGCTAAAATCCATAACCACCCCCTCTGGTTCCCCCCAAAGAGACAAATCTGCCTGGAGTGCTCAGCAACAGGTTTGAAAGGGGAGGAAGCCAGGCAAGGGAGGCAAGTCATGAGATGGAGAGGAGAGCAAAAGCCACGAGAAAGGCCTGGAGCCTCACAGTCCTTCCCTCAATCCCGAGTCTTAAATTTTGTGTTGTACATACTGCTTCCCCAGAATAGTTTTCTCCAGTTAATGGAGCAGGTATACAAATGCTCTTAAAATATAGTATGAGGAATCAAATCAGAATCCACATTTAAAAGCTTTAAAGTTAAAGCAATCAAATGGCTAGGGATGCAATCCTATTTTTCTTCATTCATTTTGGGGTCAAGCTTATAAAAAACTTCCTCTTCTACAACTCCTTTCACAGTCTCCAACAGAGACCTCCTCCAGAGAACCTCAGTGGTAACAAAACAGTGTTGTCCTTGTTGAATGACAGCATCAATCTTTGTCACTCCTTTGAGTGGATATCTAGATCGGGCACTTTGTCTCTTAATACATCTTTTTTCCATCACTCTCTGAAAACATGTTGCACCTTCCAAAGAATGGGGCTGAGTACCAAAAAGGGATATTCCTTAACAGAAGATTTGACAATTAACTTCAGTATACCATGGATAACAAATGATAGTCTGTCTTACACATTTATTTCATAAACTTTTTCAAACTATTTCAATAGTTTGCCCCAGAACAAGTGTCAGATCCAAACTTCAGTTTTATGCAAGAAAGCTCACTAGGAGACAGAAAAAATTTCGCTAAGGTTACAGCTGGTTTTCCCACTAATCATATTTTCCAACTAGGCTCTGTTTCATCCAATAATTCAATGCTTTTTGTTCCAATGCATGTTCTATTACTACTACTGAAAAGGTGTTCCCCAATGTCACTGAGAGAGTGCATTTTTCAAATATAAATTCACAGCATTTACTTTAAGGTCATGTTTATAGAGGTTGGAAGGAAGTTCAGATAAAGTCGCTACATTGTGGCAATATATGAAGTGAATTGTTTTAATAGGGAAGAAGTTTAAGATAATCTCTCAGCCCTGTTTCCTTTACTGGGTGAACTCCTTTGGTCACATCTGTGAGAGCAATGCTGGCCACTTCTGTTTATTTTTATTTAATTGAAAAATTTTAACCCTGAAAATGAAGTTGAAAACGAAAAAGCTAGTCCAAGGGGCATCCTGCTACAACAGCATATGTCCTTTCCCAATTGTAGAAACTTTAGTAAGCAAGTGAAGTCATGACTTCTGCCTTTCTCCCTAAAATTCTGTCTTCCATTTGTCATAGCCACCATCTGCAAAGAGCAGCTTGGCATTGCTGTGTGCCAACTCCAGATATGCTAGGGAGCTGCATAAAAAGAGGATTTAACTGGGAAAATTGTAAAGCTGGTGGAAACAGGGCAGGCTTTGACAAGCAAAGGGGAACTCCTCAGAAGCATCTTATTGTCAGGCAGAAAACTAGATGCTTAGAGATTATATAGCACAAATACAGTACTGCTTTCCTAAACCATAACGTACAGTTTAGGATTTTGCTGGTGAAGTCTGAGTGGAGATTTGCAATCCGGAGGCTCCTCTCAACCAACAGTTCTGTGGTTCTATGGTCTTATGCAGATAAGAAGAGATTTCCCATTCCTGGCTGACTGTCAAAGTTGTCCTTCCCCTCTGGTTTCTTTTTTTCCCAGCAGAGAGGGCTAGACAATTAGCTATGTGGTTATGATTTTTTTTTTTCAAATACTTGAAGCTGAATATACGAGGGGGACAAAGCAGACAAAACCAAGTCCCTACTGCTACCTTATCTAACAGACCAGAAACCAGGGACCTTTTTCAGCAATGTTGGGCATGTTTGTCTAGATCGCACCTCTTTCAGGTCCAGGACAGAGTCCTGGATTAAAGGTGCCCATGCAAGTGCTCTGTAAAGCAGGGCTGATGAGTCTGAGAGCAAGCCCTGCTAATGCAGTCGTACTGCATGTGGGATCTGAGGTACTGGTCAGCAGGTTTGGAGCTCATCCAGGTGCCTCGAGATCAATGCTTGGTGTAGACATGTCACCAGCATGCCCTACATCCACCTCTACAGAAAGGCACTGGCAACACGCTCCTCTGTCCTGCCGCCCAGCAGGTATCACAGATCACCCTCCGATTCCTGAGCGATCCCTGCCTAGCCCAAGGTCTTCCACGAGGCACCATACGAGACCACGTACGGGCCAAAATCTTTCTTCAGAAACTGTTTCTTATCTCAGACATTCAAAATATTATTAGCTCAGCTGCAGGTAGACAAACCTGACTGGAAGGCTTTCTGCCAGTTTGCCTGTCCCCAGCAGCCTCTGCCAGACCTCTCAGAGCAACACACATCAACCATAAAGGGTACAAGTCAGCGATGCACTTGAGCATAACAGAGGCATTACAACACAGATTTAGTTGTGTCTGTCTGACTCTCAAGGAACCCTTGCAGACTTCAATAGCCCCTTAAAGATTTACAGTAATATTAAGCAACAAACAAACAAACAAACAAACAAACCCCATGACTCCATTTCCCCCTATCAAAGGGGGAACTTGCCAAGAGCATGGGAGCAAGCCAGGCTGGCTGTAAGGAAACAGGCTTCTTTCTGCATTGCCTCTAGATAAGGCGACTTTTGCTGAGGTGCCTAACTTTGATCATTCATGGATTAAAATGTTGGCCAGGAGCTTGTTTTTATACTGCTTTTTTTATACTGGAAACGTTGAATGTTTGAAAATTTGTTGAGCTGGCCTAATACATTTATGAATGTTGACATTTGTTTCACAGTTACTGCTGTGATAAAACCTAAGTTGTTCTCCTCAAGACTATAGTCATGTCTAGTTCTGCAATTTAATTTGTTTTAATGTAAGTAAGTCAAAAATATTTTAGTTTTAAGATAGGGCAGAGTATTAGATGTACTCCTTTGCCAAATGAAAATACGGTTGATGTCCCCAAATGCAAGAGTGACTGTTCCGTGGTGCCTGTCCTCAAAATACCTAAGTGGGAAAGAAGACACCTCAATTGTGCCAGCCTATGCAAAAAGGCAGCTGGAAGGGATCTACAATATCTGTGCTGCATTAGTTCATTCCTTAGCACCTTTCCAGTTCGTTTCTGAGAGCGCTATGGGAACAAAGCGAGGCAGGCAGGCTTTCCATGCCAGTGGACGTTTTTGCAAAGGTACAACTTCTACAGCTTCCTTGTTTGAATTACCTGAGCGGTAGGCAGGTGGAGCACCTTAATAATTTGCTTTTCTCTTTTATTACTGAAATAAAATATCTGAAATATTTGAGGGTATTGGAAGAGAGGTCGCTCTTATTGCATTCCTTCGCAGGCGGCGTTGCTTTTGCAGGGACACCTGTCTGCCTGAAACTCTGTAAACGCTTTTTAAGAGGTCCCCAGGTAGCAGAAAGAACACAGCTGCTAAAGGGCGTTAATGGCAGGACAGCTGCTTGGCTGACAGAATTGGAACCAGCATGGTGCATGTGCTGGGACTGTAAACAGGAATGAATTTTCCTAAAAGCTTTATGCGTAAAAATGTTTATTTTTGGAATATTAGCAAAATAAAAGGAGTTACAATGCTCCTTTAATTTTCAGTCAAAATATAACAACATGCAGCTTTTAAGAAGGTTTATTTTATAGCAAAATCTCAAATTGAAACAAGGTGGCCTAGAAACAACTTCAGAAATAACAGGGATTTCTTCTAGATGAATACATAAAACACACTTGGGCATTTTTTCGCCCTTAATGTGTAGTAAAATTGGTCATGAAATCCTTCTTTCCATAAACCACACATCAGGTATTGGGGAACACTTTTCTGGCTTCCAAGCTTGCCATTGGGGGCAAATGCTTGGTGTGTGGTGTATGAAGGTATTACAAGGTACGTGGAACAGGTTATTTGCATGCTAAAAAGATGAAATAGAGATCTTTTGTTTCAAGGACAGGCACTGAAATGAATACACCCAATTCCTAGCCTTTGCTCAGCCACAGCCTTCCTCTCTGAGCCAGAGCGAGTCATTCAGTGCCAAGAAAGTGTCTTCTTTTGGTGGACACAAGCCTGGCACAGGTTCAGAACTGGAATTTTGAACCCAGCTGAACAGTAGCATCAGACTGGGTGCAAACAAGCAGCATCCTTTTGGGGCTGTTGCTAAAGAACCGTATTCTCCTTGGAAAGTTCAGCTCAGGATATCAGAACATAAACCCCCTTGCTACTGCCCTCCCAGCACTTACAGCTCTCCAGCCTGTGGGATGTGAGTGAAAATTGCCTTTTCCTCTTGAAAGGCCATCACTATCTTTTTAGGATCAACAAAGACCTTTTAAAAATCTATCCAGCCTTCATCATGTTTCTCAAAGTCTCTGAAAGACATTTTCCACCATCCTTACTACACCACCACGAACAGCCAATGTGCCGCATCAAGGGATGAAAACAGCAGCCCCATTACCCGTACACGCTTCTTCACAGCATCTCATCCCGACCCTGAAGCTGGGCTCGGTTTAAAGTTATTAATTGCCTTTTTCACAGCTGGCACCAGCAGCCTCGCATGTTGACTCAAAGTGTGATGTGATAATTAGGCAGGGTGAGGAATCTTTGTTAAGTTTTGTTCTTTGGCAGTATTTTGCCTTTGATCTCCTCCGCTCTCCTTTCCAGGAGAGTTGCAGCGTTCCAGCTGGAGCTGAGGGTGGGCCTTTCATCAACCTGGGGGGAAAAACCTTGTCCTGTGCCCCACGGCACTCTGTTCTCAATCTCAAACCTCGCATTCAGTTACTGCTATGTGCTAGCTGCAGCGCCTGTGAGCTGCCTATAGTCAGAAAAGCACGTAGGGTGCATCCTCTACCAAAATACAGATCACATTAAAAGAAAACACATTAAAAGAAGAGCAGGAAAAAAAATCAGTAGCAAAATAAACAAATAAGCAGGCTTTTAATAATGCCTTTTCTACATTAACTTGATTGGAACTTCGCATTTTGCTCTGCAGGTTAGGAAGGCTGGTGGCACAATAAAGGTAACATCCTTCAGAAGCCTATGGTTGTTTCTCACTTGGACTCCAAAGCTGCCCATATTCCAGAGTCATGCAGGCAGTTAACTTACTTGTTCTGCTGACATTTATTGGCAAATTACAAACCGCTTAACTGATGGTGTAAAAATAATTACGTAAACTTAGGAATAAGTCCTAGAGCATTTATACTTTTGTGAACGAATCCTTTTCCCAAAAGGCTTGTTCTTGAGCTTTTGTCACTTACCACTACTTCCAGATCTGGCCTTTCTATTTGTCACACCCTATCCCTCTCCAGGCTTAGGCCTGCATGAAAAGTGGAGAGAGTGACAGGTATAAATGTCAGGAATTTTGTCCCTGCCATATTGTTCACTAGACTGGGCTTTTAGCAACACTGCAACACAAGCTGAAGAATAGTTTTTTGCCAACTTGTAAGAAACTGATTCAAAAAAGCAGAACAGTTTTACTTTTTCATTCAGGTAGTACATAATGATGTGTCCTGATTCCTGTTGAAATTCCTGTTAGACCCAGGAGGCCTAATTGGTGGGAGTTTTGCAATATCAGGAAATGAATGAGAGAAGACTTTGTGTAGCAATTCGCATTTTCCACCCTGTGAGGGAAACAGAGATTTATGTCGCTTAGGAAATAAAATATCAAAACATGATTGTCTGTTACATTGGGATGTGTGTTGAACTGAGTCCCAGAGCTGTTTTGGTACCAGCAACTAGGCATGGATAAGATGCCTGCAAGACAGGTACGTAACTATGCACATGACAATGAAATTCATTCCAAGAGTATGTATGGGAAGAAATGAACAACTGTATGATAATGTCATACATAAAGAGTAACTTTTTAAAGCTCTTTTCCCAAGACATTATCCACAGAATCTCTTGTCTTCCCAAATGGGAGAGACTATGAGTATGAAAGCCTGTCTGCAGGTTTTGCTTGCTGCCATGGCTGTTTTGATTGTGGAAATCAATGGAGCTTGTGACCATCTTCAGTTTCTTCTTGGCAAATGTGCAAAAATTCCAGTAGCAGATTTCACGTGACTGCTCAGAGGCTGATGCTGGTACAGGAGCAGATATCTGGCTGCTCCATCTCTTATCTGATGGCTAGCATGTTTCTGCTCTTACCCCAGAGGTAGTTCAAAAGAGTCATCCCCCTTAGGAGTATTAGACTTCCCTTTCACACACAACGGGCTGAGCCGTGGCACTTTTTTCCTCTTCATACCAGTCTGCCTTCCCCTGCTCCCCACTTCCATGTTGGACTCCTAGCTGCAGCCAGCCAAGGCTGAAATTCAGGAGCAGGGAGGAAAAGCACTCACAGATTGTTGTTAAACAGCTGCAAAACCAGAAGCACACAGGTGGGAAAGAGGCAAAGAAAATCCCTTTCTTCTCCTCAGTGCCTAAGGATTGTGCACAATCTACAGGGTGAGTTTTCTGTGGATTGGATCAAAGAGGTAGCCCAGTCCCAAGAGGCAAAGATAGCAACGCAGTGCCGTGTCACACAAACACTGGACTGCCCATGGACTGTAATAAATCAGTCTTTCCTGTTCTTTCATGGGTTAAGCTTCTGCAGGAATTTTTTTTTTTGATTGACATGCGCTCCTAAGGATTCTTTTTACAGAGTGTCCCCCACACAGGCAGGAAGCAGTCATGGGAGTGAGACAGGCAATAAACTGGGCTAGGTAAGACCCACCTCCACTCTATGATGATCACATATATAGTTTCCCAACAAAGTTAAATACATTATCCGAAAGGGTGCTCCAGTTGTAACTGAAATACCATGTATCCTCGCTAACTCACAGCTGCCGGGCTCACAACTGAGAGCTTTTTTTATGAGATGTCCCAATTACTTCTACTCCACAGGTACCATCAATTGTTGGACTGATTTCCATGCCACCAATGAGTGATGCTTAAATCATTCCTTTTGCTACTGGGTCTTTTGTCTTTATGCTTTGAGTTTTCCAGGAGGGTCTGTTTAGGCTTCTTTCAAGCCCCTGTTATGGGCAGCCAGATGGAAACAGACACCAAACAAAGGGCTCATCCTTTCCATGTCCTACCTTAAGCACCTAATGTTCACTGGACTTCTGAATGCTACATGTACAAAAGTAATAAGACAATTTACTGGTGGGAAAGTGGCACATACCCAGAAGCTCCACTGGAGCTAAAACTCCCTGATATTATGCTAAACTGGAAAAAGCATAAAAACTTGATTGTGTCTGGTAACCCAGATAAAAGGGGGAAAAAAAAGTAACCAGAATATCTTCTTGTTTCTGACAACAGCGCATTCTGAAGCAGTTGGTAGATTTTTATAGTCTTAATCCAGACAGAAACAAGAAAAAGTGAAATTACATTGCAAAAATTTGAAGCCAGCTATGCTCCAGGGGAAAATGAGATGTGACAGATGGCAGTTCTTGAACAGAGAATACAAATAGAAGGGGGAAAAAAATGCCTGTCTGCAACTTATCCGAGGCTAGAGAGCCTTTCAGTGTTTAAGAAGTGAAAAACTAGATGCTGCTTGAGAGACTTATTCACACCTGGAGCAAAGAGCTCCAGAACACTGGAGGACACACAAACAGACCTTGACAATGTACGCAGACAGACTAAACAGGCATAAAAATATTGCTCAGAATGACAAAATATGTGTGGCTCATTGATCTAGTGGAGAAGGGAGAGTATAAAAAGTTGGCATACTAGAGAAGTTAAGATGCCCCAAAAGTGCTTATATATTAGAAAATATAACCATTCATTGGATGATTTAAATGTTATTAGTTCAGGACAGCAAAATACAGTTACAACTGACAACTGATCAGCTGAGACATCAGAAGCTTGAGCAGTGAAAGAGGACAGCTGTAATTTTAAGCCATGAATTGAAAAGGTTTGATATATTTATTGACAGGAGTCTGTAATAATTTCTACTTGCTCGTAAACTCTTTGCTGTCTTCACCAGAAAGGGCCGGGCAAACATTTTTTGAGAAGTGCAATTGTATTTATTTTTTCCCAGCCACCAAATATATGATCTGCAAGACAAATTTAAGTGAGGCTGATGGTGCAGTCATAGGCATTTCAGCTTTGAAGGAAAGTCTAGGGTAACAAACTAAATTTGGTGGGAGCCAATCTAATTTTAAAAGCCTTGTCTAGATGAAATACAGAACATGAAATATGTTCTTGCTGGAACAACTGCTCAGGATGTGACCCCGTGGAGAGAGTGTAGCAGCCTGTAGTTTGTGTTACAGCTATTGTGTTGCTGGGGTTTTAAGTGTTATTTCTCCATTGAAAAGAAATTGTGAGAACTGTGCCTTAGAGGCTTAAACTACTCGGAGACTCTGAGGCCGGGTTAAGACTCTGAAGCTGTTGTCAGTGTTAGGCACAGACAGTTTGAACTGCACATGGGAAAAGTAGTTCTGTTACAAATGCCTTTAGAGCAGCAGGTGATTCCTAAGGCTGTACTTCTCCCTCGAAAGCTGTGGTTTATTATCCTATATGTGTGCATGAATGCTAAGCCCTGCACAGGACTTTATTAATAAACTTGTGCATCCACTTGCACTTAATGTGTTCTAAACTTGTACTCAACACTGAAATCACAAATGAACAAAAACTTTGAATGCTAAGATTATTACCACTGTCCTGGTCTATATTTTCTGTCCTACACCCTGCAGGCCAAAGTCTAGTGATGAGATGATGATGCTGTTCAAGATCTCACTACCGACCCACAGCATATCCTTGAGCAAGCCCCTTCACCTTCAATACGCTTCAGGTTCAACATCTGGAAAAGTGAGAACATTCACTGAGGTCCAAGGAGAAGCCATGTGAAGCTACTAATATATGTCAATTGCTTTCATTTTTCCAGGTGTGAAGTCCATTAAATGCAAAGAATGGCTGACAGCAACAAGTTTTGGATCAGGTTTTAGAAAAAAAAAAAAAGTATTAATACTGACTGGGTATTGAAATTAAATGTTTTTATAGCAGTTCTCTAATGTGTCACTGTTCTATATTGGTAAGCCTGTAGAGGAGCCACATGGAGATTTCTTGATACAACTTTTCCATTCAGAAAACACCCATTTATAAAAAAATTATTTTTTTCTTTTTGTGGGAAACAATTGCTTTAGATAAATTTCACAACTTTAATAAATAAAATAAAATTTAATTAATAAAAAGTCTTCAGAGCAGAAAAACATTATGTTTGTATTTAAAAAAAAAAGTTTTGGTTCAAAAGGACTTTTGTTTGAAAAATCTTCCAAGATACCCGGTAATTATAGTGAAAGAGTAAGTCCACAGTTCAAAAGAAAAATTTCCAGCTGACTGCAATGGGGATGGAAGCCACGATTTCAAAATCAAACTGTGGGAGAGGAAATTGTTTCTTGTCCAGTTCTACTCATGGCAGTATCAGGGACCCTGGTGCACAAGCACAGAAGTACCATTTTGGACTCGTAACCTGCTGTGGCCAGAAACGACAGCAGTATTCCTGTTGGGAAGCTGGAGATGTGTATTGGGCACCTCTGGCACAGCACAGATAAGCCAGGGTAAGCATTTATTCTCATAAAGTTCAAGAATTTGCTTGTGAGGTAAGGAAAAAGAAGGAAAACGGAAGATTTAGAAATCGTGAGCCCGTAAGTGCTTTCTGAATTGATTCCTTTTTTGAGAGTTTGAATGGGACAAAGGAAGGAAAATTACATACTGCTGTGGGTAACAAAGCCAGCAGGAAATATGGCTTAGCAGTCAAGAACATACACGATAAAGCTTACCCAAGCTCACACACAAAAATAACATTTATCTCCTCTTCCCACCACAATCAGAAAAATACAGGGTCCAATAAAGAGTGTCTAGTTGACCGAAGTGCTCAGATGGGATAGTATTAGAAAAAGTAAGGCAGGAAATAAAAATCCAAAGGACCAAAGGCAAAGGAATGTAGTACCATGATACAAGAATCACAGAATCGTCATGGTTGGAAAGGACCTCTGAGATCACCAAGTCCAACCACACACGCATAAAAAACCCCCTTAAAATCTCAGCCACTAGAGCATGCCCTGAAGTGCCACTTCTACACATTTCTTCAATACCTCCAGGGATGGTGACTCAACCACCTCCCTGGGCAGGCTGTTCCAGTGCCTGACTGCTCTTTAAGTAAAGCAATTCTTCCTAATATCTAATCTAAACCTCCCCTCCCACAACTTCAGACCATTTCCTCTGGTCATTATTCACTTGGGAGAAGAGGCCAACACCAGCCTCTCTACAACCTCCTTTCAGGTAGTTGTAGAGGGCAATGAGGTCTCCTCACAGCCTCCTCTTCTCCAGACTAAACATGCCCAGTTCCCTCAGCATCTCCTCATATGACTTGTTCTCCAGACCCCTCACCAGCTTGGTGGCTCTCCTCTGGACACGCTCCAGCACCTCAATGTCCTTCCTGAAGTGAGGGGCCCAGAATTGAACACAGCCCTTGAAGTGAGGCCTCACCAGTGCCGAGTACAGAGGCACCATCACTTCCCTACCCCTGCTGACCACGCTATTCCTGATACAGGCCAGGATGCCCTTGGCCTTCTTGGCCACCTGGGCACACTGCTGGCTGACGTTAAGCCAGCTGTCCACCAGCACCCCCAGATCCTTTACTGCCGGGCAGCTTTTCAGCCACTCTTCCCCAAGCTTGTAGGATTGCCTGGGGTTGTTGTGACCAAAATGCAGGATCTGGCACTTGGCCTTATTGAACCTCATCCCATTGGCCCTGGCCCATTTATCCAACCTCCCCAGGTCCCTCTGCAGAGCCTTCCTACACTTCAAGCAGATCAACACTCCCACCCAGTTTGGTGTCATCTTATTGAGGGTGCACTCAATCCCCTCATCCAGATCATAGATAAAGATATTAAACAAGACTGGCCCCAAAAGTGAGCCCGGAGGGACACCAGTGGTGACTGGCTGCCAAGAAGATTTCATCCCATTAATCACAACTCTCTGGGCACGGTCATCCAGCCATTTTTTTTACCCAGTGAAGAGTACACTTGTCTATGCCATGATTCACCCACTTCTCCAGGAGAATGCTGCGGAAGATGGTGTCAAAGGCCTTACCAAAGCCCAGTTAGATAATGTCTGGGGCAGCCTTTCCCTCAAAGCAAACTTACATAAAAAAGAAAGGGAGATCTGCCTTGTGACAGTCAAATAGAGTAGGACACAAGCCACAACATCAAAATCCACGTTTCAGACATCTGCACAGAACTACAGGCTTCACTCAGCAGTTGTAAAGGCAGAGGTTAGGCTATGTGATTGCTGCAAAATATCTGTATCTAAGTGCAGGCAGTCTCTGAGCCCTTCTTCACCAAGAAGTCACACCCCTAAGGTACTTCAGTGCTTCCAAATGCAGGTGTACTCTTAGCTAGATTTGACTTTAGATGACCTGTCTACTCTCACTGTATGAAAAATCTAATGCAGATGGATATTTCAAACAGCCTCCAAGTTTAAAAATATTTATGTTTGGGGGTGTGATTTGGACCCATGCATATTAAATGAAGATGAGTCATGGGTTGCAGAGAAGGAGTGGCCTGCTTGAGTCTTTATTCATATCATAGATTGTCTGAAACCCCTATTACTCTTTTCCAGATAAAAAAAAAATCTGCTTATCATATTTCTATTGTGTCCATTACTATAGATTTGCAATTACATTTCTGTCTTTTTCTCTCTTAAAATTATTATCCCTGCAATTCCTGGCTTTGACTGGATGAAGAAATGTTGAAATGGCATGACAAAGTACTTCTTTCAAAATGTCTCCGACCCAGCCAAAAGCTGTCTGTATGGCAAATCTTGCAAGAAAATCTGTTCTCATCTCATTTCCAGCTGGGCTACATCCAGTTCCAAAAGTACTTGTTGATGGTGTGAGAAAAGTGTCTTGATATGGATATTTATTTGATTTGAGCCTCAGAATTTTAGACTGTGAATACAACCAACACTAGAAACACCAGAGAGATGTGTTAAGAAGCCACACTGAGGATAATAACAGAAAGGAGAGGTGATTTGAGATGGCTTCCTCTTCTAAGGAAAGGCCATCCAGTCTCACGGATCCTGCTGTTGCTACTATTACTGCTTCCCTGCACTTCCCAGCCTTGCTTTTCTCTCACCTCCATTCTTCTCTTGCAGCAACTCATAACCCCAGCCTCCCCTACCAGCTCTCTAGGTGTTTCACACACCTTTCTCTTTTCTTCATGTTTTGAAAGAAATATCTGTCAATGACAGCACAGATCTCTATATTCCTCAAAATGTCTCCTAAATCTCTCCTCTGCCATCACACCTAGAAAAGCCTGGGAAGAGGCTGCTGGGGTGCCAATGCACAGCCTCATCAGTGTAGTCACAGTGTTTTCCCATGTTCCCTCATCTCTTGGTAAGCACTTATTTGGCAAGCTGGAAAGAGGCTGTGTTTTCTTTCTCCGTTTATACAACACTGAGGTTCTTATCTGTGGCTAGGGCTTCTTGATCCTATCATCACACAAATAACAACAGGTAATGATTTAAAAGAAAAGCCAAGCAAAACATAAGGTTTAGTTGTTTAAATTACTTTCACACGGTGTTGAAAGAGTCATTATTTGATAGTGGCAGAAGTGACTGAACTATGTTATTATTTTTTTTAAATAAAATTGCTGTGTTTTTCCAGGGTTTTTGTCAACAATTGTCAGTTCTAATTCTCCAAACAGGCAAAAATCTGGGTGGAAATCCTGGCTCTGCTGAAGCCAAGTGCTAGATTTCCATTGGCCTCAACGGGCCTGGAATTCACCCGGTCACAACCCAGAGGAAGAATATTTGCAGTAGCAAACCAAATAAATATATCCATGTTTTTCTATTAAAAAAAAAAAAAAATCAATCTGAGACCCTTTTTTCCTGGCAAGAGTTATGCACAGTGATATAATGAGAGATAGGGCAGTACTTGGAACGGGAAATGGCTGCGGACACATTGCCAGGGCAGTGCTATACTACGCCAATGGCTGAAAAAGAGAAAACTCCAAAGAACTCACTAAAATGCTCCAGGAAATAAAATAAAACAAAATAAAAAAACAAACCTAGAAATAAAATAGAGTGCACAATGGAAATACCACAGTTGAAATTTCTATGATGTTGAGAGGAAACAAAGAGATGGCAAACTGTATTGAAAGAAAGCATTGCATGCCAATAAGGTGCCAGATGTTGCCCTTTGCAAGAGAGAGAAAGCATTTCTCAGAGGTTTTCAAGAACTAGAGTAGCAACACAGCAGAGTACCTTAGGGAACAGCAATCCTCTGAAATAGCTCGATATGGAAATCCAGTGTGGGGTGGAACGGCTTTGTTAGGCATCCAAAGAGTGATTTTCTTATTCTATGGAATTAATATTAGCTGAAGCGTGTGTGTGTGTGCTCAACAGATCACATGAAACAGAAAAGGACTCTTTCATGGATTATTAATTATGCGTGTTCTGTCTAAACAAGGACAACCAACCCTTAAAGGCTAGGATGCCTATGCCAGAAATACTAGCAACAGAACCTTGCTGCAAATCAAAGGACATAAAAGATGTTCTCCACATCAGATATCAATGATATTTTCAGATATTTAATCATTTTACTTCAGGGAACAATTACACATTACATCAAGTCAGAGCATTATACAGCTGTGGAGAAAGTTAATCAGTGAAATGAAAATTAGCCCAGAAATTTGAAAAGTCTGTGTGCAAAACCAGTGACTTGGTGCCTGAGTGTGTCTAGAGGCACACTGTTTAGATACATCTGCAACAGACACATCAGTTCAGTATTTTGAGGGAGGCCACTGATCACTTTCTTGCCTGCTAACTGGTCATTTCATTGAAACATTTCTCTTACTGTTTTGTTGGGGTTTTTTTAGAAAAATAATATATTTTTCCCTCTGAAAAATGCAATTTTTTTTGCAGCAGTTCTGGCATCATACAGACAAAAATATTTCAGGTGAATAATTTTATAATTACCTGTGAGAAAATTACTACTGGAGCACCAACTTCCAAAGGAACTGGTGAATTCCTGTGATGATTTAGAGTCATTATTGGAACATGAGACACATTTTTGGAACATGAGCTAAAGCAATGAATAGTTTATATCATATAATAGGGGATATTTTTATACAGTATAAGAACATCATCAGAATCAAGCATTTCATCAAAAGTTTAACTGGCAAAGCTCCAGAATGCATCAAAATTGATGATAATTTGTGTCACATCAGTCACATTTTCCTTGTAACGTGCTTCTTCACTGCAGGGCATGTTGCACAATTCAAAATGTTACTCATTCCAACATACTGTAAAATGAATTTTCATTTTTTAATAATCCTTCTTCTGGATGAGCAAATACTAAAGTATTTTTGTATATATGCTTCTAACTTTCAAGATAAATTTTTGTGCATTTGATGTGTATTTAATATGAACACTCTAGCAGAGGAATTTTGCTGGCTGAAGCTGGCTCTCTGGTCATGAAGTCAATGGACAGAGGTGTGTTATAAGTACACACACGCACCCCAGATCCGTGAGGGAAGCAAACAGTACCCAAGTGCATTACACTCACCCACAACAGTCCACAACATCAGCCCAAAATGCACTTGAAGGGCAAAAGGATGTGCCACGTATAGAGACCAAAAAAATATCTTTTATAGCCCAACTGCAATCTTTTCACTGAAGTTTTGTTCCATTTCTTAATCTGCGGTCTTCATGGCTGTTTGAACTCCAGAAGATGCAAGTTTTTCTTGTTATCCAAACAGTGACTTTTCTTTGATTTTTGATTTATATGTTGATATAAGAATATTTTTTTCTTCAAAATATTTCATAATAATACAAAAGAGTTCATGGAAGTGGGTCACTTACTCACAGCTCCAGGACAATAGCTGCAAAGCACTATTGTGGTATGAGACCTTGAATTTGTCTCCTTCCTTATTCATGTGAACTCTCCCCTGAAGCTCCCCCTCACAGTCCCCAGCTCTCCAAATTGTATAAGAAGATGGCTAGACCTTACAATAGCGTACATACATAACTTTCACACCATGAGTAGATGTGCACTGCCCACTTTATCTCAGTTTATCCTTTAAAACTATTCTCTTTTTTCTCTTCTCATTAACCAAGCTAAAGGGAAAAAAAATCAGTGTTGACATTTTTTATTTTAATACTAGGAAAAACTATTTTAAAATTAAATAGAAGGATCAAATAAGAGCTAGTGGAAACCATTTCCCTTTCCTCCTTCCTTTCAGTCCTTTTTATCTTCACACTACAGTTTTTCTTGATTCAGATCAGCATTATATGACAAGCTTAGCTGACACCCTGGTAGCAACAAGGGTTGCGAAGAGGTACAACCAATGACAAAGATAACTGTGATATTGCCTTTGTGATACAGAGGCAGCTTTATTTGCAAATTGGAGGACTTGTCTTCTTTTAATTTATGAAAGGAAATAGGAGCAAGAATAAATGATACAAATAAAAATGCCACTTTGCTACTATGTACTGTAGTTATATCAGAAGGAAAAGCTCTTCTGGCAATGAATGTTCCAGGGTCACTTCACACCAGTCAAGGCAGGAAGACGAGCTTAAACAGCAAATGTATTTTCTTTTTATTAAATTCACCCACTGCTCATATCTAATGTAAAATTTTAATGCTATACATTAGCTTGCAGCAAGAAGAACTCTGTGATACAAAATCAGTACCACATCCAGAAATTTTAAGTAAGTGCTCCCATCTCTTAGATTACTATTTTGCTGCGCATGGAGTGGGGGGTTACTTCATCATCTAAAGAAATAAGCTGAACCGAGCCTTTGCAGCAATGATCTACATCATATTCATTGAGCATGCAGCACCAGCAGAGCTCTTATTAAAATGAAGACAAAGAGAAGAATACATTCAAGCTGGAAGACCAAGCCATTGCAGGCAGAAGTGAGCTAGTTCCACAACAATAAACCTCATCATATTGATACTCTTTAGCACATTCTGCATTCGGTGTAAAACTGGCAGAGGTCAGGGGAAAGTTACCTGAGAAATCATACCAGATACATGGTAGAGACAGGACATATGTCAAAATAGCTTTGTTAGAGCAAACAATGCACATTGTGCAAGCATGTAAAGGCAGATGTAACTGTGCAGGTCTATAAAACACAACAACGGAGCACACAATAGTGGGTACAGCAATTAGAAACCAGATGTCTCACAGACAAGAGCCTTCCTTTTAGTTGAAGAAAAGAGAAGTATGGAAATATTTTCAGTTTGAAGGGCCTGAGTACACAACATCATGGACACTCAGCTACAGAAATAAACTACTTCAGTGAGCTGAATAGAGGAGGAAAACATAAATGAAGTGTGAGCTAATGGAGAATAGCTGAATTCAAAAAACACACAGTCTAAAAAACCCATAATAGTCTAGCATAGGAAGAGACATTCTGTTCAAAACTGTTTCTGTTCCTTTCTCCTTCACTATTTGCTTAGACATTTTACCCTCAGGTGTTTTTTTTTTCCTCTATTATTCCTTAGAGAGCAATGAAAGCCTATCCCTGGCCATTGAGATTTTTTTTCAGGATAAATAGATAAGTAAATCTGTTTCCTTCGGCAATCCTATCCACCCTTTGTGTGGGCTTTCTCAGATACTGTTCATAAGAAATTGTATTCACAACAGGGGCAAATTCCCAACTGACAAGAAAATAAAGACCCTCTTATGTTATCAATCCTTACGCTGAAGTCCCCCAGCCCTACATATACCACCAAAACTTCTAGAATTACCATGCTGACTATTTTAATTTACTTACTGACTATTTAACCTTACATAGCAGTGAAAGAGAAAAAAGTTGCACAATACAGTAAATCAGAATCCCTTCCACATGGCAAGTGCAGCATCAGAGGTCTAGCAAAGTCTAACTGTGTATGAGGTCTGTTACATAGCGTAAGAGAAATTATCTTAAACTAACACGCCATTCTTGAACTGACCTCAAGAAACATGTTAAAAATATACCCAACAGATTTCTCATAAGGCCTCTGTAAATTCAAAAATAGTGACTCATTTTCAACAGTGATCATGCTGCGATAGGATACATGCAAAGGATACAACAACATAGCGCGTAAGTATACGAACCTGTAACATACAAGATAATGAAAAGAACAGAGGACCACTGACCAAACTGTGTTTTGGGAACATTTTTTGATATCAGATACAACAATGATAGGCAAGTTAACAATATATGAAGAGAAAATAGTTAATGTCTTCAAAGCATCAATATTTTATTAAGCTACAGATTAGATAACAGCTTGTACTCAACTGGTTTGTTAGCAAAACCTGGTTTGCCCCAGTATCACCACCTGCAAGCCATGGCAGACGGAGCATGAACACCTTGTAAAAAATATTCTATTGCTCCAATCCAAACAATACCTGTCATGGTCTGTCTTTTCTTTTATTTTTTTTTTCCTACATGATTGATAAAAATGGCACCCAGCAACATGGCTATGATAGTGATTTTAAAGGAAATGGAAAGCTTTTGTACAACCTTTTTTCTTTTTTTGTGTGGAATACCTTTGATCTTAGGAGACAGGATTACCTGGCAACACATTCCAATTTCTAATCAGATTCAAAGATATTTTTTACCTGTAGAATGCTGAGACAGTAAAAGAGAGTAAAAGTGGAAGCAGATACAAGAGAAGAGCTCTTATTGAATATATTGAATAGGAATCCTCTAGCTAGCACAAATCAATGCCTAAATCCTAACTACAGCTGTTGTTATTTTTCATAGGTACAGTAGAAATTCACCTCATCCATAGACATGAAGAGAGAGAGAGCACAGATGCTCATTTTCTAAATAAGTAGCCCAAACCCCTCACTTTTCCCCTCATTCTACAGACTACAGAGCTACAAATGTCCCCGTGTCATCCTGTCAATACTGCTGTCAGTGTGTACACAAACACATCTGTCTTCTTTATTTATTCAGTCATCAAAATTCCAAGTCTGCAAGCTAGTCATAATTACGCTTTCCAAAGAGGCAGGCACCTGTCATTTACTCTACCTTTTTCAATTACATCTAATTGAAGACTTGAGCTCAAATAGAAGAAGGGAGACAAGAGTTCTTCAAACTGTCTAAATAATTTCTGTTGAATAGGAAAAAGAGATTTCCTACCACAGTTCAAAATAAGCCCTCCAACATGACTGGCATAATAAAGAACTGGAAAATCAGATGCATCTCCTTCCTCTAAACACCCTGTACCATGAGGATGCTTTTTACACGGATGATGGCTCACAGCCAGGAGAAAATTCCCCTCATCCTTATCACCCCCCTTCACTGCTGCAGTTAAGCTATGAGTGCATTTCTTGGATATGAGGACTTGTCCTGGGTGCTCCAGTAACTTCCTCCTTTCAAGAGCACCCAGATGATGGAGGGAAGCATATCAGAAATGGCAAAAAACACAGTCCTCAAGAAACCAAGTTTACATGTGATCATACAGATGAGATAACTGAGAGTAGATTATCCTCTCCAAGTACAGCTGTAAACTCTTTGGCAACAGTGACCTGATAGACCCTGAGCTAGCATAACCTTCTAGGAACTGAAGAAGCTGGGGAGGACCTGGGGAGGGGGGGGGTGTGTGTGTGTGTAACCAAACAGCTGGCTCCACTTATATAAGGGATGTAATTAGGCCAAAAAGAGAGGATGATTTCTGCCTGTGTGATCTGCATTAAGAATAAGTCCCTGAGAGCACTTTTGAGAAGGTAATTTTGGTACTTGTGAGTGTGGGATTTTCCCTTTCCTCTAACCATGGTGCAGAAGTTTCCATCAAGAGATAGTAGGAGGGCATCATTTGGAGAGAACATGGGAAGAATCAAAGAAAGGAATCCTTGTACCAAGTGATGCAATGGTTCATCCCCCAAAATTCATAGGCAATAAAAAACAGCTAATATATTGTAGCAAATTAGATTTATTATGCTAAAACCAAAAAGGCCAAATAGAAAATGTCTCACAACTGTTAAGAGGTGAACCAGTGGTAAGTTGTGTAACATACATAGGAAAAGCAGACTACTTAAAAATACAATAAACCATTACCACATTAGTGATAAATCCACAAAAATGCACCAGTATAATCCTTGAATCCCTTTATAATCAAAGCTAAGATAATATTTGCAGTCTGAACAGAGGATATTACTCCACCAGCAATTCCTAGACATATTACTAGCTTCTAAATGCAGAGGGAAACTGTAGAGATTGTAGATCTAATGTTTGATAATGGATGATCTGTGCCATTTAACCTACTGAGAACTTTCTACATAAAAAGCTAAGCTAGAAGAGTGAAATAACGAATAATGGAGTTGACCTGGCTGGTTGAAAGACTAAAGGATTTTGAGTGGAAGCAAGAACCACCCAGCTCTTTGTCATCATTTGTATTGTCAGCTGGAAAATGCAAACAACTACCAAAGGCAGAAGAATGTGAGATGCCATTTCACTGCCCTTCTGCTCGTTTTTTGCTTTCTACAGAGAAACGTAGGCTCACCATCAAAGCCAAGGTGATTCTTTCAGATTTCCCTGGTTGGAATTCCTCAATGCTATTTATCAATGGTATTGGCGGAGAACGCAATGGCATGGGCACTACCCCACTGGGCGACACACTGCACTACCAGCAACCAGCTAAGCTGGTGTACATCTGGTGTACATAAGGTGTACATCTGATCCTTTTATCTTCTGTTTTGAGGGGCAAGAAAGTAGAGCAGGGAACAGTTCACTTTCTTCCCTAGACAGATGCTATACAGCAGCGAAATCTGCCAGGCCACAACAGCATGGTGGGAAAACAAGATATGTTGTAATAAATGTATACTTTTAATGCTATTATGTATTGGTTTTTGTAACCTATAAAGAGTATCAGTGGAACTCGATTTGTCTATTTTGCCTATTCTCTCCATTTTCAACAGTATTCCCAGTCAGTTCCTGAGCAGATGACGCTCCCTTTCAGGGAAGAGGGCTGATAGTCAACTCACTTTTTTCATACGTGGATACATGTTGGCAATGTAATGGGGGGGGTGCCAGATCTGATGATATTATATCATAACATGCAGAACTTTAAGTATGCAAAGAATCACACTGAATTCCTTAGGATTACTTACATGCTTAACCGGAAGCAGGCATGCTAAACTTTGCAAAACAAGGTCTTATTTTTTATAAATAAATTAGTCAGACAAATTCATTTCAGAGATCACTCCACTAGCCAAAAATTGCAAAATCGGTGACTTTAATGGAGTTACTTGAAAGATTCACTTGGTTTACTAACTTTCCTATTAATTTATTCATTCATACGTCCAGCAATGCACCTGGGAAACTGTGGTATGATTTCACTAAATACGTGTCTCGGTTTGTGTGCAGCTGTAAGGGGATATATGCACACAATATGCACACACATTATTCTCTCCTTTACCTTGGTAGCATCATCCTCCCTTTCTCCTGCAGTCTATAAACCTGACATTAACAATGAAGTCACTTATTTCACTTCTCTTTCACTGACATGAGCAAAAAGCCTTGCTGTTCGACAGCACAGGGTAGCCATGTTTACGATGACCTCTGAGTTCAGAGAGAGGCTGAGAAACTACAGACTGAGAAAGAAGTCTTTCTTTCTCCACCAAAGGTCTGTGTACTAGTCCAGTTTAAGATGGGGAGGAGGCAAGGGGAGCACAGAGGAAGCAAAACCAAACCAAAATGTGCTTAGATAGATAACAAGTGATCCTGCTGAGGAAACCAACACCAAGTGGCAAATCACTAGTGCACTGGCTGAGAAATGTGAGATTACTGTAGCAGGTTCAGGGGTCTCATAAGACTGAAAACAGATTTCAGAACTGTATGTGCAAACGTACAGATACTATACAAAGCAAATTATTCCATTTTCAATGAGAAACACTGAGGGTAAATTACCTATTATGACTGTATCCATTATTGGATCCTGTTTCACCCATGCACAGCAAATGGAGTGCCTAACGACTCATGCTAAGCAGCCATGAAAGGCAGAACTCTCTTTATATCTTTCATATAAAGATATTGAACGTGCCGCTACTTACTGCATCTTATCTTAAACTGGAATTCGCTGCTTCACTATTCCTTTTATTTCATTGCCACTGTTATTTCAGTGTCTGTGTAGGTTCTTGTTCACGTGCTTCAAATAATGAGGATAATGAACAACATTTGTGGTTTGCTTTCTGTGATGCTTGGCTTTTTCATTGCTTATTCCCAAGAGGGCTACCCTGTTAATTCTTTTTATACATGTATGATTGATAGCTCCTATTTTCTTGTTCAACATAACACAATCAGAGCTTTTTTAAAAGGCCCAACAGCCTCTCAGACTTTCTAAATGAAGAGGTTGTGGGTGAGACCACATTTACTACAGTACAAAGAGAATAAATAAAAGGTAGGCAGGATAAATTGAACTTTAGCCTCCAAAGTGGTTTTTTTTTTTACTCCCAGAATGGAACAACCCCCTTGTATACATACAGAAAAGGAAAAGGAAAGTGGGGCATGTTCCTCAGTGCAGCACGAAGCTGCCCTAGAGCTCAGTGGGGACTCCTGCCAAGGGCTGCCCTCAGACAATGCTGGGAGCCAGGAACAGCTGCTTCTACTGGACACGAGAACTTGGTTTCACAGGCAGCCTGAACATGTTCCTTCCCATCAAAAATAATCATAAGCGACTGAAACTCCTAGAGGAAAGATGTGGCAGGGTAGCCCCAGTGCAAGCATCATGCCAGACAGACAGAACTGCTCTGGTGATGCTGAGCTGCGTCGACACTGAGCTCTGACAAGCAAACACCGGTGGTATGGAGGCAGTTTAAGAAGTTACCTAATGTAGCTACATCCAACTGTACAGTGCTGCTTAAGAATACTAATGTGTTGGCTCTGTGCGACATTGTAGTATGTTGACATAGCCTTATTTTTCCTTTGCTAGATGGATTCTCCCTTCCCTCTTTGACCTGTCCTCACATTGCTTCAGATATAATTTGTTTTCCGGGCATTTGTTTTTAGAGTTGTATGAAACAGGGTGGCACAAACTTTCCCAAGCTGGTATTGATGTTCCAAGTGTGGTGAAATGGTACAATATGCAAGAGAAAAGACTTCAGATACTCACTACAGTGAAAGGCAGGTTTGTTTTTTTTCTAGAAATGTTTCATTTGTTCTAGCAGGTGTGTCTGATACCTTTTGCATAATGATAAACCCACACACATTCTTCATGCAAATAGTGACCCAACAGTTGCTCTTAGTTGCTTCAAGTAGTAAGTGCATGTAACAACCTGCACTTACACATACAGGTGTTTACAGAGCATTCATACAGCGCAAGGTAAACAGAGCCCATTGTGCCAAGGGAGGGACACGCAGCGCTGCTGGGACAGGGACAGAGGTGTTGTACCTTGGCCAGGGTGGTCAGAATCAGCTGAAATTTTCAGAAAACCTCTTCAGAGATATTGAGAGACTCTGATAAATCTTATCTTTCTTCTCCTGGCTGCAACCAGATTATATTTTCCTCTCACGTGTGTTACTTGAAGTGTGTCACCTATCTCAACTATTCCTGTTCCACAAAGGGTTTGGGAGCAACATACGGGAGCGATTGGTGAGGTTCACCAATTTGGACCCTACCTTTTTATGGGCTGTGGCCACTGCTCATTTAAGTGCTCCATTTACCTGCCTTGGAAATTCAGGCTTGGCCAAGAGAGAGCTTCTCTCGTCCCATATCACATCTTCTGCTCGCTTTCTCTTTCCTTAAATCTTTCAATTGCTGTGCCTCAACAGCCAGCAGAGCATTTCTTATACCAGCCCTTGCTGTTAATTAGGTCAGATTATTACTAAGAGCTTCTTTGTTCTTATTAGTGATTTCACTTCACAACTGAGCCCAATCTTGATAGATTGTTACACAGTTTCTTAATAGGAAAAATAAATAAGAATATTTGCCAAAATGGTTGCTCTGCCAAACATGTCCATGAGCTAGTTTATTGATGATTCTTCAACACAGTGTACTTAAAATAAAAAGGCACTTTTGTGTGTGGCAATGTCCAAATGCATCTAAATCTGCTTTTTTAACACAAAATTGCCACTCTAGAATGTGACTGTGATACATGAATGTGTCAGTGTATCTGAATTTTCTACCTAGAACCAGTAGGTCAAATCAGCACCTGTGTTTGATGTAGGATATTCACAACATTGCGGCACCTGCCTCTGAGCTTAGAGGTTGTGAATTGCAACCGATGAGAGGCAGACAGTTGCTTGCATCTCTGTTGTACCTACTGGTGTGGGCACTCTCAAGTGTCTACAAACTGTGTTTGGCACTAACTAGTTTAACTTCACCTATTTGATCTTGCACTGAAACAGACTAAATTGGTGACACCACCCACCACCGAGTGTTAACTGGAGCTCTAACCACCTGAGGACCAAGATCCTGATTTGCTTTTCAGACCGCACATCCCACCTGAGTATTTTTGCTGCTTCCAGGACAGGCAAACACATAGTTTTAGACAATGTAAGCCACCTACACTAGCAGTTTAATTTTCCAGGTTTGACTTTGCACTGGAACATTCTGGGAGTGCCCAGTCAGCAGAAAGGTGTTTGCAGAGGCTGGTGGTGGCCCTGCACAGAGACACGGTGCCTGCGTGAGCACCCAGCCCTGGTCCTCCCCACCTGTGCTACGCTCTGCCTGCGCTCTACTCCTGGGCTGCCAGGAGCCAAGGACAATATGGGAAACAGGCTGTAACTGGGGGCATTTCAGGTGGCTGTTAATGGAAGGCATGTGTGTTCCTCGCAAGGACTGGAATATTGTCCCTTGGGAGTTTTACTTTGATTTCAGTGGGATCGGGATTTCATCTCATAATTTATTTACCACTCTAAAACCTGCAACACTGCAGAGACTTTGATAATCAGACTAACTGTGGTTCATGCAAAGAGTTCTTGTGAAACATTCGACTCCCACTACAGTCTAGTATTTTATGCCCACTTGGGTATAACTACAGCATGGCATAGCAAATAGGCCGAAAAAAACAAGAGAATTCAGACAGGTTTCTAATGTCTTTCTGGGACATACTCTGACCACTGCATCTTCTAATTTCTCAAACATATGATGAGTTTTATCTTTCCCTATGAGTAGTTTCATTCATTTTGTAGTACTCCATTTTAGAAAGAGCACTAGAACCTGTCTCAATGTGACTAAGAAAATAGCTAATAATTGTCATCATGCTTATCTGGTTGGCATTTTAGCTTGAGTTCCTACTAATAAAGAACTATTTGAGATTTTAACAGAAATGTAAATGTTGAAGTTTCACAGGTCATTGAGTTTTATAATATTGAGTCATTGGGCTATTATACATTGATCAAGCAAATAGCAAATGGTGTGACTTGCCAAAGAGCATTACTCAAATATTGACTAGGAATTGATGACAGTCAGCTGCTCTCCAAGGACTGCAAAAGTTAACAGGAAAATTTTACCCAGGGCAACTGCAAGCTTCTGCCTTAAGACAGACAGTTTTGTTGGTTCCTTTTTGTTACCATCTTTTCTAGTCTCTGCTGCTAAATCCATGCAATCTTACAATAAACTGATATGTACAGGGAATAAATGCTTCCATTTATGTCAATTTCCTAGCTAATCTCTCAGTCATCTCTCAATTCCAACAACCTGTATTGCTCCCCTTAAGTAATCATATATATTAAACAAGTAGAAATGCAAATATATGCAGCAAACTGCTCCATTTTAAAAATGTGATTTGTATACAGTGCAATGCATTTTATCTTGAGCAAAGAATGTTCAATTACAAGCTTCTGGCGCAGCCCTTACTTCTCCACCAAAGTCACAAGTTTGATCCCAGTGCACATCTACAGAGGACAGCATTTCAGCTCAGAAAGGAAAAAAAATGCCCTC
>JAOQGH010000012.1:68222698-68307597 GCA_025769975.1 Gallinago jamesoni
ACCCTTGGTTTGTCCACCTGGCTCAGAACCAGAGACCTCACCCACGACCACAGGAAAATGGGCTTCATTTCCTTCCTCACCACAAAAGAATTTGAATTAATTCTCCCAAAGAGCCTTTAAGGCAGTTTAAGATCAATGCCCTCCTTTCCTGTGGAAGCTATTCCACACTACTTGGAATAACCAGGTATTTTCTTGGCCAGAGAGAGCACATAGTCTCTTGGACATTCAGCTGGATGGAGGAAACCAAAGCGTCAGTCCCTGTTCTACTGCCTACTTCACTGTCTTGTCCTGTACGTTTAATTAAAAATATCAAAGTGTCTTCCCTCCCATTCAAGTGGTTAATGTGAGATCACAGAATCACATTCAATCTTCCTCTTCCCTTTTATCTGCTTCTTCCTTTTTAACCTAATGGATGTTGAACTAGTCCCTGAAAATCAGCCAAAAAAAAAGCAGCACAGAACATCAGGTCATACCACTGCTGACAGAACGAGATACAACTTCAACATCCTCTGTGGCAGAGAATGAACCTAAGTCCAAGCATCCACTTTTGGATCCCAAGTCCTTGCACTAAACACATGCTTCTAAGGCTGGGTGACCTTTCCATACCAAACTGTGTGCAGATTCTGGCCCATTAGGCATTTTGATAGAAAGCCGCTACATCGGGTCCTGCAGACAGTGAGATGAAGGGACAAGCTCATTCATGAACCCACAGGTGGCTTAAGCACGAGGCGAGCACCAAGCTGCCTGCTACTCTGACTGTGTTGGAGGCCCTCAGTCAAAGCCAGCCCAGCCTGCAGCTGCAGAGCTCCACTTTCATGTCCACATTACAGCTGAAGGTACCAGGGCAGCACAACAGGTCTACCAGCCAGCTTGCAGTAAGCTTGCATAGGAACCATCAACAGCTGCGGTAGGATGGTCTTCAGTACAGGCTAATAGCCAAACTAAGTCTCTAGACTTCTCATAAGACCGAAAAAGGGCTGCCCAGTCATGCTGGGGTCGGTCCTGCCGCTCTTCCCAGCCACCCTTACACTGTCAGGTACACAAAAGTAGCACCTCCAGAGTCAGCTACACCGACATGCCTTGAGAAGTTTTCAGTCACCACCTAGCACACAGAGTCGCAGAGCAATTGCAAATAAATACCTGTCAGCATCAGAGCTGTGAGTATTGCACTGCTATCCTTTGTGTAAAAGGCAAAAAGCTTTTCCTCGGCTTGCTAGAGGTTTGCACCCACATCATTATTTTCCAGCCTTCCTTACAGTTTTAAACCATGATCTGGAAGGGGATTATATTCCACTTCTGGTTTAGGAGCAGAAATGTCTCAGGATCAGCTTTTGCAGTTTTCTGCCAGCAGAGGATACCCAGGACCAAACCTTCCCGTAGCCTCGAATGCGGATTCTGCTTTGAGGATACAAGCACTCATTTCCACTGTCTGTGTACTAGGAGCAGACAAGATCTGACACCTCACTTCAGCCATTTCTATAATTTGGGGGAAAAAACCAAACACAAAGCTACTTTTGAAACTCTACCATTTTCATTAAAGCTTGCAGTGTTTTCCAGCAGCAGGAACTTTTGCACTGCTGGTCATTGAGCAGCAGTGGTTTTAAGAACTACTGCACCTCGCCAAGAACATTTCTTATGACACAGGCTCATGATGGATAGATCAATAGCTTCTTGAATCCTCATATCCTTTTCAAATTACCACCCTAGATATATACCTGAGTAGGCCATCTTATCAGATAACTTAAACAAGCAACCTGTCCACACTTTAATTGTTATTGAGGATTAATGTTGTTTATAAAATGAAATCAATACAATCTCTATTGCTTATTAACTGAAACATTCTAGGCTCTGCTCTGTTTGCTTTGCTTTTCAATTAGTTTCTATTATTTTCCCTATTAGCTTTTAACAAATAGCTGTAGAAATAAACTTAATGGTTGTGAAACTGTTATCAGAGTCAACAAAGCCCCTTAATGGAAAGTCTTGTATATTTAAATGTAAAAAAGAACTCACTGTTTAATCATTTGACATTATGAGATAAGTTTATTACTATACATCTGTTCTGTGCTGGGCCTCGATTTTTTTTAAGCTGAGCAATTAAGACTTTTTAGAGGTTCCCTAAAGTTCAGATGTCAGAACTGTTAAGTTGCTTACTACATTTAAGATGAATAAACTCCACAGTATAATAGCTTTTGTTAAAAAATAACGAAACTGAGAATGGGCAGAAGACAATGGGATTGGTAGGAGCCTAATAAATGTCATCCAGTTACACTGTAAAACTATTCTCGAGGCCATGCAAGCAGTTAAGTATCTGAAACATCCTACAGACATTGCCCATGCTTTCTCTGGAATCCCAATACATGTTGGTCAAGTGGAGCGCTGCACCTATGAGGATTTGTTCATCCCTGGCAGAAGGGAAGAAGAGCAAGAAGCATGAGAGGATGGTTTCTGAACTCCAGCTGCAATCTTTACTCTGAAATGAGATCAGGAAGTGAGTGGGTGATTGTGAAGGAGGATGGCTGGGTGGCAAGGGGGAATAGTTTCAAGGGTACTGCCAGGCAGTGAGCTGGGCAACAAGTCTCAGTATGCAGTGTGATAGTAGCACATCCCACTGCAGCCAGCATCAAGATGGTACAAATCTGTTTTCTCAGTCATGATTTTTTGCTCTCTGAACGAAGAAAACTTTACTTCCACATTATTCACTGAGCAGGTGAGAGAAGCGTGTGTGCTGTCTGGCCTTTGAGCAGAAACTCTCTGTCTCTGGGGATACACTTCTACCATCCCCGCTGGAATCTCTACCTTTATGCATCTTTCCTGCACTGTGCCTTTACACATCACGGCTCAAAACCAGAGACGTCTGCAACCCCAATTCTCTTGGCACACCGCATGTGTGCTCTTAGTAGTTTAGATGCAGTTGGGCACGAAGCAAGCAACTTTACAACAGACAGTTATATACCGAAGTGACGAGTTCTCACAGGCAAACAGCTCTGCTGCCGCTCCAACCACAGGCACCAGAAACAAGGGGCGCCATTCCTGCTCTGCTGTGCAAAATGATTTGATTTGGCAGCATCGCCTCCGCTTTGTGCTGACTGACGTAAGCAGAGAGCTGGTAAAAATGCAAGGCACGATTGAATCGAACCCAGAAAAAGAGAGAAGATTTTGGAGGCAGGCGTATAATCCACACAGAGGCTACCATTTTGCTGCTGTGAGCCTATTCAGAACTGCCCGTCAGGAAATAGTTCTAGAAGCCACTAGGAGCGGCGTGCGAGCTCCCTGGCACAGCCTGTCCCGGGAAACCTCCCCGCTCTCCTGCCTTCAAATAATTTTGTTTGCAATCGCCAGAACTGTTCCTAGCCTTCACGCAGCGCAGACACATTCCAGGGTAGGGCGAGGCAAAAGGTTATGAAACTTACTCAGGTGTCATTTATTTCATGAAAGTTTGCTGGTTATTATAATCAAATGTCAATTGTCTGTAATTGCGGCGTGCAATGGAAAATCCCTACTTAGGACATGTTCTGCCACTTGCTGGTGAAGTACACTAACCCTCAACAATGAAGCAATACTGTAAAAATAGTTTTGACATGTAAGCAGGTCCAGGAGTATAATTAACACGTTTATTTTGATTATTTTTTTTTTTCTTACGGCTTTGCTGTAAGGAAACCATCCTACATTTTAAAAGGAAGATTCAGCGTAGAATTAAAGAATTCTTCCTACTCGGTTCATTTAGTAATCTAATTATTAATTAATAACACTTTATGCTTTGATGGCCTCTGTCTTGACTTAGTTTCACAAACAGAGATGAATCGTTTGGTAATCTTGCAATACGCAAACGTATTGGTGGCTTGCAGAGTAAGGATCAGATCACAGAGTTCGATTTGAGCACACCTCAGACGCTGTTATAAGACTATTCTCTGATAAGAAGCTAGCATTCAGAACTTCAAAACTAAGTAATAATTACTTTAATCCAGAAAGATTTATTGTTCCACTTGAGGAAAGAGAAATAAAATTTGGTGTAAGAACTCTGACTGACTGGCTGTTGAGCTGGGTTGGGCAGGGAAGATTACTCACTATTTTAATCTTTCTTTTTTTAAATGAAGCAAATTAATGGATTAGATATACATGTAATAACCAGATTATTCTGGGGAGTTACAGAAGTGTGGAAATGGGTTGACAATGCTAAAACTGATGAAGTAAGCTCCCAAAGAAAACCTAGTAAAAAATTCCAGTAACAGACATCTCTTTAGCCTAGCGGAAAGTGGAAAATAAAAGCATAATGACAGTTTACAGTTTGAAGCTGAGGATAAAGAAATTCAGATCAGGATCTAACCTCTGGGTCAGTTTATATATGGATGCAGTAGACTTGCCATCACTTGCAGCTTAAAGTTGGGGCTGGCTTTCTTTCTGTAAAGATGCTACGGTTCAAACAGTCACTCCGGGCTTGATGCAGAAATCACACTCTGCAGTTCTAGGGCTTGTTCTATACATATGGAAAATTATCATCCATATCTAGCCTTAAAATCTTGGAATCTTGTGGAAAGAAAAGGACTTAATGTATTTCAGCAGTAAAGCAATCAGGGTAGTTTATGAGAAGACGCACTTGAAAAATTGAGAGGGGAGGGGAAAGGAAGGAATTTCAGCAAGGATTTCATTAGCATGCCAAGTTGGTCTAATATTCCTCATTAGCATTTGTATTCTCTTTGTTTTATTTTTATTATATACTGTAGATGAAAATATATGTAATGAAAATGTGGAAAGCTTCCTTAAGCCAATGTTGATGAGTGCTTACAATTGAAATTATCTGTACTGATTTTAGCTGGCACATATATGATAAAATACCCACCTTTTATGCAGGTTTTTAGAAAAGCTGAATTAAGCAACCTGTAATAGTCACTCCAGTGATCAAATCAGCACTTTTATACATATACATTGTCACTTTCCATAGTAAGAAGTGACATGAATATGAGACACAATGGGACTTTTTTCCAACCTCTGGCTGCATGTTTTCCCATGTATATACAGTGAAGAATGGAGATTATGGAACAATTCTGAATAAAGACACTCTTGAAGAAAATGTATATGAGTGTGCACCTATAGAAAAAATATAATTATACATGCTGGTCAATTAGAGAAACCACTTATTTTGCAAAATGAACTCTGGCCATTCAGATTATTAGCAAAAAAAAAAAAGACGACTTAGTATTGTGTTTATTGATATAGAAACACACTTTTTAATATTTGCTTGTAGAACTCCACAACCACAATACAAACACTATTCCTAGAGTTAACATTTTCACAGCTTGAACTATCATGATTTTAGCTGTTATATTACAGCTCTCCTCTTTACCATCTGCATCTATTCATGTCTTTGGACTCCTGTGACTTAATTTTATACAACCCTGACCTTCATTAAATGACTTGGTTAAGGCTGATTTAGGGGCACAACTTTATTCTTATTAATATGCACGCCTGCAGGAGAAATGTTCTGCAAAAACAGCATTCAATTTAGTAGAGAGAAGAACAAAGTATTATGGTTTTGGCACAAATATCAACTCTACAGTCATAGGACGGAGAATAATTGGTTAGCAGCTCTTCAAAAAAGGATCGCAGAGTTATAATAAACTGCAAGCTGAACTTGAAATAACAGTGCTGGAGCTCTGAGCAAGATTAAATGCAGGCTGAAATTATCATGGAAGACATTTCAAGAAAGCACCTCATAATGATATATTTCATACACAGAACACAAAAGTGGTTGAAATTCAGCACACAATTAACAAACTGCAAATTATCTTTAGAGTATATTAATGGCTACAGTTAACAGTTACTGCAAATATATAGGTATAACATGAGAACTCCAGAGAATACACCCCTAGGGAGAGAGACAGACAGACAGACACGCACACCAAGTGACCATAAATGCTTCATATAGTACCGAACTTACAGGCAAAATCTATTTTGCTACAAAATGCCCCAAGTTATTGAGATATGAATGCACGTATTGATTCCACAGAACTATAAGGATCCAATCCCTGTTGGTGCCCTTGCAGGGCAGACACCTGCCTCCCTGATCAGCTTCATCTTTGCAAACACCAAGAGCTCACTACAATGACACAGCCTGGGGAGGAGAGGCGCAGAGCACAGCAACTTCAGGGAATATTGACAGCAAAAAGAATCATTCAGATGTCTAGAGAAGATGCAGAGAGGAGAACATATGAACTTTATGGAATTCTTCTCCTGAATAGTATATGTATCTATGCTTTAAGTAGTTATGTGTTGCAATTGTTTTTGTATATTATATGATTACTTGTATATGATATGATTTTCTACGTAAAAAGAAACCAAAAATGTTTAGAAAAAAAATCAGCTGGCCCATATTTAGGCTAAACCCCCAAATTTCACATGGTCCCTCTGCATCCAAGTTTGCTCAAACAACATTATCCATATTGTTTTATTTGGGTTTAACTTCTGTCCCATTCTCCTAAAGAAAAACAAGTAAAATGGGATGCCACTACACACGCTCAGAGTTGAATTAAGTCAGCATCTATCTCTTTGAAATATCAGAAATGCCTGCTAATAGTTAACCAAAAAAGTTGCACGAGATGCCCGTATGGATAATTAAAAGCTTTAGCGAATGCTTGGCAAAACAGTGGCCACTTCTCACAAAAATTCCTTCTCCAAATAGAAGGAATATTGAAAAAATCTTACCCAGAGGGTCTTTTTAAATACCTAAATTTTTATATGAAGCTTTATTTATTTATTTGAAGCAGTAGGATAAAAAATATACCTTGAAAGGCTGATTAAACTTCACCGTGGGTCACATACCCAGCTGAAAGGGGGTTTTTTGCCTCCCAGATCAGTTCATACGAATATTACTTTGCAATAACAACTCTGGAAATGATCTAGCAATACCTGGGAGCCAAAGAGCCCTGCAGCAAGAATGGAAACAGTAATATCCTCTCCAAGCAGACCCGAGGATTGTCTGGTGAGATGCCAGTTTTCTGGTGGAAAGTACCCGCATTTTTCTGGATCGGCCTACATCTCCAACCCCTTCTCTCTTCCTGCCCTCTGGCTCAGCAACCCACCTTCTTCCCGGTCCTCCCTCCACAATAACGCCTGCGTCAACATGACTTCAGAGCCTCCCAGGGGAGCATTTTGGCTGCGCTCTTGGAGGCTCCGTGCTGAGCCGTGGAGAAAGTGGCTCAGGAGCTGCTCTGTGGAGGGTGACTACACTCAGTGCTATCGGGACACCTCAAGGTCTGCTCTGAAGAGGAAAACCGTCAATGGCATAGGAATGGCGTAGAGTCGATGCCCTGCTCCCAACACTCAAGCTCTGCAATTGCTGACCGGTCGTGGCCAATCCTGCTGGACAAGAAGAGGGACCCATGCAGGTGTTTGGTTTCATCATGCGAAGAACCCTGTAGAAACCAACGCAACTCCTTCCTACAGCATGCTCCCTCATGCCCTCCTGAACTGTTAAGGAGATTGCATTACTGAATCCTAAAAGAGGGAGGATGCAATGCATGACCTACCAGAGGAAAAAATCTATATATCATACACATTATTGACACTAGCCTGGAGGGCATGTTAAAAGAGAGAAGACTTGTTGAACAAAACAATGAGAGCACCGGGAAGCTACAACAGGCTTAAAGAAAAATGACAAGCACTAGTGGTAACAGAGGACTTGAAGTGATCGAAGACAACAAACTACTTGTGCATTTGCAACACAATGTGGCTCAGAGGAAAAACCCAAAGACAACCCAGTATAGTTTTCATAGGGTGCATACTGAAACATTGCTTCATGGAACAGACAGCAAACTCTCCGGGCATGACAAAACATTGCTTGAGTATTGCATTTAGCTGGATTTATCTGCATTTATGCCTTGGAAAAAGCATGGACAAACAGAAGCCAACCTGATATGGGTTTGCCTGACAAGCAATTTTAAAAATGGAATCCAAAGTCTAATGCTGGGACCTGCCAAACCCAGCCAAAGTACATACAATATATGCTGGCTTTCAAGTGCATCTGTGATCTCAGTAGGATTTATCGTTTCGTCAAAGTCAAATACGTGTTGCTGTGCTGTGGTAGGACAGGGCCTGAGACACCAAGGAAAGACAAATTTTCTGAAGAATATGTATGAAATCATTACTGTGACTGAAGAAATTCTTTCCACCCCCTGGATTTATTTTCCAATGCCTCCAGCTAAATGAAAAGCAGAAAGCAGAAATTTTCATCAGCTCTTTCAGCACATTATAATTAGAGCCCATTTCATCATGTTAAACATCCTTTAGTCGAATAAATGCTGATTTGATCTGCAGCATCAACAACAGCAATGAACCGAAGTTATATAGCAATCCTCACGCACTTTGCTTCTAGTTAATATTGTGCACATCCCCATGACCAAGGCCAAGGCTGTGACCGAGGGGCTCAGACTGCCACCCCAGCACCTACAGTGTCCACTGGATGGGTCATCATGCTACCCACAGGTTTTACTTATTAACATTCTCACACTTCTGTGCCAAGTAAGTCCCACATCAGTTTCCGAGTGCTGAAAATTAATTACTATAACTCCTCCTTAACTTCTTTTTTTCACTTCTATTTGATACTCTCTAATAATGTTTGCTTAGTAAGCTTTTAAAGGTACATTATTTACAATTTGCTGACATAGTATGCAACCTACAGATACTGAGAACAGAGCTAATAACATTCCCCAAGTTTTAAGTCCATATTGCATGCTTTTAAAATAAACTTGGATAGGCAAACCCTTGCTCCCTTTGTATAGAGCATTATTATTGCACTGAGGAACACACCGGTGCAAGTGTTAGCTTGATAAGACTATTTATGTCAAACCTGATCCTGTAAAGGGTTTGTATAGCAAACTCCTGAATACTTGGAAAGTTTGCATAGAGAACGCCTGCAAGATTTGAGCTATTCTAGATTTTCCTTCTTCTAAATACCCCAACCATACTGTGTGTCTGATGGGAACAGAACAATACCATAAAGGTGGAGAATGGCACACATAATTTCTATAGCTAAGAAAAATAAAAGAAGGAATTTGACGGCCGCTACAGATCTGTAAGACTGGCTGTTGTTACCTGCAAACACATGCAAAAGTAGTAGATAGAAAACAGCATAAAATGCAGTTAATCTGGTTGATTAAAATAGGGCCACAACAGACTGATCGCTAATCTTTTTCCGAGAACTGATTTTCTTGACTTTGGAAACATGAAACATTTGTGACAAGTCCTCTAAGGCATCTGATATAATGGCATATAGGAGCTTACTGTTTTAAAATACAGAAGATAAAACTGCAGAGTTTTAAGGCAGGTAAGGACCTGGCAAAAGGGGAAGAGCAGTATGCAATGCTGAAAGGGAAAAATGAGAGAGCTCACCAACCTAAAGGAAGTTTGAGAGGTTATACACATCCTTGAGAACTGGTATAAAAATAGTAAGAGTAATATTTAGCAGTCCAAAGCACTCTCCACTTCGCAGGTGACAACAAAGACTTTTGCTGTAAAAGCAGTCAGTTGGAAGGAAAACAAAAAAAAAACCCAACAACATACAAACAAATAAACAAACAAAAAAGCAGATTTAGTTGAGTCTACATTTACACAGGGGATTACCTTGAAGCATCCCTCAGCTACATTCCCCCATCATCTTTGCTCCCTTCTGGCCCACGCACCTAGATTTCCACCCCAAAGAAGCACGTAGAGGGCACCGTGGGAATGAAAGGATACAGAGTTGGGTGTCTCTGGACATAGAAGTGGAACATGTGTTTGGATAAAGCAGCTGAGAAGCACATTGCCTCCCTTTATATTTATGTATGCAGAATGGCGGCGAGCTGCCAGCACGAATGACCACTCGTGCCACTGCCAGAATATGAACTTTCTGGTCAATCTACTTCAAAACTGTTTCTTGTCTTCACAGTAATTTGCATTTGTAATTCCAGCTAGAAAGGACATACATGAAAGCCTGTTGTTCCAGAGATCAAAGTTAATTGGAAACACCCCAGATTTTCAACTGTACATTGTAAGGAATGGTCTTAGTACCAGTTCCAAAGAGCCACTGGAGCACCTCGTTCTGAGAACACCCTGCAGGGCTTCAGTCTGGCTCCTCGCAAACTGCTTACTGGGGCTCACATGTGCGTTTGAATGGACTTTTTTGGACCAGCTTTAACACTGAACTTCAATATTCGGGTTTCTCTGGTTTTTGCACGGACAAACAGATTACTGGAGTGTTTGCTGCCACGCAAGTTACCTGTGCATGGAGCTGTGAGGTGTTGTGCAAGTACTACTGGCATGTGCATTTGGCTATGCAAATGTAGACATTTTATGGGGTTCATCTAAACATAGACAGCCCTAACTGTTTGCCAAGTCCTAGAAAAGACATACAGGTTAGTACAGTGCAACCCCTGACAGTTCTATCCACCGATTGAACTACATCTTCAGTTAATATAGAAATAACTAAATGTAACGTGAAAAAAAACATAATTAAGAGAAAATGTGAGATGGCATAAAATTTCCTCATCTATTTTTTCCCAAGCTCATGGCTGATAGATATCATGTTGGCCACATGCCAGAATGGGCTACATTGTGAAAGACAAGCATATTTTGCATACATTGCAATGCTACACATGGACAAAAATTTCCTTTTCTGACTGCTAGAGTCCAGGAAAACCATTTTCTTTTTCCTAAAAGCTCAAGAAAGTTAGGGAAATTTTTCAACATCAGGGATAAGTAACCTCAACAATTTTCTGAATTGGCAAGTCAAAGAAAAAAAGAAAAAGAAAAAAAACCCAAAGCAAAACTGACCAGTTCAAGTCAATAAAAATATTTGTATTTCATCATTTTAGTTTATAAATTTTTCTCTTGTTGTTGGTTAGGTAGGAGGGAGGTCAATTTAAATTCACAATTAAATTATTTCCAGAAAATATTCTAATGGGTAATTTTGACAACCTCCGAACACTTCCAAAACATTTTTTGAACAATAAACAGATCGAATCTGAATATTTCACAAAAGTTACTCTTGTTTTGACAAACTAGAGCTTGTCTGTCCCCTCTTGTCCCAAGGAAGAGGCAGATTGTTGAAGAAATTCCAGCCCACGTTATCAATTATGCAAGTTTTGTGCTTTTGCAATACCCATCTCAGTAGCCTGCATCTAGGTGGAGAATAACTAGTGACGTGTGATCTTGACCTAACAAGCTTGTCTCCATAAGAAACTATACGTCCAACTACACGTGTAAACATCACTTCAGTCTATTAATATAATCTGAAACATTTCACTGGATAAATTGAATAAATTGCTGTCATTATCTTTTTGCCTGAATCCTTCTTCTAAAAACAAAATGAAAAACTGAATAAAACACATCCCATCCAATTGCTTTTTTTTTTTTTCTTTTCTAATCTGTCTCTCCGTGATTAAGCTAACGCTTGCCCACAAAGGTTAGCCTTGGGCTCTGTTGTACAGTCACTTCTTCTGTGTTTCAACATGTTGTTGAGAGTTTTTTTAAGTTGGAAAAAACCCCAAAATACTGAGCTAGATGAAGTTACTAGGGTTACTGTTTCTTGGCTACTGTTGATATGAAAAAAAGATATATCATAATTTCTTAGGGTAAAACTATTCACAGTAACAGAATAATCCTTCCTCTGTATGAGAGTGTTAAACTTTATTACTGATGCTCTGTGCTGCCCTTACCCCCAAGTTGTTTAAAGGTTAACCAATGGCCTCAACCAAGGTACAAAGAAGAGGCAAGTTAAGCATGCCAGAACCAATTGAATAAAATACAACATAGAATAAAATACTTTTTTTTTCTTCATAAAAATAGCATGTCAAAAAAATCTAGGTGATAGTCAGCACCAGAAAAGCTTTTTCAAAAAATCAAAACTATGGAAGAAATTTTGGGTGTCCTTGAGCTTTTCATTATTTTTTCATTTTGTCCTTTTCTTTCTCCAGTATTACATCCTTATATCCTTTAATTCCTCTTCAACCTCTTGCTCATTCCTATTCTGTATTGTTTTCTCACCTGAATTCTTAGATAGAAAATTTCTTTTTGATCATTCCTTCCTTTCTATGCCCTCCACAGTGAAAATTTCTTTCTTGTAAAAAATGAAGAATTCTGGTTATTTATGAATCCTGAAGTTTCAAACTTTCTCTAAATGACACCTGGGCAGTACTTGAAGCAATTTTCATTAGCAGGATATTGTTCTGAAGACTGAGAACTAAACAGCTGTCTGGTACTAAAGATTTTTTTTTGGCTATTCAGAGTAATTTTTGAGAAAAGTCAGAAAGGGTTGGATATCATGGGCAAAACAGTTAAATTAAATGAACTGGATACCTTACCTCATCACAGCTGCCTGTAAAGTGGTGCCCTCAGCAACAATTCCAGGTCAGAAATTCACTAAAACTAGCCACTGACAGTTTGGTTTTGAACATTTTCCAATTATCTGTAATGGTCATAAACCACCTCTCTTAATAAATTTAGAGGCCTGATGGTCTGAAGTTTGCTATGCAAAATATTTCCTAGGAAGAAATCAAGCCACTTTTCAGCATCATTCAGTAAAACAAACCCGCATTTTTCAAAAGTGTATTTATGTTTGGTTTTTAAGTTAAACTTTAGTGAGGGGTGTAGAACATGTTAATGAACATATAGGAAAAGAAGCCCAAGGCCACCCTGGATTAGGGATATTTTATCTTTATTAAAATCAGGTGGTGGAATTCTAATCCTGTTCAGTGAGTGCTAAAAACACAGCTCTGAGCTACTTCTGCCTCTCTTAGTTGGCAGCTGGAATATGTCTTTTATCATTTACCTAAAACAGCTGCTAGAGAGCAGCATCTCATTCACATTTCCATCGATACCAAGACAGAAACTTCAAAATTATGGGTGCCTAAAAGTCCCTAAACAAACGGCAACCCCTTAAAGATGCTGAGCACAACTAATGTACTGGATTGCATCAGGAGTGGTGGATATTAACCCGCAATTCTTGGATTTTTATTTCTTTCCATTAAATACTTACAGACTGCTCTGAACACTGTGCTGGATGTTTTTTCTCCATTTGAAAAAGCTCCTGTACCACTGTTACAGCAAGGTTATGTCATTGTCCACATGTCTCATAATTTTTAGGAAATCCCATTTTAGTTGCTGCTTCTCATTCAGTTTTACTATAAACAAAGATGAGGAGTTTTGTGCACCGTGGAGCTTATGCTGCTCTTTATTAGCATAGAAATGGAAATGAAACACCGACCCTCCCTCTTTCATTGTGCTTCATGCTGACTCTTCTATACATGCTGATATCCATGACTTCTTACCTCTTTAATAGCAGAAGCAGAAAACCATTCTCTAGCCGTATTCAATGCAAACTATTGCAAACATCACATGGTAGAAGAGATTTTATATAGTCCAGGTCAATGTTGGGCTTGTGTTCACTTTGTGTATGCCATTTCGACCATGGATGTAATGCGTACTTGTTTGACCCTACTTTGTCTTGCAAAGACTGTGAGTTAAGGAACCCTACCGTAGATCATTTGCTGAAAGTCTCACAGATCTGAGAACATGTTTTAAGCTAGAAGTACAAAATAAATGTTAAAGTTGGGCAGATTTGCTAGAAAGCAGAAATAACTGTGGCCGTCACTTTAGCAGCCCGGTAGAACACAAACGTTCCCAATGATATAGTGCAGTACCAGCTACAAGCTCTGCGGCCCTTCCCTCTACAGCACAGCTGCTTGCTGGTATAGAAAAGAAAGGAGGCTTTCCCTACCCAGGGAAGCAGTTGCATTTTGTCAGTCGGACACAACCTGCTTATATACGTCCACAGGAAAGGAAGAGTTTGCCGGCAAGGGAAACCACCGAACAACTAACCAGTTTTCGCCCATTTCCAGTTTATGGATCCACTTGCAGAAAGCCAACAAACACCAGCATCTCAAGGAGGGACTGAAGGGGTGTTTGTGCCAAAGGATTAGGAAGGATAACCAAGCAAGTCCATAGGAGGGAAATATTTGCCAGCCACCTACACTCAGGACCACTCCACAGAGGCAAACACATCTTCAGCTTTTATCATGGGCTTCAGTAGAAACTGATCTGATTTTGTCAATCACAGCTCCTCAATGTACAAGCGAGGGGATGAATATCCCAAATAGTCTGGCCACATACATGCTGATCTTGCTAGCTGCTGGTGAATACATAATGATATTAAGATGTCCTGTATTTATGTGTATGTGCATTGAACAAACATGCACTGTGATGATAACAAGTGCCGCCAAAACATCTTACTTACTGCAGTCCAATCCACCAGCCTTCCCTCTCTATCTGGTTGTCTGTGTGGCTACTTTTTAGTAAAAGAGCTCTGGAGAGCAGGAACTTTCTTTAGCTTTGGCAAATAATTTTATAATAATATTTCAGTAATTAAGGACAGAATTCAGTTAATAGCTGTAGCAAGAATTTTAATTTATTCAATCTGCTTTTAAATGTCAGCAGTGACTACACATTTGAAGTTCTGTTGGGCAACTGGTTCCATAACGTCCAGACTTAATTAAACTGCAATCAGGATAAGACAAGTCAAGTAACCTACCAAGGTGGATCTCAATATACATAAAGCAAAAAAACTAGAGTGGCCATTGGTAGCGAGCACAAAACCTCAACACTAGAACAACCTTCCAAATGAATAGGAGCTGACGAGTTCCGCTTTGGCTTTGCCCTTTGATATTTAGCCTTTACTAGGCAGAACATATTGGAAGGGACACTCACTCAACATGAGCTTAGAAGCAGGAGCCAGACCTCAGAATTTTGCTAGCGGGATTTTGAAACCAAAAGCAGCAAGAGGCAGAAACCAAGAATTTCAGCTCCTTTGCCTTGAATGGGCAAAGATGTTTCTTCCAAAATGTTCCTTCCTTGTTTACTTTTTCCATCCAGAGGGGGCAAAAAAAAACCAACCAAACCATCAACAAAAAAACCCCAACCTCAAAGTCAGCCACAATGTTCTGCACGTGATCTTCAGTTGCTATTTGCAGCATAGGAAGGACTGGAGGGAGGGAGATGAGAAACAGTAATTTTCATATGCCTTTTTATGGGTAATCATCTATGTTATCCCCACTGTTAGTGCAATAACGCCTATTTCATCTTCATGCCATACAAGATGTCTGGAGTCCTTTGAAACTGAGAGATAATTCACTTTGCACCTGAAAGGCACTCCACTGTTAGTTGTATCTAGCCATATTTAAACATTGGAATTTCTTTTTCTTCCAAGGGGACAACAATAAAATGACTTGCTGAATACTGACTCAAAGGGGAGAGCCACTTTCTACCACTTTTTGGCAATACCCACCTCTTCCTGGCAAGTGTCGTGTCTCTATAACCATTTGAGTGCCCCAACACAGACACACCCCAAACATTTCTGAGCAGGGGGGATCAGATCATTAAGGAACAATGAATGCAAAAAGACAAGAAGCAGGGGGGGATAAAAATCACAGTTTATAATAAAGGCATTAAAAATAAAATGTTCCTGTGCATTTGGGAATAGTGTATCTGAACAATTTCAAATTCAGAACGCAGAGAATGAGAAGAAATTTTCCAAGATGACATAACTATCTGGCAAGTTTACCTGTGCTCTGCTCCCTCCAGATATTAACATAGAATTTTCCACCAAAAGGGGGGAAGAAATCTCCTTTATTGTTGCCTCTTCTGGTTCTTTCCCTTATAGCCTCCTGTTATAAGGAAACATCACCCTTTCAAGCTCTATGAAATATGTGATATTATTGTTCCAGTTGGGAATTAATAGCATTTTCATAGAATTTCAGATGTCACACAACTGTTGAAGGAAGCGAACTGGAAAGCATAGAAGTTTCTAGCTAAAATATTGAACAAAATGACTCACCAAAAGTGGCTTAAATTGGTGTTCATTTTTATTATAACAATCAATGTTAGTTCCATATTATGTATCCAATTTCAACTTTCTAACTGGAAAACATCAAAAGAATATTTTTTTTATTTTAATTAAAATTTTATTTATCAGTAATGCCCAATTTCGCTGATTAAAAAAAGGGATGAAAATTTATCAAGTGATTGCAACGTTAATTGTCACAAACCAGCAAACTCTGTGGCAGGAGAGGTACACAGGTTCCTAAATTCTGTTTAGGTACCTCACTACCAATGAAATCTACAGGTATTAAGCCCTTCTAGGAATCTGCGGCTCATGCCCTTCAGGAGAGCTGGGTGGAACAGGTTAGATGCCATGATGTTCCTGTGACTGGAACACAGTCATGTCAGTGCACAAATGCCAAGAGTTTTTACACCTTTTTAAAGATTAGGGACTTGTGATTCCCATGGCTTGGTGAGTCGGAGACCAGAATCGAAGATCAAATTCAAATTTTATACCTAAAGGTTTAGCTAAACAGTGGTTTAGATTAAAAGGCTCTTATACAACCACAAATTAATAAACCACCTGCAGGAAATCCTTAGGTGACATTTTATTTTATGCTGGAGATCAGACTAGAAAAATCACGAAGTTCTCTGCTGATCTCCATACATATACTGAACTGTGAATCCAGGTCTGATCCTGTTCATTAAGTTTTGTTCATTATTTCCTGTTGAATCAGGCTTCCAAATTTGGCTTGCAAACCACTCCTGTTAAATCTTCTCCCTATACCTGCAGCAGAGAGCCCAGATGTAGAAACAAATGTTTTCACTTAGGCAGGTTTCAGGGATGATGATTTACAAGAACTGACTGTTAAAAAGACAGTTGCTGATCTAGCTTATCATAACAGTGTGTCATAAATGTGTACACTGTTGGGGCAGGGATTACCAGTTTAACCTGGGATATTATTTTTTTTTGAGATTGGCTCTGGAATAGTTACCTGCCTGGCAAGGTTCTAGTTTTGATAATTGGCTTGTGACTGTTTCTGGCATAAGTTTCTCAGGGGACTGAAATTTCAGGAATACTGCATGGAGAACTCATACAAGCATTTAATAAGCTAGAGAGGCAGGTGGTAAGAAGAAACCCAAAGGATGCAAGACAATCTGAAAATGCAACATGATTTGAAAATGGAGGAGCAACAAGAATTAAAAATCCATTTATCTAATCATGTTATGCATGATCACATCCACTTGTTTTCTCTCTGCTTTCTTCCAGCCTCTCACTCTCCTCTTATAAACAAGAAAACACCATCCCACTGTCTTTTCTAACACACTTCATCATATTGTAATATACACATGAAGGCAAAGGGAATCTTTGTTGCTTCCATTTTGTAGGCAGAATCCATGTGGTCTTTATCTGCTACTTTGAACTTTTTTCTACATGATCTGCTTCTCTCAGATATGAAGGCTTCTTGCACAACTATGTCTTCCTTTAGAAATATACCCCTATTTGTAGACATTCTTTCTCATAACTTTTGTGCAATTACCCCTCTCATAGTCAAGCGCTGTGGGATGTTTTTTCCCTCTGGGCTTGGTATTTAAGTAATTTCTACCTCTGAGAAGGGATAAATAATCTCACTGTCCTCTCTAACAGGTTAATGCAGTCAATATGCTACAATCATAGTGACTTTGATAGTTCTCATCTGAGTTCCCCTGAAAGACATGCTCCTAACCCAAAGTAACAAACAACAATTTCCAAAACTGAGTCCAAAACTGGATTTCCCTTAATCCCAGACCCCATCCCATCATTCAGAAGGAGTGTTCTCACTACTTTAATATAAACATTTTTTTAATCAAAAAGCCTTTTCCTCATACCTTCACTTCCGTGAACCTTGAACAAGATGCTTTCTATAAGAATCAGCCAAGCTTTAAAAGGCCTCCTTTACAAGCAAGATCATGGGAAGATAGACTCAGATTTGCAGGAACAGCTCATGTCACTCAAGTAAGTCCAGCAGGAATCAGCCTTTGCCTTTCCCTCCCTGCTCTCTGTAAATTTCTCAAGCCCAATCATTTTCTTAATAATACGGAGCTGTTACAACAGCCAAAAAGCTCTACCTCCATTGAGATGCTTATATTTCTTTTTATTATTATTATTTTAGTAACAAGCCAAGAAAGGAAGGGAACTGAGAAAATGAAAATTCTTTTATGTGAAAGCACCCAAATCTGAAGCCAATTAATCTACAGAAAACAACTACCTCTATTTTAAGGTGACAAAATACTCAGGACCATAGATCACACAGTAGGCACCTCTCTGTGCCTGTTCTCAAACTCTGGAATATCAATAAGATTAGATAAAATTGTTTAAAAAACAAACAAAAAATCAAAACAAAATACCTCAACCCTACACAACTTTGTATTCACAATATAACCATAAATCAGGCTTAAAACACTTCTGTTTTCTAGGCTGCACCAATAACACAGGAAAATAGATAATCTCCAGAGAATTGGAACAACAGCTCCTTTTATTTTTATCATGTTTTGGGACCACTTTTGTCTGAGGGGGAACTGCTGGGAAATTAACTTTTCAGAGATGCATCCATAGAAGGGTTGGGGTGGGGGGAGTGCACTCTGACAAAGAGCCTGATTCTACTTCACTGTCTAGTTTATGGCTTCCACACACACCTGAGAAGGATAAACAACCCTCTCCTTGAGTGCTGGACATCTCAGCCATAAGCGTTACATAAAAAGCAACGTTAAATGCAAGCAGGTTGCAATATGCCCACCTACTCAATTATAAGGACGCTCCACCCACATGCTGCCAGAGATACTAACCAGAGGTAACATGCTGAACTGCAAGTTTAGATCAGGGGAGAAGTCTGTACAGCTCTTCCACGTTGGCTAAATAGTTAATTTCAAGAGCAGAGAGCTAGGCTGGTTTTCCCCTGGGAAAGGATGCTTTGTGATATCCTCCTAAGCAGAAGCTCTACAGTAGCCTAAGCCAATGCTGGTTATAGAAAGCCAGCCCTATGGAGCAGGACTTCAGAAAAGCTCATCAAATATGTCTGGCAACTACTTCCAACTATGTTGCACGTGGACAACCTCATTAAATTTAATCAAGCAGACTTATAGGTGCAAGCAGGACAGAGATCTCTTCTACTGGGATTTGAACTGCCTCCACTCAAGCCCAGTATTTGGATTCAACACCTTTCCTAAGCAGCAAATGTACACACCACAAGACACAAGAGACCACATCACGAGTAGTATTACCTTCTTTTTTTGAAGAAAGTTCTCCTGGTTGGCACTGCTTTTCCCAATGAAGTTACACCTAGCAGGTGTGCTGACTTTGGTAGGCCTAGAAAAGTAAAGTTGGATGGAATTGCAAACTAAACAGAAGACCACGGAACCGTTATTCACCATCTGATAGCCATGAATAGGCATAGCTGCCTCTGAAAGTGCTCACCTAGCCACATCAGTGTTCTAGAATTGTTTCTTAATGTAAAGGAGAAAGCCTTTTACCTACTTTTAGCCTTTTCCCATGGCCAATATTACTGTCCTGTAATAAGTCATATCTGAGTAACAAAGTAAACAACATTACAAAATAATTTCTGAAGCCAAATATCTGATAAAGATGATTAATGCCTCATGAAATACCCAAGTCATGTTTGCAATAACTGCAATATTTGAGATGGATAAGAGGAGAGAATTATAGGATTTGCTGTAAGGTTGAATTACCTACAGGAAGTTCATATGAATGTCACGTTACCATCTAACTCGCTGGTACCTGCCAGGAATAATCCTTAAGAGCTGGTTTATTTGTTTTCCAGATTTTAGAAAGTGAACATTCTGCGTTTTGAGATAGATTTTGTTAAGCTACGTTCGAAAACACACTCATTCATGAGAGAAACTATATCAGTCTAGAAACTACTGCAAAAATATCAGAATCACCCCCTTATGAACAGAGTTTTGGGGTATTCTTGAATTACTGCCCAAACCAAAATATCACAATGTTTGTTCAAGACTAAGTTTGCCAGCAAGTACAGCATTCTTCCAAAGAAAAATGACGCATTTCTTATTCTGAATAAGTCTTGTGGGTATGGTCTGTAGTTTCCCAACACAATAAAAACCTAAACGCTTGGCACATGCTTTGGGAGAAAGAAAACTGAAAGGTACCGTCTTAGAGGGCTTCAACCATTTTCTATCATATGTAGTTCACAGACTACAAACAGAATTATGAATAGCTTCCTTTCTTTCCCCCCTACAACTGGATAAAGAAGCTGTTCTCCTATTTATAATCATAATCTGGCTTAGTAGCTAGCTAATGCACAATATGATAACATTTGATGAAAGGAGAATAGGAAAGAAAAGTTGTTATTATTGTTGGCAGCCACCTGCTCTGGAGTTCTCATATTTATTCATGTAAAATTATCTATTACATCATTTTGTTAATAATGACTGAACGCTTTGTAGGTATTGTTGTACGCTAAAATCACAACTGGAGTTGTTCTGACTGGACACAACTTAACTGTTTTGTTTTGCTTTCACAATGCCTTAGGTTCTCTCTTATAATCAGTCACTTCTCTGGTGCTAATGAAAAGCCTTGCCGCAAATACACCAGCTTAATTATTATTCTATGACCACTCCTATACCCCCCAGCCCCAAACTGCACCAACAAGAACACTGGTGGCAAACAAGCACAAACAGGGCATGAAAAAGGTCAAAGAAAATTTGTTTTCAACTTTAAATGAGTGTCCTTGTAAAACTCTTTCCCGCACCTGCTGAGTCCTTATAACCCCTAGAATTTTCCTAACTCCTGCAAACCCATTGTTTCACATAGAGATGTAAGGAAGAAATGTCAGGAAGATGAAAGCTGGCACTGAGGAAGATCCTTCTCCACCCACTCACACCTATCATGCAAAAACTCCTTGAATAGTAATGTAATGGGGGAGCAACGTGGGCAGACTTTTCTCCATTTCTAGTGCAAACAAGCAGAAACGGGGAAACGCCTTGCGGGTCTAACCAAGTGCAGGGGATACAGCTGAGTCACCACACATTATTTTGCACAAGTTAGTCCTTTGTAACAGGCTGCACGGTTGCCTTTTTCTTAAGATGTGCTGCAATATCCAGAGCCGCTTGCAGCTATCACCCAAGAGTGTGGCGTTTCAGCACACTCAGGCTTTTATCCAGACTTTTTTTTTACCCGCCAGAAGTCTCAGTAATTAATGGAGACACCCTCACTTGAGCCCTTCCTGTGTGATTACAAAATCCTGGAGCAGGGAATGGAGCATGCCTATCTCCCAAGGCTGAACAGTGAGGACCCTTTGTTACCCACACCCAATCTGATATTAGACTACCCTGCTCTATACCTACATACATTTTTTTGGAAGTACTTGTCAAGAGTGACAGTTTTGCTAACAAGTGGTAGGACAGAGGAACTTCAGAAAACACGCAAGCACAAAAACCCACAGTAAATGAAAGACTTTGCAACTGATCATCTTTCTTTTATTTACAAGTAAAAAATAAACTTGTGTGTGTCAGGAATAAATGGAAATCAGCCTCCAGCCTTCACAAATGAATAATCATGTGTAGAAAACATAGTGTTTTTGTTAAAGATGTAATTTGCAATTAACTAAGGAACAAGAACTATTTCTTCTAGAGCCAATCTAGTGAGGTTTTTAAAACTGGCGTATTCTGATCTCATCTGTTTCCCTATGGGCAGAGAAGCCAATCTGGAGCTTTCCTGGTGCAGATCAAAGTGACGGCTACAAATGCTAGTAAAACAAAGTCTCCTCTAGTGTCAGGCAAAACAGGATAAAAAACAAGCAAGAAATTCAGCACAAGGTTATAGGACAAAATGAGAGAGTACTTCTGCCATCCCAAGAAAGATGAACAACTACTAAAACTTGGATTCCAATAAACACAACATTATTATGACAGCAGACTGGTTACCATATATGTGTCAGCTCCCTGGGGAATCCAATTTTTATTTTCCTTCCTGTTCAGGGACAGTTGTTCATATATTTATTTGCATTGCCATAACGCGGAGATGCAGGCTGTGATCAGAGGTCCATTGTGTAAGGTGCTGTACACACAGTTTATCAAAACAGCCTCCGCTTGAGAGAGCCTCCAGTCTAAACAGGGAAATTCTAGAAGCCCCAAGAGGAAACAAATGCTTGTAAGGCTTCCAAAAGAGAACCAGAAAGTCTTTGGAAAAGCATCTTTGGGGGGTATTGCAGACTAAACGGAAATCTTGATGTTCTCATTTCAGTGATATATTTCCTTGGATTTGTGTCATTAGGAGTCTTCCCTGGATTTTCTCAGCAATTACATCAAAACAGTTTCAGATAATAAAATTTAACTGAAGCTCAACGTTGTATCCATAGCAAAGCTTAACCAGAATCCCCTTCTATCAGAGAATTAGTTGTTTAATTACTCCTCACAATTCCTCCTCAAACATCAGGTGCCAGAAATTCCTTGGTTACTTCTCATCTGCAAACATTACAAACTCTACCTCCCACCACTGTTTGTTCCACCTTCCTTGAAGACTAAGGGAACTTGGAAAAACAGAGAAACCTTGTCCACATAAGTGACTGTCACACAGGGGAGAGAGCAATAAAACATTCTGAAGGCAAGTCTACCAGGGTATTTTCAAAATTAAGGCCTGAAATATCTTGAGAAGGACACCTGGAATAGCCTTTTCAAAGAAGATAATGCCCAGCTATGTTTACGTAATAAAGAAGAGCAAAAGAATAAAACCAGGTGTGTTCTTATACATATAATATTTCATCCACTCTAAGACAAAATGACTGCATATAAGGCACAATGGCACTTCACCCTCTAAACACAAACATGCACTGGAGAAAGCAGTGTGGGTATTTTAAGCAGAACAGAAATAAATGGTGAATAGGAAAAGGAGATCTGCATTACTGGGAGCGCCACTGCTTGAGGACATATTCCTCCTTCTCTTTTCCAGAATACATAAGGACCAAGAGAGGAATACAAAAATTCAAAGGTAATGCCAAGGTGATGCTTACCTTCACGTTCACAAGGAATTAACAGCATCTTGAATTGCCTTGTCTTTGAACCTCCTCTCTCTTTACTCAGCAGAGGCTCGATCCCTTTGGACTCTGCATGGACTTCAGGATTCTCCAGGATTCTGTGAAAAAAAGAGAGGTCGATAGATTGAAATTATGCTTACTCTTGGACAGTGTTGGTTGGTGGAGTTTCATTACTTAAACTGTAGATCTGCATTACATTTCTGCCCTACAAGTTTGTAAGAAGTGGAGATCTTACAAGGATTATTACTTTTGTTGGATATGGTGGAGGACAAGGTGGAAAAAAGGAGAGAGTGAAAGCATTTGTCACTGTTTATTCAGACCAAGCAGCAACCCCTTAGCCTTTCATTGTAAATATAAGTAATACACATTTATATTTCTATAAAAATACTGCTGCTAGATTAGTGGACAAAGCTCTGCCACAGAAAGTTGTTAAAGAATTCAGAGGCAGTACTTAATTGACAGAAGATGTAAAGTAAATGCTAGCGATTTCATCACTTATGAAGCTTAAGTTCTGATCCTGTATTTTAACAATTGAACACAATAAAATTACCTCACTGAAGTCAGATTGAAAGTGTGTTGTTTTTCTTTTAAATGAAAAAATGGCGTAATAACTTTTGCACTGGTAGCAGTAAATGCCACCACAAATAATTTATTTTTTCATACACCATCTCCTGAATTGCAAAAAATGTTCATCTCTGCTAGAACTGGACAAGCTAATTTTGTAAAAAGCAGAACATGCCTAATTTAGTATTGGGATTTATGTTCTGAAGCTTTCAAATCTCCTGTTCACCTTCCTGTCAATCACTGAAGTGAATCAACCTTTTAGTGGAAGCAACTTCATCTAGTCTTGGTGAGAAAAACCCGGTATAAGAAAAGCTAGTTCAGCAGTACAGCAGCCCAACGTGCTATGGTGCAGACAGGAGACCCTAAATTCTTTACTTATCAACTGACTCTAAAAAATGCAGAAGAGCAAGGGGAGAAGACAGCCCAAAGGTATTTGAAAGAAAGAAGTCAAGGGCAGAATAGTAGGGAAGCTGACGATGCAACTTGGCCAACTTCATCACTGTAGGCTTCTGGTAGCCTTCCAAGAAAGGTGGAGACTGAAGAGTTATTGGAAAAAATATGCTAAAGCATTGTCATGTAGGTGCTTTTATAAATTTTGCCAATAACAAATTCCTAGACTGTAAGAGTTTTACCTAACATGGATGCAACATTCATTCAAACCAGCTGCTGAGATCTTATGTGATTGCAGTTATTCTTAAACCATAGGTTTGTTAGTGTGGTGAGGTTTTTTTGTTTTGTTTCTGTGGGGTTTTTGGGTTGTTTTGGTTCTTAAGTTGAAGTCTGAGTAGCAAATTGAGTCTAAAATATCGTGCTGAGTGCTTAAGCCATTTCCATTCAAGCGAGGCTAGATGTTTGTCTACGGATTTGAACTGAAGCAAAATTTCTACAATCACTGGAAAAACAACTGACATTTTAACAAAGCACTGAAGAGAGAAAAACCTGGAATTTCCTAGCTGCTGTCTCTATTACTTCACCTCTCTTCATCTGACCATGTTATTTCTCCCTGTAGCATTAACTGGATCTACTGTAAAATCTACACAGTAGACAGAAAGGTTCCTATGCTTTGGATCAGGTATTTTAATCTTGGATATTTTTTCCTTCTAGTGAAGTTTTAAGGCTTTGAGGGACATGCAGCCTTTGTTATGACTCACACAGGAATGAACTTCAATCTAAATTCACTAAATTAAACCTGTTATTGCCAAGGACCACAATGAAGAGTAATATTTATTCAATATGCTTTCCACTAAGGCCAAGGACTAAGGTCATGGTTTATGGTTGTTTCTTATGTAATGAACATCAAATGAAAGATGCAAAAGGATTCCATTTTAAGACAGAGTTAAAACGAGCTATTTAATATACTAAAAGCTAGTGTGTACTGTATTGCAAATTGTCAATGTTCCATGAGGTCAATTGCTACCTATGCCATTAATGAAATAAAATGGATTGAGTTTCAAAAATAACCTGCAAGCTATTGAGAAATGATTTCTGCAGCCCCTCAAGATTAACTGCCTATTACAGCTTCACGGCAGATAAAGTTAGTGTGAAACTCTCCCTTGGTTGCACGCTGGATGGGAACATGCACCTTGAGTCTTCCAGCCTCAGTATGAGGTTCTCATGAGCTTAAGCCACCAAGCGAAGCTCTGCACTTCCTCCAGGTTCACACAAAGACCACATAATACCACAATTTTACATTCTCTGAATACCCACAAGTCAGGTTGGCTGCAAAACTGGCCTAAGTTTATGCAAAAGATGCATGAATATTGCAGACAAGTTAAAACTTCTCACAGCCTTTAGTCTGCATGGAAATAAACTATTATCTACCCAGCTACATATGATGGCAAAATTTTCCCGCCTGCACATTTCCTGCATATTTTCTTCTCGTTCTGGTATTTCTTAGCCTATTATGTGGTAATCGATTACCACCACCAGGTAGATAAAACATCTTAGACAGCTTTCACCTGGCAAGTATGGGAGAATTGCAGGGATAATTAATTATTGTTATAACATGCAAATAAAAGATATTGCTTTACAGCTGGAATTTTTCATAGCATTGTGTAATTATACAAAGACTTAATCTCTGGTTCAGGAAGTCTCACAACCACAAATCACAGGAGGCTGGAAGAGCATCACTGCTTCCTTGCCCTATCCATATACTCTTTCCTTAGGCACCTACATTTAACCCCTTTGGAGTCAGGATTCAAAGCTACAATAACCTTTATTCTGGCTTGGTACAGCCATTCTTTTGTGTAAGTGAGCACAACTTCAGAAGGACATTTTTAGACTATTTACTTTCTTTAATCCAAATGTAAATCCTGTTAGATTGCTCTTCCATTAAGTGTACAACATGAAAGTGGAATCAGGGTTAGAGGAAAGGTATCTGAATAGGGAGCCCAGTCCCATCAGATTTAGTTGATTCTAGAAATGGCTGAATTCAGCTCCAGGAAAAATGCCAGCATTGATATCGTAACAAAAAACAGCCCTAAGATCCCATTAGGAGGTCAAAAATGAAGAAACCCGAAATAGCATAAGTGGGAAGGAAAACTGACCACTGTGCTGGTCTAAAGAATTAATTTTTTTTTAATATTTAATTTCCTTCTCCACATAAAAGTTTCAGGCATTTTAGAATAATGAGCCATCAAGAAATAAAGGTGCTTGCTATTCGATGTTTTCAACTGCCAAGCAAACGTGTCTGACAGGGCTCAGGTCTTTAAAGAAGTACCTAGTTCCTCCAGTGGGTCACCTTTTCTTCTCCATCAGCTGCTACTGTCACTCCACCTATTGGCTTGGAGTCTCTATTTTTATGTAGGCAACAGTTCATCTAATCTCTACCATTCCAAAACATCAAGTCTTTGCCTAACATGTAGGGTTTTTGTTTGTTTGTTTGTTTTTGTTTGTTTTGTTTTTTTTAAAAAAAAAGCTGAAGGACTGGGAAAATATTCCTCCCATTTTAAGAGAAATACTGGGGTTTTTTCTACCTTTTTTACTTCAATAAAAAAAAATTCTAATCACCACTCTACTTAAAAAAGCTAAAAAGAAAGCAGAAACATGGAAAACAAAATTACAGACTTGTGTCTCAGTGTTACCACAGGTGCTTATCAGGACACAGGCTTTGAAGGACAGTTTTCCCATAGTCCCATCTCTCTTAAAGTCTCTCTTCCAAGTTTATTACAAGTGCCTAATGAAAGAAGAGTTCACGATGCTTCTTTCTCTGTGAAAAACTTCTATTCTCATCCTCATGTTTATTTAAGAAAAGTTGTAGGAACCAATTATGTTTGAAAATTCTACTCCTCCACCAAATTTAGCTAAAACGAAACAGTAAGTTCAAAAGTTCCCAGGAGGGTTGTTCAGATGGACAGGCACACACAAGTCTACAAACACACAGGCAGTGGTTTTGGCTCATTTCTCTAGGAAAACCAGAAAGAGAAGGAATCTCTGCTCAAAGATAGGCTGAGAGTCTTCTGCTAAATTAAGCTGAGAGTATTAAATGGTCACACCATTAGAGAAGAGGTGGCATAAGGTTTACATAACCCAGCCATGTAATGGCATTTAACGTGCTGCTTAGCAGAGCACCAGCTCTACAGCCAGCAGGAGCAACAACCAGGAAACAAGCAGGTGGGAGGAGATAGGGAACAAAAGAAAAGAAAAAAAAGAAAGAAAAAATAAAAGGCCTTTGCTAGCTGATTGATGGATTGATGTGATTAATTGCCACCCACACAGGTAGGTGTTGCTACTGTTTATTTAGCACTCTGCCAGAAACAAATGATTGGGATTCCTTCTGGTTGCTCCATAGGCTTCGTCTACCTGGAAGTCAAAACCGGTTGTTATCTTATGCATCACCACTGACTAAACAAAACATCAGGAATGTAAGATAAACAATCCTAAACAGCTGGATGGCAGGGACACTGCATGCTGACAGGGAGCCATGGGCAGAGAGATCCAGCTATCTCTTCTTACAAAGCTCCTTCTTTTCTACTGTACCTCCTTCCTCAGAAGGATGCTACTGTAGCACTAAGAGACTCATAGAGATGTATACTCTTGGAAGCTTGTGGGCTTGAAGATTTAAAAGGATCTCCTCTGTGCGCTGCAACGGCTGGCAAAGGCAAAGCAAAGAGGGAGGGCAAAGGGGAACAAAAATGACTTAGCAGGGTTGTCCTGCTGGGGAAGGAAACAAATTCGAAAATGTAAAGATCATGCAAAAGATGCTTGAAGCAGGAGCTGCTTTGATTTTGGTTTTTGGTTCTGTACTCGTACATCCTGCCTGAACCTCTGAGTCTAATAGGAACTGTTGCATTTACAAAGAGTAGTCGAAAGGGGAGACTGTAAAATATTCTAACATAGAATGTAGAATAAATACTCATTTTCATCCCATAAATAGAGATTTCAAAAAATCTTTTCCAACTTCAGTCACGTGTGAGAAGTATATTTTGAATACATTTGTGCAAGTGTTCAAAGGTTCAAGGCCTCTTCCCTTTTACCCACTGGCACATGTAAAGACGTTACTGCTCCTCTCTTAGAGTGGTTAGCATTTCAAGTATGGGTAATCTTCCTAGCGATCTGATTTATTCTCACCAGTTTCCACATATTAAACATGGCAACAGTATGCACCAAGGAAACAACAATATCTAAAGATGCATCAAATGTTTTTAAAGGTTTCATTTTCAGTCTAGCTAGCAACATTTTTTTCATCATGTCAGGAGTTCCCGACTTCTCACCAAGTCTGTGAAGGCAAATCTCTTTTAGTAACACGCACAGCTCCATGTCTGTTCTCAAGAATCAACGCACGCATAGATACTCAGCTAGTGCAAAAGAAAAATCTAGACTATAGAAAAGCATACTTTCAGTCAATAGTCAATGCCTAAGAAGAGAGACGGTGTGGGAGAAAAAGGGGTAAGTTGGCCAGCAGATCTGTTATAAAAGAAAAGCCATGAACAGAGCTTGGAGCACTTTGTGTCATGCTGCTTCAGTGCTTTATCTTGGCCAGGGAACATTCTGAGTGTGGCTTTCCCAGCTGAAAATAGGTGTCTATTGTTTTCACTTTTGGTAGGAAGCCAATTAGTTGTCAAACAGGGTCATCACAAAAATTGTTAGTGTGCACAGCAAAAAAAAATATATTTTACTTACATGTTCACTTTGTCAGAAACAAATTATAATGCAAAAATTTCCAGTGAGAATGGGGCAAGGATTATATTCTTGTTCACGGGGCAATCAAGATGTAAACCTTCCGGTTAAGCTAGACTTGAGCTGATGAGGAAAGCGGGTGAGGATTTATAGAAGAATGGTCTGTAACACCCAGAATAGGTGTTACACATAATGTTTTAAATACTACAGGACAACTCCTCTTACATAATTACACCACCTCTGTAACACCTGGGATCCAATATATACAGTCAGATATCAAGATTATTATTTTTTGTTCTCGGTGATATTTGCAGAGGACATGAAGAAAACTGCACTGTCACGGTCATGTGAAGTCAAAGTTGCACAGCACCAGAAAGGATAAATCTGCACTAGCACTGACCAGCAACAACAGATTTGAGATAAATCACACGCCTGTTTCCGCCTATTAGCATTGCAGCATTCTTTCAGTATGTAATTAACACTGCTTACCCGTCTTGGCCAATATCTGTCTGCCCAATATGTGGCATTAAAACTAATCACTCAGGCATTGCAACTGCCACATTTCCAGTTCAGGGATATACACTGACCCAACCACCTCAGCCTTCATACTAGCCAAACTGACCATCAGCAGAACAGTTTTCAGTAAGAACACTCACAGCATTTCCAACCCTAATGAGCAGCTGCTTGGGCAAGAGTTCCCAGGCTGCCCTTGGAAGTGTGGGTGTGGCTATGTCCAGCATGCCAAGACCTATCATGCCTGGGGCCTCCGAGACTGGTCATTGCATGTGTACGGTATGGTGAAGGGTGTTGAACAGCTGATGCATGGATGACCTTTCTTAATATTGCTTAAATTCTTAATCACTTGCTTTGCCTGGCCACAGCAAAGCTAACCATTAGCATCAGAGACAATGGCAACCGAAGGCACAGGAGCTCTAGGCTACCTGTGTAAATAGACCTCCAAAAGGTTAGCAAAGGCCAGTGAACATTGTGGTCTACCAGCTTGTCGTGGTTTAAGTCTGGTAGGCAGCTCAGCCTCACACAGCCACAGCGGAATGGGGCAGGGAATCGGAAGGGTAAAAGGGCAAGAACTTGTGGGTTGAGATAAAGACAGTTTAATAGGTAAAGCAAAAGTTGCATGCGCACACAGAGCGAAATAAGGAATTAATTCACTGCTTCCTATCAACCATCTCCAAGAAAGCAGGGCTCCACCACATATAACAGTTATGTGGGAAGACAAATGCCACCACTGCGAATGTCCCCCTCCAGCTGCCTCCTTTACTGCAGCTTTTATTGTTGCACATGATGTTATATGGTATGGAACATCCCTTTGGTCAGTTTGGGTCATCTGTCCCAGCTGTGTCCCCTCTCATCTTCTTGTGCACCCTGAGCCTACTCACTGTTGGGGCAGTACACGAAGCAGAAAAGGTCTTGATGCTGACTAAGGACTGCTCAGCAATAACTAAAACATTTCTGTGTTATTGACACTGTTTTCATCACAAATCCAAAACAGAACACTATTCAAACAATTATGAACAAAATTAAACCTATCTCAGGCAAAACCAGTACACAGCTGAGGGAGTTCAGGAAGACCGTGTAATTTGCCCATGCCAAATAAGCAAACCCATGGCTACATCAAACCTAGGTCTGAGTCTTCTACTCCACTGTTGTATATATCACACCATGGATAAACATTTCTTACATCTATAGTATCAACTTTTATTCCTAGCCAGATTTTCATTTCCTAAGACCACCATGTCTGTACAAGGCTCCACCTGCCCTGCTAAACCCCTGGTAGGCACAAACTCTTCCCCTGCTCACTGAGCTGGTGTGCCTGATGGTCAGGCAGCGTGCCGTGGCTGAGACAAACCTGCTTTAGATTTTGGATTCAGCCACCACCCCCGGGCACTGCTGAACCAGGCCCTTCCATCAAGGCAACAACAAGTCCCCGTGAATGCTGATGGAAGGAAGAACTCGCACAGTACAGGCTTGTTTTCACTTCAGGAAAATGAAGTACATGAAATAAGGATGAGGGACACTCCACCTCTCGGCCAGGCTTGGCCAGAGATACCCAAACCAAATGATATTTTCCTCGATACATCTCTTTTATGTTTACCACAAGCATATGTGACACATACGTTTACATTCTCTTTACAGTGGTAGGTACCATGTCTAATGCTCTGTTCCCACCATGTGCACAGCTGAATGTGTATAATGCACAAGGCATGCCATCCAAGTTTATTTTCAATTACTTAAGAGAATGTTTCTCCCTGAGGCACAGTTTCTGTTTAGCTTGTTTAGAGGCCACAAATCCAAACCCTTGGAAAAAAAAAAAAAAAGAAAAAAGATACAGTTGAAGAGCATAAACAAAGTGCTGTGAAAGACTGCCCCTGGGAGGGAGCAGATGCATTGCAATTTTTAAAATTAAAACTCCTGCAACCAGTTTGCCAGTTCCTTTGATGATGAAAGCAAATTTCATTAAAGTGACAGCAGTCGATTTCCTGCAACTGCACTGATGTCTTCCTGCAAAGCAAGGCCAATAAATAAGTATATATTTAAAGGAGAATGGAATCAACATGCCGATACAGCATCAAGAAAGGCACTGGGAGCCTCTACCTCTCCTTCCACAAACATTCTTGTGTCAAAGCTTCCTTCCTGCAGCAGGCTCACCTTCACTAATATCCTCCTGCCTTTGCTCGTCTCCCAAGAGCAGGTCAGAGGAAGGGACAGTCTCCTCTAGTGCAGTGGGTTACTTGCTCACATGGACCGAAATAGTAACTCGTTCAACTGACACAAAAGAAAGAAAACATCCTCGCATCCTGTCCTGCTGCCAGCTTTCAAAAGGTAATTAAACATCCCCATTTTTCAAAGAGCAGAGTTCTCCAGGATCATGGTGTTTGAGCTCTGATGTTGTCAAACAACAGGGGGTTGCTTAAGCTTTGACTGACCTTTTGAAAGACCTACAAGCAATTTAATGGGAGCCCTCCTTAGTGGTGACAGAAACGTCCCATTATCTGCTTCCTATTGTCTAGATTGCTTAGGGTAATGGGTAACTCTGATTCTCATGGTCAGGAGGACAAAACCACACCAGTTCAGGCAGATTCGCATTCACCTGTATTTCCAGTGCCAATAAAATATTTTCTATGCAAAACTTAGTGACATCTTTATGGCATAAATTTTATTTCTCCCCATTCTGTTCTCTTTGTCTGCCTTCTCTATATCACGCTCAGCAAATTGTAATAACTAAATGCCATAAATATCCAATCCTACTCCCAAACTAGGAAGTCATATTCTGTATGTGTCCCGAGATCATCCACCTGTCTCCGAGGTAGGTGGAAATGGCTCTGAAAGACCTGCCTGGAAGCCAGGCTCTTTTGGTATCAAGCCCACCATGCACCACTTGCACCTACTTCCTTCCCTATCCTATACACAAGATGGTGTGGAAGGAGAGGTAGAAGAGGAGTCAAGGAGGCTGATGCTATGCTGGGTGAGGACTCCTTACACCAGGAAATTTTCCTTGTTCCTTTACAATCCACTAGAAACATCAGAAAACACCAGGGAGCAGAATTCAGCTCAAAATCCACTCTACAATTGATGTTTGTTTTCCTTTTCTTTCCGTATTTCCTTCAAGTCTAAAACAGAGAAAATAAGAGTCCAAAACCAAATGCTGGGTCAAATTCTTCGGGCTGCAAAGCAGTAAACAACACACTCGTTCCAGGGGAGATCTGCTCAATTAAGAGCCATTAAGCCTAGTTCTGTTTCATGATTTTATAGTTTGCTGAAAAGTCCCTGGAACGCAGCCTCCCAGAGAATCAAACCTCTGCAGCCAACACGAGATGAAGAAGTTAAACTTTTGCTGTTCCCTGGACTCACTCAGGCAGGACTCTTTTATCCACAAAGTGAAAAAAAGGACCTTGCCGTGCCAACTAACATTCAGCCACTTGCTTTGTCTCAAATAAAAGGGGAGAAGCACAGCAGACTGCTTTTCAGCTGGAGAGAGCCCTGCAACAGGCCAGCTAAGGGGCCAGCTGGCTCCAAGCAAGGCTCTGGCTTCTGCATTTTGTCTTTGCCTCAGTGAGATCATTCTCTGTGCTGCCTTCTCCTCCCTCAAGTTTTCTTCTGCTTAGCCTGCGTAAAACAATTGCTGGCAGGAAACCCGTCTCTCGGTTTTCTTCCCCTCTCCCCCAGGTATCCAATGGGCACCGATGTTCTGGGGCAATCTAGGAGCTTGAAAAAAATAATAAAAATCCCTGTCTTCTGCCCCTTCCACAGCACAGTCACTACACAAGCCTCCTGTTTGCTCCCTCTGTGAGGTGAGAAAGAAGACATGGGGATACCAAAGCTCCTGGGGTAGGATACGGCCATAAAAAGCAACACAACTTGTCCAAGCCTTTTCAAGACATCCGTGGTTTGGTGAGGATTAGCGAGTGTTTTGACTCAGCCCAGGTAATAAAGGGAGATGCTTAAGGCAGCAGACTCCCTGCTGCTGCCTACGCCAGCGCCTGGGAAAGCCAAGCTTGCCCCTGTGGGCAGGGAGAAGGGGTGCAGAGGGATACAAACTGCCATCACACAGGGGTAACGGGCAAAAAGAGCAGCCTTCCTGAAACAGCTGTTACTTTCCCCAAATTTCTCATCACGCAAAAGAAGAAATGGCAGCCAGCCTGGGTGTTCTTCAGGGCACTTCCCCAGTTTGGTGGCAGGAGCAGACAGGCATTAGCTCTTTTACCTTGGGCCAGCAAATTTAATTCTGCCAGACCTACTAAAAAGAAGCCTGAACTGGCCGTACTCAAACACAGGTCAGGGTCATCCCTTGGGAGCTTCAAGAATATCATAGCAACCATAATGGCCACAACAAATTAAAGCAATGCGTCAAACAGTCGCCGGTGTTTCTGGAAAGTACCTTTGGATTATGCTTCTAGCAAAACACATCCTCACTGAAAACACACAAGTTCTGCAGTCATATGGGGCAAAGGGGTGTCGAGTCTGGTTTTTCATTTGTTTTTTTTGACACGAGCTGCTGTAAATTTGGAAAGGAAAATAGTGAAATAATCTAAAAATTACTGAAGTAAATACATATTTTTATTACCAGTTCAAAGCACACGGTCAAGTAGCGGGCTGCTTCCTACATTACCTGAGTGCATCCAACTGTAACACCAACTCTGAAAGTGGTTTATGAATACTTGATTTATTCACGTGGCCCCAAACTGGACTGTCATCAGTGCTCACATCACTCTGAGATAACCCCACCAAGCACAATAGAGTCACTTCGTATCAGCCCTGGGATAAACAAGGAGCACTGGGCCAATCCCATTCCCTGGAACCCCCTGTTTACTTTTTATGAGAACTGCAGGGCATGCATTTGTTTTCTACTTCTCTGGAAGAAATAAGGCTTACCTAGCTTTTTGCTATGCCCTCATAGACTCCTTTTCACCCATGACTGTGGGCAGTGTTACCCCAGCCGCCACAGAGCCACAAAATAACACGGCAAAAGACATTCCAAGTTTCATGACCTCCTCTGGACCAGAGCATGAACCTCTGCAGCATGCATTCATTTGCCTGGCTTCCTTCTTCCCTCTGTGCCTGCATCCTAGATCCCATCAGAGGCAAAAGGCCACAAGGGAGAGTTTTTGATTCCAGTTAAGATGACAAATTTCATGGTGCGTTTTTTTCTTTAGTTAGCACAGGAGAACAACAAGATGGAAGCCAGCACTAATCTTTTCCACCACCTCTTCTTCTGAAATGGAAAAAGAGCTCAAAGTTTCCACAAGCCTCATAATGAAAGTATCTAGACCCCGCACTTAGTGGATTTCAAGCCTCTTACATTTCAAGCTTCTGAAAAATTTGGCTTGCACTTCCTCAAAGAGAGAGGCAACATAAAACATACAGAAACTGTGAGATACAACTTCCACAAATATAAACTTAATTAACTGAGCTAAGTTCATTTATGGAACACTGATTTGGCACAGGGCAAAAGTACAACTCAACATAAAGAACTAACTACTTCTTCCTTGTGTGAAAGTCTCACAAAAGTTATCCATGCATCATTTTGGTTAATAATAGCCTTAATATCATTCAGACAGTAGCTCCAAACAGTTGATTTCTCTGTCATCCAGTATTAATAATTTTCACACATTGGCTTAGCTTATAATAATCCTCTGTATCTCTGAAATCTCCACTTACATGCTCATCCTGATTTGTTATTGTGGGATTTATTTTTAATTTATCATTGTGTGAAGTAATTCATTAAACCAAGTCAGAAGCTGGCAGCCAGACCGGTGTTTTTTGGTTTGCTTTCTGGGTTTGTTTTTTTTTTTTTTTTTGGTTTTTTTTTTTGGTTGTTGGTTGTTTTTGGGTTTGGTGGTGGTTTTTTTTTGGAGGGGTGGGGAAGGAGAAGAGCTAAAAAGGAATTAGCTATGGGAAACATTAGATTCTTAACGCTTCTCACCTGGTGCATGAAAATATACCTGCTCCAGCAGGAGAGTTGGACTAGATCTCCAGAGGTCCCTTTCAACGCTAAATGATTCTAGATTTCGTACATCCAACTGGTTTTGAACATTAAAAATTTTACTTGGTCATGAGACAGGTTCTATCATCGTGTATCAGTCTACAATGTAAGATGGATTAGCTTAATATACTCTTGAAAACTAGACCTACTTTTCTCTACCCTGACCTATTTTTAATAGCTATAGCAGGAGAAGTTCAAAGAAAAGTTGGTCTGCCTGGAGCTGCACCTTCCCAACATGATTGCATCACCAACAGCCACAAGAACTCAACAGTCAAAGTAGCGAACTCTCATACGAGCTGTGAAATATATTCTCACACTGAAATTCATAAGCCACAATGTTAGCAGGCCAGACTCTGTAGATGGGGTGAAGTGATAAACAACCTCCTCCTTTCCCTACTGAGAACAAGGGAGTCAGATTTTCTACCACAGCTACTGAAGGCAAAAGTCTCTTGCTTATGGGTGTGAAAGTGGTAGGACAAGAGAGAAAAAGAATGCCTCCACTTAAATGAATCCAAATGCTAAGCTGACTTGCTCACTCAAACACATCTCAGCTTTACAGCCAAGATCTCCTGTCTCATTTTTAACTGGCCGTTGCAGATGCCCTGCTGTTAGGCAACCAAAACCTGGACCTGGTAAGGCACAAAACATGAGAGTACCCTACAACGAGAGCACCCCGTCTTGTTCAGATGGGAAAGGAGAGACTGGCAAGCATGAGAGGAAAAGGTGAGTACAATCAGCACAGCTGAGCAAAGACATGACTGAGGCTTCAAAGGAGAAGCTACAGGAGATGCCACAGACCAAGTCTTCAGTCCATGCAAGTCAGGCAAGCTCCAGAAAAATCAGTTGAGTGCCTACATCAGATCACACCTGATGAAGAATGACCACATGATCTGACACACTGCCACCCAGACATGCCTCTGAAATAACTAGCTAATATTATTATTAAAATTAATTACTCCTGAGTTGTTACATCTTGTGTATTTTAATTTAAGCAGGTGGAGGATGCCTTCACTTTTAAAACATGGAGTTCTCCCCACTCCAGTAAATACACTCAAAGCACAGCAATTAAAAATCCAAGCTCCAGAAAGACAGATTCAAAGCAACTTTTAAGTGTCTTCAGTAAAACCCACAGGCAAAATTCTCTACAGGGACAAACAGGTGAGAGCCCATTAAGGTCCACACCACAAGTCAATTCAAGCAGAAATATGGTGATGAGTATCCAGGCAGTGACTGGGACACCTCTAAATGTAAAGTATGCTGCATATATTGTTAGTTATGAAAAGCACACTGCTGTAACAAGATTCCAGATACTGATATCCTGCTTGGGTCAAGTAGGAGAGTCAACTTTGTTTTGTCAAGCGAGCTCCATTTGTAAAATTTCTCCTGAGGCACTTGCTTCTTTCCAAAGGCTCAGCAATTTTTAATATAGTCTCTTCCTTGAAGATGTATTTTTGTGAAAGTGATGAGAGTGTACAGCACCACTCCCACCTTTTCCAAGATTGCTTTTGGTGTTATTTTGATGCCTCAGGAGTCTCATTTCAGCCTTATAATAACCCACTTACATACGAACAACTCGTAGTTGTCACTGAGTGATGTTTCATATCTCCAGGCTTCCCATACCAAAAAATCTTGAGGCTTATTCTCTGTTTATGTTTCTCTGATGTGGGGCAGTGGTGCTTTCCTGTACACCACCTAAAATTTTCCTTCCTAATAAATTGAATTTGGCAGGTCCTTGCAGTTTTCTGCACATTGTATCATGGGAAAGGTAAAGGCTTATAGGTGAGTGACTCAGTGATCCAAGGGGAGTGCTGGCTGGATCAAAGCCTACTGTCCTGTCACCCCAGGAGCCCCCTTGTGTAACAGATACCACAGCCATGCTGCAGTATCAAGAGACAACTTGCAGGCACAAGCATGCCTGCAGCTCTCCTCAACGCTGGTGGAGGAAAGGAGCACCTCACAGTGATGGAGAGTCTCCAGGGCCTCTCATGTGGTCCCCATCCAAGCTCTAGGGGAAAGATGTCATTGTCTGGATAGACAGAATGAGCTTAAGATCTCTGGGTGGAGCTCTGTTACCAGCCCTATTTTTTGTAAAATGCTGGGAGAGTTGATCTTGCAACTAACCATTATTTGGACTGATATTAAACTGGAATACATTTGCCATTGCAAAGGACTCACCTTGCTCTTTGATTGATATTATTTATCTAATGCTACGTCTCTAGTTTCAAGTTGCCTAAATAATAATGGGGAAGTTACTGGATGGTACAAGACACACTGCGGAAATATTTTTACTTATATAGCCTTGGATTCAGGCAAGCAAAGAAATTTTACAGATTTCAAGCAGGAATGTGGATAATACAATTTAATTCTTTACTTCTCAACCTGGATTTGATTTTCCTCTTATTTTAACTTTTGTCTGCCCAAAACCTAGAAGGTTTCACTCACAGGTGCACAGCCCTTATATCTAAAAAAAGTTCCACGTTAGTACTTTTGACCTCTAGTGTCTCATAAATCATTATATTTCATACAATTATTAAATCAAAAGTTCGCATTTAGCTAATTCATGTTTTCTACAAGGGATTCCTTCAAATCAAGATCAGGAACAAGAATTGACCAGTGCATCTCCAGTTCATTCCACAGTTCCTTCCACCACTTCAAACTGAAATGTTCTCTCCTTTGCATCTTAGAAGTACCTGGATACAATTTCCAGACACTGACAGTTGCTAGACTATTGATTCTTCTAGAGACACAACATCCTGATAAGCAATTTCATTGTTCTTTTGAAGGCGTTTATCTACCATATTTTATTACATTCTACTCACTTAGCAAGATGTTACTATAAGTTCTTCTGATTCTTCTCTCATTTACACAGAAAATGAGGAATAACTTGAAGTCAGTGGCATTAAATTTGGTGTGAAGATAGGGATAACCGAGTTCAAGAGTTTTTGACTGTTAAAGTTCAGAAAGGATGCTGTGTGCTACTCAGACCGATTTATCTGGTTTATTCTTCTTCACCACCACAGATGTTCTGTCGACAGAAAAACATTCAGGTTTTGAAGTAAACTGACGTGGAGAAGTCTCACACACCAGTTGCTGCTTAACAAGCACCAGCCTTGCCAACACTTACAAATAAAACCTGAAAAATCAGAGAGGTTTTGGCATAGTCTTGTACAATTGATGTTAGAGAGATGCTCTCCTGCCTTCTCACTGGAGAGAGAATACAGCTCTCACAGGACCCGTTCTGCAGTGAAAGCAGGCAGGGGGGAGACATCTCTTCTGGCCATCAGCAGCACCCGCTGCAAGAAGGATTTCCAATCAAACTGCAGGAGTGAGAAACACTAACTGTATGGTTCAAATCCGATGGGACATCTTTCCCTCATCTCCTTGGTGCCACAGGAGACCACACTGGGCCCAAATACAGGGAAGAGTTTGTGCATGCAGGTGCACTGGGTGCCCCTTTGGAGGGGCAGAAAGAAGATTCCCAGCTTCCCCCGGTAACAAATTAAGTTTCAGAGGGGAGGGGAGAGGAGAGAAAAGCCATCTTTGCAGTTTAGATTTTCTTCTGGATTTTCATTTTCTACTTCTCTGTTGGCCCCTGGCTTAAAATAAACAAGGGTTAAATTGCCAAGACAAATCTCCTATGTCCAGCAGTGTCAAATCCCTCTGTCAATAAGGAAAACAAGGACTACCCTCTTAACCCTTCCTGGGAGGAAAGGGGATGCATACACAAGCATAGGAATGAAAATCTCTTGGCTTTTTATCCTGAGCTGTTGAATTGGAAGACGTAATTACTACAGTTCCCTGGACACAGCACAGCTTCTAGCACCACTTCCCTGCTCCCCTCCTTTCCCCCCTGTATCCTTGGTTCTTGTTTCAGACTTGCAGCAATCAAATAAAATACATTTGCAAAGGAGTCCTGTACTCATGGGAAGGGGTGCACATAGATGCTTACCTGACCACCTCCTTCGTACCCCACTGATACCTTCTAATCAGCTGATATACCCCACTAACAGCAAGTGAGCTAAACTCTGCTCTCAGACAGAGCAGACCAGATTTACTGGGTTTGCTGAAATTCAAGTATAACTTCTCATTGTAGCCCTGCGTGTTAAGAAAAACAGTTATACAGATGTTTACAAGCTCATTTCATGTTCCTTGCAGAATAGCAAAGACTTCAGTGATTTACCACTCCTGCCTTCCTATCTTTCTATCTGACCCTGCTGTCCAAGGAACATCTAAACTACAGATGTTAGACAGACTTCAGCAACCCACCCTCCACTCCCTTCGAGATTTCTAAACAACCTCCTGAAGCACGGAGTAGAGTGCACATACCACAGTGGGGTTTGTTTGCATGCCCAGCTCCCCAGCAAAACGCTTTGGCTTTCTTGAGCCACTAGTATGGCAATAAATACTCCCTTACGTTTGCCACGGCGCTCACAGACGAATGCCTGGGTCTCCCTGCTCGGACAGAGACAAAGGCAGCAGCTTTCGCTGCGATCTCGAGAGCTCGATGTGCCCGTGGAGCATGTGCCAACGTGTCTGTGTGCCAGCACGAGCACCAGTGCTGCCAGTGACACCGGGAAACTAAAGGTTTCAGAGTAGCCCAACATACACAGAGGTGAGATCCTGAACAGGTACGAAGAGGAGCATATTCCAGAAGCCTAATGCTTCCTTTGATAAAAAAAAAAAAACCAAAAAAACCAAAAAAACCCAACAAAAAAACCCCAAAAAGCAACTTCCCCCTAAAAAAGCCAAAAAAAAACCCCAAAAGCAAAAAACCACCCCCAACCCCCCCAAAAAACCCAAACAAACAACACACACACACACCCCAAAAAAAATAAAACAAAAACCCACAATGCCCTTGCTCACAGGCAGATCGCAGGGTGCTCACCCCTAATACAGGTGCTTTCACAGACCTTTTCTACAAGTTACTTCACCTTCCAAATCTGCCCTGCAGTTCTCCACCCCGGCTAAACTGAGCAAGCAACTCAAGAGCAAACAACAGACTGTGACCTCTTCTACTCCATCCACTTAATACATAACAGACTTTGCATTCTTGTAAGGCTGTCTGGGGAGTTATTTGGTTTGGTTTGCGGCTACCAGGGGTTACCTATAGCTTAGTTCAAAAACCCATATATCTGAGCACGTGTATATAAGTACATATATATGTTTGTATGCACAGATTTCTCTCTCTCTCTATATATATATATTTATATAAGCTAGGCTATGTATATCTGCATGTATACGTAGGCAAATCTCACACATGAAATTTCCAGCTGTGGGGTGGGGGATTCCAACAAAGAGCTGACCCTTTTGACCCTGGCATACCTGTCTTTTGTAGGAGAGGGCTGTTTATTTAAGGAGATGTTTTGCAGATGACTGTATCTTTGGGAGACACAACTACACATACATTGCTGGCTTTGGGCAGGCTAAGCTGCAAAAAGCGATGGGAATTTTGAGGGGAAGAAAAAAAGAAAAAACTTGTTCTAACATAAAGCCAGTGTGTTCTACTTTGTTCTACCAGCTTCACAGGTATATTTTCAAAGAACAGCTTTTCAAAGGAGCTGGTTGGGGGAAAGAAAAAAAAATATCTGTCTATGCAACTTTTGTATAAACTTCCTTTAACAACCCTGGAGTTTACAGGACACAGGAAAGCACCTGTCCACCAGCACTCTCTCACCTGATTAGAGGCTTTGTTACCCCTTGGTCACCAAAGAGCAGGTGCTTTTTCACTGCCAGAGATCAGATACACCCATTTGACCCATTCTGATGAATTAAACAGCCATCCAAATGTTAACAAAAGGAGACTTCATCACTCCAAGGAAAACCAGCCATGTGACTTCAGATTCCTATCTGATTTGTCCCTCAGTAGATCATCTATCACCTTTCAAAGAACCATTTGTAAAAACAAGATCATCATCCTCCCTACCTGCCCGAGTTAGACAAACATATTGGCAGTCTTTTCACCCAAGAGCAGCAATTAAAGAAAAGATTTCCCAGGCAATCCCTCAGAAAATAGAAACAAGCCATTTTCTGGGTTCTTTTGATTTCACCAAGTCTTTGTATACAGTCTTAAAAATCTCATTGAGTGAGTTTAGGTTTTAGATTTGTAACTTTATTAACGTCAATACTTTGACACATTTAGTGTGCTCACAGCAGTCTCAAACCACTTTGTAGAAGCTACGAAATAACATTATCCCCTTCAGCAGACAAGAAACCCAAGGTTTACAAACCCTAGAGGTGCACTGAGCATGCAAGATAGTTCAATCCTCTGTATGTTCATGTGAATGTTCAATGTATTCAATATATTTTATAGTATTCCAAATTTAGGGGATGATAAACACCATGAGGAGCCTTTGCATGAACATCTGCAAAGCCACTGCTTTTTTTTTTCCTCCTTTTGAAGAAATGTCCGCTGAATGGTCCTTCTTTTCTCAGTAGTTTCATTCAGAGATCAGGCATTTATGCATAATGGGAACATTCAACACACTAAAAAGTGCTGTAACAGTTTATGGAAAACGTTAAAAAGAAAAAAGGAAGAAAAGAACACAACCACTTTGTCTTGCCTTAGGGCTCATTGTTTATCCAACCTGAATTTAACCATCCCATGTAACAATCAGCCCAGCCCAGCCTATCTCTCTAAAGACAATATGCTTCAGCATTAATGCCAGCCAACCTGATTGCAATCACTAACCTGGATTCAGACCCAGTTTATGGAAATGGCAAACTGAATTTTACCAGAAGCAGAATGAGCTAACACAAACACTATCGTGAAGCCCTGCCCTTTGTCAACACTTGACTCCTGTCTCCAAACCTGTGTAATGGATTTGTTATACGTGTTCCCACATAACTTCCAACTGTGCTAAAGAAATTATCACTTCATTGCATCATACCAGCACTAAAATGCCAGAAAAAAGAACTGTAGCTTGTCTGTTAGAATGGACGAGGGAGACATTAGACTCCAGGTATTATAAAGGATTTGTACAGAAACCAAGACTGGAAGATTTTGGACAAGGGTAAGAGTTACAGAGGGTTGTGGCCAACTTACAGAAGGGGGTTGAACAAAAACAGCCAGGCAACCTTGAAGGCAGTAAGTGGTTGCAGTAAATAATAAAGGAAATACTCTGTGTGCAATTAACATTGTAGCTTTTAAAATTATTAATTGAGTTGTTCACGGGAAATATTTGTGAACTCATTCCCTTTACATACTGTACTAGCCCACTGTCCCAGGAAAATCAGATTAAAAGAGCAGTTCCGCCATGAATGAAAAAAGCTGGCCACCTCTGTTAATTCAACACTGCTGAAAGAATAAAGTGGCTCACAGATGGAATTGCAATGACTAAAGAATAAGGAAACATTGATTATATGATGATATTTGTCATTCCAGCCAAAAATCATTAGAGATTTTCTTTTAAAATTTGACAAAAAGGTGGATTTATTCCCCCCTTAAAAGCTTTTCCATTTATAAAAAGCTAAATAAACAGCAGTTAGAAGACTTGAGAAAAGGGAATTATCACAGAAAAGGTTTCCTCTTTTTGTCCCTCCCTTGCTGGAAAATGGTGTTGGAAAGTTTCACAGAAATGTAAGAAATGTGGGAAAATGTCTTTTTCTTCCCTCAAATTCTTTAGCCATGTTAAGAAAAAAAAAAAAGAGAGAAATCTTTTTAAACATGTCTCAGAAAGGAGGAAGAAATGTTACATTCCCCAATCCTTCCTGCAATAATAAAAAAAAAAAGGCGTTTTCTCCATATTGATTTTTCCCCCATCAGAAATAAAACTTGACACTGCCTCTTGGAATTGTACGTTTTCATTCTTTTTTAAAAAAAAAAAAGTTCCCCCATGCCTAACCACGCTTCTAACTATTTGCTTTGGTGGCCTCAGTTTGCACATGCTAATTCTCTCCCCCTCACCCCTCAATGAGAGCAGAGCTATCATTGCATCCTTGACACCTTGTGGTGCTGTACATGAGGAGGAGGAGAGAAGATAAGGCTATTCACAGCAGCAGCTTGGAAACTCTGCTTAAATCTCTCTTCCCATCGCCTCTTGCTTGTTGGGCTCCCATCTGCGCAGCTAATGTCCCTGCTTCTCAGACGGAGCACCCAGCAGCCTGATTCTGCGACTGGATCTCCATCTGACTTCAAGCCCACCTGCACAGATTATGTGTCTTGCAGGATTTAGGGCTGCTGGTGCTGCTTTTCTCGGCTTCTGTTGGGAAACGTGTTAGTGCTGTCTTCCTTCGGAAGCAGCAGCACTCACTCAGTAGCGTGGTGCTACTCATCAGGAGGAAGAGACCTGGAAACCAGCCTGGGATTATATGGCAATTGTGCATCTGGGGAGCAACAGAGCTCAGTTTACGTGCAAAGCCCTGCTACATACTTCCCTCTTCCTTTTCTTTTCCCTAGTTTGACTAGGGTTCCTGGCTCAAAAGCATTAGAAATCTGATCTCACCCTGCTCGTGTCAACCAAAATTCACAGTAACTCCTATTTGCCATGCTTGCTATCCCTGGAAAAAACAACTAAGCAGAAAGAAGTGGATCTGCAATTGCCAGGAATGGCCCTAAGATTCCACAAAGGGGGAAAAATTCAACCTGCATCCTGCTGGAGAACTGGAAGGAAATAAGATGGCGCCTTTTAAACTGGCATGCCTCCAGAGGGCAATAACTGAGCTTTACTCTTTCAGTAATTCCCATTAAAATAATAAAATTTATCAGAAATGTTTATTCAACAGTGAATAAAACGCTCGAATCAGATAGACTTTATCTGATAGTAAGGTAATGACTGACTACCAAATCACATGGCAGCAAAACATTTTTCATGGATGTGGTAATGTGCCCTTACCTGAAAACCTCTGATTAACCAACAGGGGGTGGGGGGGAGAAAGGACCACAGATAAGAACAGAGGAGTCACGTAACATAGGAGTAACAGCAACCCAGAGCAAATCTCTCAGGGGCAAAAAACCTTTGGGCATCCACCTACAAACAGAGCTCTGCCTCTGCTCTGCCTTGTGGTCCTGCTGCCTTTCAATTAATTGCCCCCTGGCTCTGTTCATCTGAACAGCCGAGTATGATCAGGCATTTCTGCATTTTACTCTGTGGCTCCTATTGCAGGCAATGACTGTGTCCACAAGACTTCTACTATTTACATAAAATTCATAAATAACAAATCTGTTTGTTGCCTTATATAACTGGCATTGTGTAATTTATCTAGAAGTTTCAGTTTAGCTCCTAGAAAAAGGCAAAAAAAAATCCCCAACAACCAACCAACCCTCTGAGTTCTCAGGGGATGTTCTTAAAAAATTGTTAGACAATTACATAGCAGTAGAGTTTACAAGAAGCAATTTACTTTTTCTCTAAATTCAATATCCACTAAGTTGCTGGCAATTTTCAATCCTATTGTATCACAGCTGCTTTAATGCTCTGTGGAAGTAGCAATTTCATTCCTAGCCATTAATCTTCAAATATTTTTAGAAGCTCATAAGAGTAAGCCTGGAAAGCTGCAGTATTGGGGAGCCCAGGGATGAAACAGACTCCAGAAGGTCATCTAAGCAGGATCAGCAATGCTTAAACAACTCCCGGCAGATGTTTGTCTAACCTGTTCGTTAGAAGCTGCGGTGACAAAGGGAGACACGCAGCAAGTTACTAACAGAGACCAGAGACTTCAAGCTGAGAAATATTCCAAAACATACTTCCCTCACATGGATAAATTTCCCTTCCAACCTCGGTATAAATGTGTTTACGGAGTGGAAGATATTTGAGATATTAGCCACCAAACGCTATGAATCCCATGAGATGGGTAAATTACGCCTCTCATGAGACAATTAAATTATGCCTTATTTTGGACAACATGTAGCTCTTTCCAATTCAGCTGCATCTTTCCTAAATACTACCCATCATAACAATTGAATCAGACATTACTCAAGTGCCAGAGGAAAGCCGGACAGCCTGAGGTGCGGGCTGTTGGCAGAAGAGGGCGCTTTCAAAAGCTGAAGATATTTCCAGAAGAAAGGAAGTTTTGATAAGAGACACAGACCCCGGAAACCTTCTTGGCGCTGTATGTGGCAAAAATTTCACCACACGCTGTTCAGATGCTGGTGCTTCTTAAAATGTTTCCCTTTGCCCCTGCAACGAACGAGCTACACAGTCTGTGGACAAGAGAAGTATCAGTCACCGGGGAAAATGAAAATGGCAATTCTATAATCCAAGAGTGAATTTAGAGAAATCAAAAAGCTGCTGCTCCTACAGGTCTGTGGCACTTTCTTTAATGTGACCAGCTTCCTCTCATATGTCCCACACAGGTTATTTTGTCCTCACACCCTCCGAGGGGAGACTTTATCTCTCTACAACTGTCTGCAAGGAGCTTGTAGCAAGGTGTGTCTTTTTCCAAGTAAAAAGTGATAGGACAAGAGGAAATGGCCTGGAGTTGTGCCAGGGAAGGTTTAAGATGGATATTAGGAAAAAATTCTTCACTGAAAGGGTTATCAAACATTGGAGCAGGCTGGCCAGGGAAGTGGTTGAGTCACCAGCCCTGGAAGTATTTAAAAGTCATGTAGACATGGGCTTAGGGAAGTGGTTTAGTGGTAGTTTTGGCAGTTTTAGGTTAACAGTTGGAGTCAATGATCCCAAGGGTCTTTTCCAATCTAAAGGATTCTATCATTTAGGTAAATCCCTAATACTCTTTTTGAAGACATCACTCGCTTAAAGCCAATAGCTATATCTAGATAAAGCATTTGTATTCAACACCACATGTCGGTAACATCTGGAGCACCTTTGTCATACATCATGCCTCATAATGCTTGGTCATATGGTATACACATGGAGGAGTCTGCTCTTTAACAGTGTTTTCAGGTGAGATACACTACTACTGCATGAAGAAAATAGCTCAATAGCCAGCTACAGGTTGCCTTGTGTGGTGCACCTACACCCTTGCTTTAGCCCCACCATACCTGTGTCCACCTGTTTCCACATCCACAGGAGATATCAAGGGACTTCTCAGAAAGCCTAGTCTGCCCTAGCTGCTCAGCACTTTGCATGCTAGTTGAGCCTGTGTCCCTAAGGAAGGGAAGGGCTGAGTGTGTAACACCCACTGAGTTGAGGCACAGCCCTACAGCCTGCAAGGCATGTCCCCAAAATGGGGCTTCAGCCTGTGCAGCTGCAGGGACTGATGTAGCTCCTCTCACACCTTCTGCTTCAGGGCATCCCTTAGGAAGGCCATTGTGACCACCCAGGGTCCTATCACATGGATCCAATTTTCAGATTACTTCCACCCAGTTAATAATAAACTTGAATGTTGTTGCCATCATCTTCACTACCAGCCTCATAATCCACCTCAGGTTCACCACGGTGAAGCCATGAAGAGGGACTCTATTTTACTGCTTAAATAACCAATCTGAAAAGAAGATGGATATTATTACAATTACACATTGCACAAATATCTGTTCCACTGCAAAATGCAACTCATGTTACATAAATGCATTAGCAGTATTGCAGTTACATAATATAACAGCGAAGAAAATGAAGAATGACCCGAGCAAGGAAAATATGAATCAGCTTGCCCTACCAAGCAAGTAACTTTAAAACAAATTATAGCAGCCTGCAGATGCTTTTTAGTCAAACAAGAATTGCTCATCAGAACACGAATAACTGGCATTTGAGTCAGAAATTGAACTGATATGAACATTTTAATATTGAGATTCAAAGAGCCTGAAGATATTTCTGGAATTTTAATAAGAAAAAAAGAACACTTGGGATTTGAGAAATTCCCAGCAATTAACTTCTCCTCTGCTTAACAGAAAGACTCCATTTGTGGAAGCACATTATGTTCTAATCTCCAACCGGCTCCATGCATTGCTCCAAATGCTAGATATCTATAGAACAGCTCCAGCTTTGAACTATGCTAATGACCAGACATCAAGCAATTTTCTCTGGGTATGAAAACAATTTCATTCTTGGACTGAGTTATCTAAAGGAGACATTTTGGATGAAAAAAAAAAAAGGATTGCTGTATTTGCTATCTAGAACAGTTCAATGCAGAACTAGAGGCCTTTGCTGAAAATCATTTTGGCAAAACCTACATGACTTATGGAAGGCTCTGCTTTTTCTTCAAGCTGGCCTTAGATTCCAAACCTTTGCGGTAGACTGAAACATGCCTGTTATTTGACACAATGAGGATTAACCTCCTGTTTTGTATAGTCATCTGACAGCACACAATAAAAAGAAAACTCTTACAAGTGATCCAGAAAAATCTGAGTACAATTTGGATAAGTCAAGGATTACAGCACACAAGGCTCCCTTGCCTGTTATGCTTAGTAACGCTAACACAGAAAGCATGATGTCTGCTTAAGATATGCTAAACGTATTCTCACAAGCACAGAAGAAAACACGATGACTTCTATGGTTAAAATTATTATTAGCTTGTAGTGGACACCAAATGCCTAAGGAAAAGAAGTCCAGTGATACTTTCCGGATTCTCCACGCTAACACCATCAGGTTTCAATACCACAAAGACTCTGTTTCATGGGTAGTTTCTCAGGCAATAGGGTTTCCTCATTGCATGTGGATTATTCTAACACTTCTAGCATAAACTCAGAGGGGGGAAAAATGCTTTCCACAAGGCTTGGTTCTAGTCCAAAGTAGAGAGAGAAAGAAAAAAACCCACTGGCCTACTTGAGTACTGAAATAGGTCCTTAGCAATTGGAGGCAACGTGACCTGGAGTTTGTCAGCGCTGAACACAAGCACACAGGTTCCAGTGGGCTTACATGCTTGCTGTTCCTCTTGCACCTAAGAATAGGTTTGGGCTTGCTTACTTAAACCTTTGCCACATAGCTTGGCAATGGATTCCAGGCACTGAAACTTCAATGGCGTTTTAGAAACAGAGGATTCATTTGGTTTGGCTTGGCCTGAATTTTAGACGCTTGCCTGCCACGCAGTTTGACAACAGATCTCTGCTCAGCACTCGGCTGTACCTCCTAACCCCTAATGCTCCTGGTACTGAGAATTCAGCTGAGAGTCAAAAACAATGATTATTGCCCATGAGAAAAATTTTCAATACAGCAGATAAGCAGAATATTCAGATGGCTGATCTGCAAGGAAATGAAACGCAATTTCTCCAAATCAAGTTATTAGTGCAAACTGCTTACCCAAAATGTTAAACATGCTGACAAAGTACGGGATGAAGTTTGCACCATTTATTTTTTTCTTTTCACAGCTAGGAGCGACCTGCCAAACCAGAGGATGGAATTAGCAATTACAGTGTCGCTTGGCTTCACTGGTCGATATGCATGCATGAAGAGGCACGACAACAGATCCAGACGGATAACATGAGGAAACAGTCGGTACATGGTGGGATCAGTATGTTGTGCAATTTAAACAAACAGTCTCTAATATCAAGCAGGATGAGTCACGAGTGTGCAGATGATCTCCAAGGCTTTTCAGTGAGCAGATGCAGATCCCCGTGCTTCTTTCACAAGCATACAAATAGTATCTTTAAATGCAAAACTCCTTCTTTTGTGTCATGTTGAACACACCAAACAGTAGTATAGCCCTTCACAGACATGGCATTAGGCACTCTATGATGGCATTTAACTTTCTGCAGCATTGTCAGAACAGAGCAGATCTTGCATTGCAGCATTGTGCCAGAAAGTACAACCACTCAGCATTGCAGGGCAGCAGTATTTCCACTGCAAGTACAATGTGTGAAATTACTTGGAAGGCAGAAACACATAGCAGATCAGAAACTAACTCAAATGACATCTAATAACTGCTCCTTCCTATCAATTTAATCCCTAGAAATTACACGCAATTCTCATTCCAACACCCTGGAAACGTTCAAGACCAGGCTGGATGGGGCTTCGAGCAACCTGTTCTAATGGGAGGTGTCCCTGATTAACTCAAACCAGAGGGAATGCTGTTAACACTTACAGTATGGCAGAAGAAGAGTTTGAATTTCCAGGAGATTTCAAACCCTTCAACAAACAGTTCAAACTCAATTGCTCAGTCCTGAAAAAAAAAAAAAAAGTAGCAATGCCTCCAAGTTCCCAGTTTGATTAGAGAGTATCTGACTTTGCTTATGTATCAAATACTTATTTCAAGGCATACTTCATGGAAGTTTCCAGGTAAGCTGGCCCATCATTAATTGGATAAATTCCTTGTGTTCTAGTTTGGCATTGCACGAGATACAAAGGATAACACACACATATATGTGAAGGTGCACACAGATTTACTCTTCAATGTTCAAAGCTCCTGTGTTTGTACGCAAGTACCATGTAAGAGACTAAAAAGAGAAAAATCACCTAATTGACAATGAGGGATAGATGTCTAAATGACCAAATTGACTGCCTAAAATGTCCTTGCTTAATGATCTATCGTGTGCTCCAGAGCCGTGTTGCATCAGCATTTGAAAATGCATGTCACAAGAATGTCTGGAGAAACTACTTCTCTACAGCATAAGAACATGAGCTGTTTCCATGCACAATATTTCACCATTCATAGAAAGACAGATTTTATCACTGTCTGCCCTAGTAGAAAAGTCATCTTTTGCTTTTTGGCAACACAAGCTTTAAGACAATTGTAAAAACTTAAATCTTCATGCAAACTGATAGATTATTTCTAGATCCATTCATTCAAGTGTTTGTAACCTGCCTGAAAGAGCAGGTTGGTGAAGAAGCACAATGGGTTTTTGCATGGCATGAGTTCTACTATGTGTTTCATAGCCTTCCAAGCTCTACAACACAAGTTCCTGGGCTTGCACAGTCTAAACCTATTTTATTTGGTCAGCTATGATATACGCAAAGGAATTCACTTCAGTCTGTGGTACACAGATGCCTAATCACCCATGGGCTACATGAGAGATGCACTCCACCAAATACAGCTTATACAAGTGGCTTTTCTCTTTGGTACAAAACAACTCTTTCCAAAACCAAAAAAGGCTGCTGGGTAACTGGGGTACCAGTTATCCAGTTGGATAACTGGGGCATATAGTCTCAAACTATACATTCTGATCAAGACTCTTGCCCAAAGACTGGATCTGCAGTCTAGACACCACAGAGAAATAGAGAAAATAAACAAACAAGCATACTTGCATAAGTTTTATATATAAACACATCTAATCTATAATAATCATGCTCTCCTAGAAGCTATGTATGATGCTGCACTTGTAAAAGCATGAATTTCCAAGTAAGCAGGTGGAAGCTTGGGGACTGTGCTCCGAGAGCTGTATTTATTTCTGTCACTGGTAGGAATCTCACTATCCTAGATAGCACATCACATACAGCATGTTCTTCACGGGTATTCCCTGCCCTGATCAGGCAAAGCACATGAACAATTTGCTGTGACTAGCTGGCATTTGTAATTCCAGCTACCTATACAGGTCTCTTGGAATATTATGCTTTCTTGCTGAATTAACTCGTAGAAGTTGGCTTCTGGTGGGAATACTCATGGTTCTGCATTCATCATCTGCACTAAACACTCACAGCTTTCTTAAACATTCCTGCCAGTAAACACTCACTGGAGAGCTGGAACACAAAGAAAGAATTTGTTGAAAGTTTCTAATGAGTCTTTGAAACAGGGAAAGTCATTTGCTTCATGTTTATGATTAGCACACTGAGTTCCTGACCTGGTCAGACCTTAAGGTGGTACCACAGAGTAGATGTTAATTTGCAACAAATAATACATAAGAAAACTGGTCTAGTTTGACTCAGCCAAATGCCACAAGAAAGGGCTGGGTACCGAGGCTCTTCCCCAGGGCAGCAAGCCAAGAAAACCAGTGCCGTGTGACTTTTATCCACATTTCCCTCTACATCTTCAGTCTGCCTACAATCTTAGTGAAGGCATAAATAAATATTTAAATCTGCATGAAATCTTTGTACAAAACCACTTGCTAATCAGATCCTCCATCACTCAAGCCACTTCATTACATGTTCCCTAGCCAGCTGCTTTTTAACTAAATGGATTCCCCTCAGGAATACAGGGATAGACCCCCATGAGGTTAACGGTGGGACTCATCTCACTTAACTTCAGCCATTTAAAAGATATCTAGTTTAAACTGGCTGTCCAGACTCCCTCTCTAGTCAGTGCAAAGAGCTATCTCTAGGACCACACAGAAGACTGCTCCCATGTCTTTTCTGTAGCTCTGATCAAGTTTTCTGATCAGCCTAGGTCTTGGATATGGAGGTGCCACTCAATGTAATGGCAAAAGCAGCAAAACAGCCTAAAGAAGTGCCTGGTCCATCCAAAAGAACAGGAGCATGAATCTCCGAGCTACAAATGCCCAATGGGCAATCATCTTCTCAGCAAATACAACAGTTAGAAAAAAAAAAAAAAAATAAATACAGAACAGCATTCAAAAAAAAAAAAAGGGGGGGGGCGGGGGGGTGAAGGGCGGGAACTAGCAACTATTTTCTATACAACAACACTTCTAACAGAAAGTCTATTTAAAGCGTAAGCGTGCCTTTTATCCAGCATTGCTATAGAGCGATAGCACTTTCAGCCTGATTCTCCTTAGAGTCCCAGGAGGAAAACAGAGATTTTTGCCAAGTCGCCTGTTGCTATTTTTTATCCTGAGTGTTGGCTTTCAGCATTACAGAATGGGAATTCTGCCACTGATTTCAAAGACTCCGTGATCATAATTGTAACTTTAACTTTATATTAATGTACATGTGTTTAATTTAATTGCTTTGTTTAAAGATAAAAGGAAAAATGGATTTCAAATCTCTGAACTGATTTCACTGCACATGTTCATAGTTCTGTAGTTAAAAAAAACATATGCAGCTTTTTCCTCCCCCCACGGGGAAACAGCTCTGTAAGAACCACACCTATCTGTGTAATGAAAGTAGCTATTAAATATTTACATTTTCTCCATTGTAATGGAAATTTCACACTGTTCTAGTGTAAAACTGATTTCTCAAGTCCTTATAATCTAATGTTTTAAGGGTAATTTTATGCAAATCTGCCTGAAGAGTAGGCTAGAGGCTTAACCACCTGAAAAAAAAAAGAAAAAAGAATGCTTTAAGGCCATAGCACTGTAGGTATAAATCAGTGTAGTTCTGTTACTGGAGCTGCATTAATTTACACTTGCACAGTTTGTTTCAGAGACATAGTCATTCTGAGGCAATATGTGACAATCTGTAATCAATTCTGTAGAAGAAAGTAATATGTTCATCTTACATTTACGTAGACTGAAAGTAGGCGAGCAGATTATGCTCATGTGTGCAAAGGAGCATTCACCTCTGAACTCAGGTTATGTAGGGAATAATTCTCTCAACAAGAGTCCTCTTCAGACTGCGAAAGACTACCCAGAAACATTTACTGTAACTTCTTAAGGCAGCTGTAAACTTGGGGTGCTTGGGCTAAGTATGCTCCCCACTGGCTGGTGGCCAGGAGAGCAAGGATCCATCTGGAAAGTTCCAGACCCAGCTTCCCCTATTAAAAGAAAAAAAAAAAAAAAAGGTGATTTTATTTCCTGTAGTTAGTAGACATCTGCAGTGGGGACAGAGGACAGGACAGGTTTTCTGTTGTTGGTTGGTTGGGGATTTTTTTTGTTTGCTTTTGCTATTTGTTTGGGTTTTTTTAATCCTAATTCAGAGTTAAGGATTTGAAAACTTTGTCTAAAAAACTGTGGTGATCTCCATGAGTTTACACAGTCTAATGCCTTGTTTATAGACCCCAAGACTAAGACCTAAAGGATGTTTAATAAATGTTCTTCTTTTAATCACAACAGCACATTCATATTTGTTTGGGTTTTTGCTGGGGTTTAAGAGGTGGGGTGGAGGTTTTTTTTTAATATGAAGAGCTACCTTTTGTTTTTAAACAAGGCCTTACATTTTGTGTTCCACTGAAGTCAGAGATAAATTCATGGTGGTTCTATTACTCCTACCTTGAAGCATTCTCTTTAACTCATATTTAATGGATTGATCTACTGGAAAGATACGTACATGAGAAGAACGGCTTTATACTTTAATGGGAGCAGTCATGAATGTTAACCTGCACCCAGGCAGAACATGTGAAGGAAGTCTGACAAAAGTTCACAACATCTGCCTGACTGTAAAAGGGCTTCTGGGCAAGTGCTCCTGCATATAAAGAAAAAACCAAACCAAAACTTAGACAGATCTTGTGAGTTTCTTGCTTCCTTCCACTCATCTTGAGTATAGAGAAAGCATTATTTGGTACATGCTAAAATACTAATTGAACAAATGGGGCTGAAAGATCAGGAGAATCTAATGATTCTAGTCACATCATTAACTAGGTATTAAAATAATAATTGTTGTTTAATTTATTATGCATTTTTTATTTTTTAAAGGTTTTTTATTGCCAGAGTGAGTCAGAATACAAACAGGCTGCAAACAGGACCCAGTATCATTATACCAGAAAAAGACTTAAGTACTTTAAAACCAAACCTGCCCGTTTTCTGTGTACTCTGTTCTCAGAAGGTATGAGGTTATTGCAGACCATGATAATGACCATCAAACCTGCTTTTTCACATTGCTTTAAGCAAATATCAAGGTAGAGCAGGTTTAAGCAATTGGGAGTCAAATGGCATGTTAGAAGCTCACGTCAAAACTACCTTAAAGCAATGCTTCTGTAAATGGTTACCCCATGCTCAAGAATCAAAGTTAGCCTGAGCAGATCCTGGGCCACCTCACTTCACTTGGTACCTTTGTCTGCTGAAAAACATATTCCTTATCTAGCTATGGATTTGTTAGACTCACATGAACCTGTAATTCTTTTCTCTCAGCCTCTGGTGATCTTCTAAGAAAATTTTGCCATCTACAAGTAATGGAAACAAGATTCCAGTGTCTGAACCAGCAATCATTTAAAAAATGTTTTAAAAGCTAAAGGTTCCAAATATTTCTGAAAACAGTTCTTGTGGTAGCACTCGGCTGGCCAGCATTTCATTACCTGGTGCAACACAAGACCTTCTTGTATGGATGCAGTCTTTCAGAGTGACAGAAGTGCTCGTGTTGGCACTCACCTGGCTGTAATAACCAGCAACTGGCAAGCAAAGCTACTTTTGAAATATGTTAACTTTTGTCTCATCTCTGACCTAAGTCACATTTAATCATCTGTTCTTTGGCATTTAAGAGAAGATTTATTGGAAAAAAGCCCCTTTTCTCCCATTTTTCCTTTTTTTTTTCTTCTTTCAATTCAGAGGAAATCTTGGAGCAAAACACTATTCTGTTGGACAGGCACCTTCTTTGAAAAAAAAAGGGGGAGATCACCATAATTTCCTGGCCACTCCTCCTCCTTCCATACATCCTGAATTTAAAACTCATATAGAGCCAGAAGTCACACTAGTTGCGTCCAAGTTTCCATAGCTAACTTCACCCAGACCTCTCACCCTCTCTGGACGCCACTAGTAGAGTCTGGGTCAGGTGAGGGGAATCCCATGCCGAGAGTCACGCACAGGACTCCCTCTGGACCAGCGCATCCTGTGTGAGAAGAAAGCATTCGGCACTACGCTCCTACCCGGGCAGAGGACCCTTCTCCAAGGGTCATCCCTCCCATTTCCTGACCTCACACCAGACAGACACAACCTAAAGGCAAAGAAAACACAGGGCATTGGGCTGTGGTTATGTGCTCTATAGGTGCTATGGAGGAGGGAGACAAACCCAATGCATCCCGTGATTAAGGGTAAGGTTTGGTAGCTCTGTTTACAGGGAAAATGGTGGAAGAAAGTTATTAATACAATATAGCCTCAAGCTGTTATAACTTTCCGCACTGCAGAACCCTTTTCTTGTAAAACAAGGAATGATTTTGGGGCTGCTGTAACCAGAAGCAACAAGTAGAGAAACCACTGGAGGTTATTCTCACTTCATAGCAGATACAAGAAAATTTCCATATTACAGTAAATGTAACTTGCAGTCATTGCATCGATCACAGACCTCCACTCATTATAAAGTCATAGCATCCTCCTTTAAGCAAGGACTCAAAGCAAAAAGGGAGTTAACATAGTGTGGCTGACAAGCACAGAAGTCATTACTCTAAGCAGTTGTGCCTGGTCACCTTCATTTCTATATCCTCTTCCTGGTTCTTCAGCAAGAGAGTTTTGTTGGGAGAGTTAGTTTCTGTATCCAAATTCATAACATCTACTTATATGTAAAGAGATCTCGCTGTACTTACAGAACCTGACTCACCCATCTCTTAAAAATACGCTCATAATTTTTCTTAATGTTTATTTCTTCAGGGCCATAAACCTCATTGCATGAGTCATCAGCATTATTTAGCTAACAAAATTACTACAAGAGTTAAAATTATCAGCGTGAGGAAAAGTCTAAAAATGACAGACTAGGATAAATAGGATTATTCCTTGAGCCAGCCTTATTATCAGAACTTTATTTAATTTATGGTGATACCTTTCAATGCAGTCTACAACAGGTGACACCTACAGATGCAAGGTGATAGACTACTTGCTGTTTGAATTCTTTTTGCTCATCAGGCTGTGGATAAGATTTAAGCCCATTGATGCAGTTCACTTCAGTACTTCCCCTCAGGTAGTTTGGCATCCTATAAGAGAACCCCCCTTCCTGCTAAACACTAGCACATTCTTAGACAACTTGTCATCCTGACAAGCAGCTGAAACAAATAAACAGTGACTGAAAAACAGAAAATAGTAAACTGACTATGGGTCAAATAGCAATAGAAGTTTCCAGCTCTCTGCATACTGAAAGTTTGGAGTTTTCTTACTTGGGTCTTGCCAACTGCTTTAGAGGACCAAATGAGCTGTGTTCTTCGTATGTTTTGTGCTCTCATGTTAGCCATTTCAGTTCCATGTGCCTGTTTTTCCACACCCGTAAGAAGTGGTAGAAAATCCTTAACCATTTTTCCCTGTGGATTGTTAAGGCATGTAACGGTGACCCATTACCAGTAACTAATCAGACTCCACTTATTTGTCCCAGGAAGAGCTTTAGCCCAAACAGGTTTCTCCATGACAAACTAGAAAGAGGACCTAATACTCCCTCAAGAACCTCTAAGTGACGTGTGAAGAACCCTTCATAATGTGGAACTGGAACAGGCCCTGCATGGTACTTTCACAGTGGCTCAATTCCTAGTGGATTGCAAAGGGGAAAGTCAAATGCTTACCCAGCCTATCCATGTCACCCCATCACATGTTGACAGCTCACAAGAAAAGGGCAACCCCACTCTCAGTGGTGCCCATTTGTCTCAGGGTATGGACAACGGAAGAATACGTCTTCCTTCTGAATAATCTCTTCATATTCATCTTATGTTGGTAGGAAATATACCTTTACAGCTCTTAGGGGTCTGGTAGCCATTTTGTATACATGGACCAAGGCCAAAGTTTCTTATTTAGCTGGAGTAAGTTGATGGCTTGTTAGTAACTATGAATTCCAGGCCAGGTTTTAGACAGAATATTTTGGAGCATAACACCTCATATTAAGCATGTTTAACTCTTTCAGTTAGTGCCCATGTCTTGTAATCATTGCTTCTACTTTCCCTTTTCAAAAAGATCTCAAAGTCACATCCTGCCTCTTCTACAAATGTTCATCACATGGTGGTGCTTTCAAGTTGTAGGACCAACCTGCTACATTAGGTACATACTTTCTCATACTGTTCACACCTCCAGTGAACACCAGCTTATTTCCCTCATCTGCTTGGGCAGCCACATGGCACCTGTAAGCCTTGCTGGATCAGCTTGCCTTAGAGAGAATGGGTTTTGTTGCACAGACTAGATTTGGGAGGAGAAAGGGGCTAACTGCTAAGACTGAAATTACCCTCATCTGCTACTGTTCCTCTAATATATTTTTTTCCCCCGTGATACTTCAGAGCTGGGAAGTTGATGATTTCCTCAGTGCACTGACAGACAGCTCTGCAAAAACGTGTAATCCTACTTAACGTGCTTCCTTGGTCAGGTGTGTTCGGATTAGTAGAACACAGATGGAAGAAAAGCTGTATTACATTCAGCTGCTATCTTCTATCTGATAGCGCAGGATATCAGAGCTCTGCATCTCATAGCCAGTGGCAGTTATTTATCAAAGAGCATAAGAACGAGACAAACATATAGCAACATATACCCTGCCTGTTATACTTCTGGATTTTGGAAATCTGCAGTTTAGCAACTTTGCAAACCCAGGGGCTGCATGTAGTCTTTTGGGTTAAGTAGTTCCTGATTTCTTCCTCGTGATCCGAGGTATCGCAATCTTTTGAAATTGAATGACAGAAATACATAAGCACTAAAATGCTGCTAAAACAAATATACCTTCTTCACACTAGCATGGCTTTGATATAATGGTTGTTTGCTGCAGAAGATAGTGTGAAATAATGCCTATCTGCTCCGTGTCTTAATTAAGATGAAAGCAGGGGGGGCGTGAAAAAGAGGAAGAGATGAGTGATGTCTCTGTTTGCAGATGAGTTAATCTAAAGCAAGCCAAGCAGCTTCAGACTTCCATGGCTAAGAAATACAAAACAAGTAAACAAAGTAAAATCTTCCCGAATCACATTGAAGTTCATAAGTGAAACTAATTAAACATCAGACTTATGTCAGCAGTTCAAAAAAGCGGTACATTGTACACTCTTTCCGGTTTTACTTTTCCAAGGCTAAATCTTCATTCCTGAGCTTTTGTAAAAAGCAAACCAGTAAAAGCAGTGCTCCATGTGTCCAATTTACCATTCTGACAGCCTTTGTTCTTTTATTCAGATCCTCATACTCAAACTTTTGTGCTTCACAGTCTGATCATGGGCTCATTTTGTTTTGTCTATACCCCCTACAGCCTCCCAAGCCAAATCTTCACCTGATGTTTCGGTTAGTACTGTATCTTTTGTGTGAACCAGCCTACCTTTGCTCTTATCTCAGCCTGTGCTCCACATAGATCAAAACAGTTGCCTATGTCACCTCCCATGCTTTCCCCTTGCCAATCCACTGCTCACCTAGCATTCTCCATCTGTCACACACAACCTTCTTGTCCTGACTCTTAACTTGAGAAGTCCCCGAGAAATGAACCTTATGTTGTCTGCTCTGTGAAAAACTTTTTGTATGCCTCTGATCAGGATTATTCTCCTGCCATCCACTTGTCACTTTCTTCCAATTACTGATATACACGATGGCTCTGTGCAACCCATTCTAGAAAATCCCTACATCTACTGCTTCGTCTTCCATCAGAGCTTGCTCCATGACAAACAGGCAGGGCAGATGGTAAGCTAGGGTCTCAGCTAATAATCTGCTGTCATTTTTTAAGTGACTGCATGTACATGATGTTCATGTCACTAACTCGGGAGGATATATTCTCATGTCACTATTGATGGATTAATTCCAAACACATCAAAGACCTTCTGTATCAGAACAACTGAGCTGCTCTGGGACAACCAGGAACAAAAAGCCAAGCATAAACTATGTGAGAACTGTATAGAAATTCTCTTGAGAGGAATGGGAGCAACAGGGACAGTCTCCTAAAGATGATTAGACAGTTCTTGAGCCTGACCATTTTTAGATATTGCCGTAAAGCCACTGTTTTGAGAAACCTTGGTTCATCTGACACAGTTCCCTTTTTGATCAGAACAGCTTAAGGCTAACAGCAGTGCTTAAACCATCTCAAACAGAACTTAGCTATGAGAATGATACCAGTTTTATGTAGGGCAGACTGACATACAGTCTCCATGATCAGCAGAATAAAAACCGATAAAAATCAGTAATAACTATGAGTAGCACCCTACCCTCTTTTACACCCCCGGTTATTCTTGCTTCTTCACGTCAACCTCCCGTGACATGCTACAGTTAAGACTTCACAAAGAGAAGGCATGAATTTAACTTTACAAAGTTCTAGTTTTACTGTCTCTCCCATAATGGCTCAAAAAGCAGAACTTTCACACAATCCTGTAGGATCAAGGCAGACGGCTACAAGTAATACAGAGACTATAGAGTTTTTAGGCTAAGGTTGTTTGGCTGCTATAAATGCTCCTATAAGTAAATAAACAGCAAGGACAAGAATTTTCACTGCAAAAAACAAAATGCTGTCTGTAATTTGCAGGTTAACCCAGGCAAGGTTTCCCTAAATTCTGTGTAATGAGGAATTCCTAATAAGTTTTTCAAGAAAAACACTGTTTTAGAGAATCTCAGATCAAAACATCCCCTGGGGCTTTGAAGCAAATCCAAATATGTACGATCCAGAAATGAATGGGATCACTGAAAGCCGTCACTCTATTACCTTTAAGGAGGCTTAAAAAGAACTAAAATTATGTGATAATAGGTTATCATAGGAGAAGAAATACAAGGCTGCCCTAGAAGGGGAGACAAAGTTTGCATTGACATTACCTTCCAATCATACTTCTTGGCCTGCATACAATAAAACTGGTGCAGGGAGGAAGACACATCAGGACAGGAGCTAGGCACAGGGATCTAAGAGCAGCTGAAAGTGGAAATAAGTCTTGATGTACAGTTTGGTATTTCTGATTTTGTCAACAAAAATCCTGCCTCAGGAATCAGGCAAGTTTGATCTTGCTAGGTGTATGGGCAACATCTTCGTGCCCATAAAAAAGGTCACCCACACACAGTTGAGATGGACTTGTTTGTCAAACACAAAAATTGCCCACATCTTCACATGTAATTTCACCTGAATTACTTCACCACCAAAGGAGCAGATACATTTTTTTCCCCGTTTCCACACACTGTACATACTTGCCTCCTGCTTTTGGACTGGATGAAATGCAAAGGTGCTAAAAATAGCTAACTAAAGCTGTCCCCATCTCCCACCACCCACCCATTCATGAGGTATGACTGACTCTTTCATAATCAGGAAATGTGTGAACACTTTTTGGGGGAGTGAGGGGAAGCAAATAAGATGTCATGAGACTGCAAGCCTTTTCCAAAGGCTTAAATACACTTCAGATAAGAATTTAAAGAGACAGGAGAGCTTCAGACATCTTGAGCTTTACCCTTCACTAGTTTCTGACTCAACTGGGCAAGGTGCTCTCTTCAAAAAGAGGAAGAGAATGCACCCATGTGGACAACTCATTTCCATTACATGCCATGTTTCAGCTTGAAAAAGCCTTTTTTTTTCCTTCCTGCAGAACATCTCAGTTGGCATTTCACTGCTTCAGGATTCTAATTAAAACAACTCTATAGCAAAGTACATCTAAGGCAACTCAACTACATGGGTTTAGGTGGATTTTTTTTAAGCATTATTATTTTTCCTCTGAACTGACATTTACTACTTTCATTATTCTGTATTCACAAAATCTTCTTCTGTGTCTTTTTAATGACCTTACTCTGGCAAAACTTTATTCCATTCCACAGAGCTCTGGGAGAGCATTGCGAAAACTTTTTTGGGGGCCATTCATTTATATCTCTATTCAAACCAGCTTGAGCTACACTTTTTTGCTCACACTCCTTGAGTGCTTATGTGCCTGAGAGTTATTAGCACAATCCCCACACTGACAGTACTAACATGTGTGAATGCTCAGTTCTCCCATTTGCCTCCCACCTTGCAATCCAAGTAACTCAATAATCAGCATTCTGCTTGCAGCATCAGGGAGCAGAAATACTTATAGGCTATAACAGCTGAGCTAAACTGAGCAGATGCAAAGACACAGAACAAGAGAGATTTTCCAAAGAGAACCTGCCCAGTAACAAATCAGCTTGAAAAGGAGCAAACCATTTGGAGGCCACGTGAGATACATTATCCACCCTTTCTGCCTCACATTTCATGCTTGTACTTCCCAAGTAAGGTGCTCATTAATCCCAGGATCCTGAGTTTGGCAATTTTAGCTGGTGGGTGAATTGTCATAAAGTCTCCTGTCAGCTGCTATTTGTAGTGATTGCGCTATGAGCTTGACATGCGTTGCATTGTTCGGGCTGGTTTTGTTCTTTTTATTTTGCTTGGGCTGGATGCCTCCTGGAACCTCTACTCTGCCTACTTCCTGAGGATTAAAGCATGTCTTCTGGGCAAGGAGACACAGGGACCACCTGCAGATTCTGTTTATACATCCAGCCTTGTAGCCTGATTGATCTCACAATAGGACTGCATAATGTAAACACTTCATTATTCCACTAAAGGATATGTGCTGTACCACCTAAGGTCCCCCCAACCAAGAGTCAGTTTTAGGTGGTTAAAATCTGCTAAGCCACACCAAAAGAAGCTAAACAAAGGAAAATCCATCCTAGCAACATATTTAAATTCTCTAAGTTAAACTAATTAAATGCTATTAAGTTGGATATTTTACCCTACCCCTTTATTCCAGGATTTTGCCATCAAGCCTCAGCAGTGCTCAGGGCCGTTGCTTCTGATGCACTATTTCAGTGGGCCTAATAACATTGATAACAGGTTTATCAATGGGATTTATTCCCACTCCAGGAATAAGACACCACAAATTCAGCCTTGGGAACTTCTTTCTCAACATGGGGAACCAGCAGGAGACAGAGGCCCGGTTTTGGCTCTGCCCAGGACCCACCTGGAGAGAAATGGGAGCTGGCGGAGACACCTTTCCTGGGCTGTTTTCAACATGGCACCTATTAACTGCACTGCCTCCAGACCCAGCACAGCAGAGGGGCAAGGGAGAAGGTGGGGAGGACCTTTCTGTTCCTCCCATACCACAGAAATGAACATCATCAATACTTCTCATTATTTCCTACAGGAATTTGTAATAATATTTCCTTTTGCCACAACAAGACACTGAGAAAGAGACAAATGCCCACCCCTAGATTTTGGGAGGGCAGTCAAGGTCTGTACCTGAACCAGCACCAATCAGCTCGAGCTGCTGCACTGAGCCTTAAATCACCTTTCTCTCGCCACTCGGGAACAAATGCCTCCTCTTACAGCCCAAGGACAAGTCAAGGGCAGAGACATGGCTGTAACATTGCTGCATCTTCTGGGACTCGGGCTTTAGCTCTTCTTATGAGTGTTTCAACATCGTTCTTGTGGTTTATTTCCCTTCAGGATTTGTTTGTTGGTTATTTTGTTTATTTAACAGCATTAATTAAAAACTAAAGGCACACCCAGCTAAAGAGAAGAGCGGTAATCTGAGGAACTGCCCAAGTTCCTCAAGAGGGAGGAGGAGGAGGAGTAGTTTGCCCTGAATTTATCTAGGCTATACATCAGAAGAGAACTGAAAAATATGGAATATGTTGATGTCTGTAATGCACTCTATACACATCTCAGCCTGCTTCTGAAAGCATAAACCAAAACAATAGAATGTAATTCAGTTTTAAACAAAACAGCTCATTTTGATTAGTAAACAAGGCGTGAACACGCACAGATTGCCATTGTATCTGTTGAATTGGGCATTCACAGCTTCAGTACAAAAAGCAACCATAAGGTCTTGATTGAATAAGAGACATAAGCACGGCATGTAAGCACTTAGTAAGGTCAATGACACTTAAAACACATTCATACTTACATGTTTTACAGAGTCAGAGCTTAATTGTTCAGCAAATTGCAGTAGTTTGGTGTTTACACCAAGCAGATTATCAACTGAAATACCTTTAAAAAATAAAGCAAACCAACAGCTTTTCTGCTTTGGATCACACTAAAGGCCCTCAATAAGTTTATCTGTGAAACTTCAGAGTGGTTGAGTCTGAAAAATGAATGTTGTTATGCTGCTGGCTAGTGCTAACCCTCACTTTTTATGATGGGCACCTAAATTTAATTCCCTAAATTCACATGTACATTAGCAAGTAGGAATAGTTTGAATTTTCTGAATCTCTGAAATCATACTAAGATCCTTCCAGTTCTAAAAATAGGTTTCAGTCTTTCTAATCTAGACTCCCAAGATGAAAATATAAAAAATACTTCAGAATTAGAAGGAAAAAATTATTTACGTTTGATAGAGGACAAATACAGCCAAGACTTTAAACATGGCACCATCATTGGTCCAGAAAGCATTTCTGCCAACAGGCTTTGACAGATAAAACAGCTTTTTAAAAAATGCTCTGCGTCAGAATTTTCTCTGAATTTTTCTTAGCAAACGTCTTTTTCGGAGACCCCTTTTTATATAACAAACTATACAATTTATCCTATCTTTACCAGCAATTTATTGGAGCAACAGCTTCTTATTACGTGAATTGTTCCATAATCTTATTTGAAAAAAAGAAAGGAAACTGAAGTTGACTCTAAACTCCTATATGCATCGTGCTGCCTCTCCCTCTTTTAAATCACTGGAAGTTTAAAAACTATCTAAACCAACAGTAGGATCAATCCCCTATTTTAAACAAAACTCACCAAAATGTGAAATCGCAACTTTTTCACAGCTGAATTCCTCACCGGGTCAGGCCTGCTCCTGTCATTACATGCAACTGTTAATGCACCCAATTGTTACTTACCTCTGTTGCTGCAGGAGCAAGGCGTTTTCTCCTGAACCCTGTTCAAACACAGAGCCAAGACAGTAGCTCCCCTTGAAAACTTTGCTAGCTTCATCCTTACAGCACAGAACGTGCTTTACGTTTTAAAAGGCACACTTGTTGCCTACAAACAAAAGCAACACCGTGCAGAAGGCATAAGAGTGGTCTGTGGGAGAAGCCAGCTCTTCCTCCTGCACCTGTCCCAGCAGATGAACCTCATCAAGTCAATTGAGCTCTCCCGGCCTCAGCTTCTCCCTCTGGGAGCTGATGGGTAAATAGCTCAGCACCATAGAGGAGTTTGACAAGACTTTGCTTTATAGTATTCCTAACACAACCCAAAATCTCCTGTACAATAGACATTCCTCTTAGGGATAGGGCTGTAGAGCTTAATAGAGATTTATTTATTTTTAAGAGTTGCATAGCTATAATTCAATTCGTTCTGACTAATGTGTCCAGACTTGTTCTTCATGGTCTCCTCTCGTGTCCAATAGCCTTGCTTTTAACCAGCTTCCCCTTTAAAAACTTTCCCACCATTTTAAGGTCTGTCTTGCAATCTCAAAGCAGATAAAATTTGATTTATGCTCTCTCCTAAGTCTGCAGCAGCAGAGAGGAAAAAAGATACTTTATCAATCGGGCAAAGAAATCCTCACATACCTCTCTCCCCCCTTCCCCCCGACACGGAGTGCTGGTGGAGCCAGCCAGCAGAGCTGCTGTTCTCAGCCCCCCATGACACCGGGCAGAAGGAGCAGCGGTGCCAGGTTGGCAGCCTCCACTGGAACAGCGTCCCTCTTACAACACCCATCTGGGGGAACAGCTGGAAACCCAAATCTGTGGAACATCCGTGTTATTAGGGACGAAGTTGAGCTACAGGTTTGGAATCCAAATCTGAATTTATTTCCAAATTCAAGAACCGGGGACTCGTTCAACGCTTTATAGAAACACAGAGCCATGAGGTTTTGATCTGAATCAGAAAACTCAGGTGTGTTCAGAGCCTGGCTTTTGGTTTGGGCCCTGTGCCTAATCATAGCTGGTTATAAAGTGATTACTCAGCACTGCTTGTCCAGTTCATTCATCTTGCAGCCTCTGTACTACTTCTGTGCTGTTGTGTATACTTAGCATCCTTTACCTGTTTAGGTCCGTAATCAGGTAAATCTAAATGTGTTTTTGCTTTCACACAAAGGAACTAAAATGTTGGATGGAAGGTTAGGGGGCTCACCTCAAACATTTTCTCATTTCTGACATCCACAGAGAATCCACAAATGTAGGCATCTTGTGAAAAAGCAGAGCTCCTCAGTTACTTGAAGTGAGCTGCTACTGGTATGTACCACAGAGAGTTTTTCTTTGTTGGTGCTACCGCTTTATAGTGTTCAAAAATAACCCAAACAGGTTAGGTAGTAACCGAGATATTATCTGAGTAAATTTTTCCTCAGGGGATTCCTTCAGAGTCAAAAATGTTTTAGTCTGTCTGCACAAATGTGGCCCCAAGGAAGATTTTACAAGCAAACAAGTTGAACGGCACAAAAAAAGCAGGCAAACGTAGAAAGAAGGGCAAAAGGAACAGAAAAAATTGCGACATATTTTAGTAGCTATGTTTTTTGATACCTTAGTACTGATATTTGTCTGTCTTTGCAAAAAAAAAAAAAAAGAAAATATATCTGGGCTTTTGTAAAAATGACAGCTTGCTTGTTTTGGTTTTGTAAGAGGCACAGGCAGGTCCAAACAAAAATCCCAGATCCAAACACCGTTTGTGGTAGGAAGAATCAAACTCTCAGAATACAAGTGCTCCTTTAATTCAAGTACCTTCTCGTGTCTCTGGATTACACTGCTGGGCATTGTCTGACCATAAAGCCAATTTAATTTTCCAGGGCACAGATGATCTTTCAGTGCTTTTGAGTGATGTAGAGAATTTTACACCGCTTACTTCTTCTATTGCCAGTTTAATAAGGAAAATAACTTAAGCCAGAGGTGTCTATGTCCCTTGGTAACCTCGATCTGCATATATAGCCTCTTGTGTTCACAGCAGCCTGATTTAAGGCAGACGAGAGACAGCTAGCTGCCCGTCTTCCTGCCTTCTGACCCACACCCTTTTCATATCTGCAGATCCCACCTTCTTCCCCTCTAATAAGCAAGACCAAAACTTTAGGTTGCTCACCCACACACAAAGCAAATGCACACTTGTATACTTTGGTATTGGAAATCCAGATTGTAATTATGCTAAATTACCTAGTTATGCCTCTTTATGAGGTAGAATTGAGCAAGAAACCTACTCATGAACCCAGACCCAATATTAGACCAGCAGATTTGGATCATATTATATGCAGCCTATCTAATATGTGAATTCTAGCTGTTATTTTCCCAACATCACAAAATAAAAATTAACAAATATGGAACACATTTTTGCCTGACTCCCTTCATATCTTCTCTTCATGTGCATGCTGATATTAGTAAGTATTTTTTTTCTTCACCTGTATGTTTGCAAAGATGCAATATATACAAGCAAGTAGGCAAATAAGTAAGTGTGTTTCTCTCTGTTCATTTACAATTTATAATTATTATGTTATATTGCCTATATATTTTAAATACCTTCAATACGTACTACATATATGTAACATTTTTATATATTTACCCATGAAAGAGTATATGTTGTACTACGTTTCAACATGTTAGAATGCGTCATGCTAAAAATATTTTGCCTACTGTCCTACTGTGTCTTGTAGGTTTTAGAATGTAACAAGTCAAAAAGGGAAATGAGAGAAAAATAGTGTTTCAGCATAAATCCTCCCATCCGTTACTAGCCAACCAAGGCAGACGAAAAAAAGCTATGGGATTTAAATGACCATTTATACAGCGCTGGGAGCACTAATGTCACTGAAAGCTGGTGCCAGGCACACCACCAGAATTACCTGTGGCCAGCCATTCATGGATAAAAAATGCTGAAAAATATTTGTTCCTGAGAGGCATTGACCAACATGATAAGCAAACCAGTTAAAAATCTTGTTCTTTACTGCATTTCTCCAAACCCCTGACTTCAGCAGGGCTGCACCAAAGCTGAACTGTATCAACATACTTGGGAATCAAGCCCACGATAAGTCAGAGAGAGAGATAAGCAGAAGCAATGGAGTCAGGACTTTATCAAGGGACTTGTCTTAGAGGGTCCTAGCTGGGTGGTGTGAGCCCAAATGAAGCCTGGGATGAAGTGAAGAGGGGAGCAACATGGATGATCAGCAGCCCCAGAGCAACCTCCCTGACCCTGTTTTGGTTAGCAGCAGTCACAGCCTGTGAGCAGGACTCTAACCCCCTCCAATAATCGAGATATTTGCACTATTCTAGGACATTAGTCCATGCTGTCTGGGAAAGTGCTGTAAATATCCCTACTGTACAGGTGAGGAAATAAAGTATGCAAGGACAAAATGCTTTACCATGAGGCCAGGAGATGTAAAGATTAAAAGAAAATGGTCATGTCACTACCTTATGTTGAGATTTTCCAGTACTAAAAAGATCAGTGGACTACTCTGCTACTAGTTAGAGAAGAACAGCCCTGTAGGGGACCACCCAGGAATCATGATAGCCATGCCAGTACCCCACAGTAGGGTCATATACTGGGTGTATTTGGCTAAGTCTACTCCTAAAGGCCTCCAAATGTCCCCTCTAGCCAAACCTGTTCCAGTGCATGTACAGTTTATTATTTATGGCAGGTACATTTGTAAACTTTGCATCCACTTCATTATCTAGCTTTCTTTTGAAAGATACCTCTCCTCACAGGGGCCAGTTTTGTATCCCTTCCACAGATGACAAATAATAAATTGATGTGCAGAAATAAGCAGGACCAAAAAGAGCAAAACAACCCAGCTCTCTGCAAACAACATCTGTGAATGAATTTCTTCATTGTCTAAAAATATTCTTGCCCTTTTACTCTTAAACTTCACCCATCAATCATTCTTGTCCCTGAGGAATAATTAGTCTGAGAATTTCTGTATATCAAGGAGAGCTTGCCTTTGTTATTTTTAAGTGTTCATGGTACCTAAAGGGACCGTGTAGAATCTTGGTTGTTTATTTGGATTTCATAATAGTAAGATCAGAGCAATGGGTGCAGAGAGCAATGAGTACAGGCTACTGCCTATGTATTCATATTCGATATTCACAAACATTTTTTTCAGAGGAACACATCCTGAGACAAATCCATTATCTCCACATGAGATGTAGACCGATTCCCCGGCAGCATTGAAGCTACTTTAGATTTTCATCCAGGGAAACAACAGAAAGTGGGCTCTGATTTCTAGCTGGCGTCTACCCCTATCCATGATGCTAATTGCAAGTGAAACAGGGCTAAATAAAGTACGGCAATGCTTCTCAGCGTTTAGGGAGTTCCTTGGTGTGATTAGAGCTATGCGCTCACCAGAGAAGCAGCCTCACTTGAAGATTAGAATAATGCACTGAAAACTGCTGCAAAGCAAAATACCATTGCTCCTCCAGAGCGGGAAACTACAATGGCAGCTCTACCCTATTAAGAGAGAAAACTTCCAGACATTGGCACCACGATGGATTATCCTTACAGCTGAAGAGCCCACAAAGGACAGCTTCGTCCCTACTTTGTTCCTCTCTACTACTTCTGTAACAATGAAGCAATACTAAACCTAGAAAGGCTTTGGGTCCCCCAGGCAGCCCTTGGAAGACCTTCAAACAGAGTTACAATCTGGTCAGCTCCTTTTTTTTTCTCTTATAGACTACCTGCCTGGCAAAAACTCTTACTTCTGCCTCTTGATCCAATGACGGCTCCCAGAGACACCGATGACAGTGGGTCCAGCAGCAAATGTCCAACCAGCCCATAATCCATGCTACATCCAGTGTGTGTGGAGGCAGCAGTGCTTTGAAAGCCTCACAACTGAGGCTCAACAACCACTGCCACGGAGGCAAAGCTTCCTGAACTGCTTCGAAAAAGCATAGGGTTGTTGTCAGGGGCAGCTCTCAGGCAGCAGAATCTGCAGGCAAATAAGACATTTTGTATTTGCAAAGCCTCACGTGTGAACTGTTTCATTCATCTGGGATAAAGCTAAATAGGTGCTGGCTTATGTTTGAAATACATCCAAGGTGGTTTACCTGAATGGTATTCATGTCAACAGAGTTTTATCACCTTCAAATTGTTTTTGTTTTATTTGCCTACTCATAAACCATTCCAGGGAGTGTTTATGGTTTATTTAAAACCTGGTGGTATTGGGACAAGTTGTATAGCATTGCTATTCTTTGTGTTTCCTTGATCAGCTTCACATGTTGCACAGAATCAGGAATGTCTGCCTACCTTTGACCAATGGTAACAGACAGGCCTTTTCTCCAGTGCCTGACTGGGACAGCTACAAGGCCAGTAAATGCCTTATCATGCAGCTATTTGAAAGTACTTCCAGGCTTCTTTTGCAAAAGACACAGCATGACACAGCTAACATAAATAATTTTACTAGCTCCATCTATAGATCTTACATGTTTTTCAGCCAAAAATATTTATTGCAAATGGCATTATGAAGAAAAGATTGAGAATTTTTTCTCTATTGCCACTGAGCTAATCTTAAGTGCTGTGTTCAACTATAGCACACCTCTGGAAAGACAGCTGGTTTTGCAGTCTTGATTTGGCCATCTTTGGAGATGAAGAATTCAGCACTGTCCTGAAAATTTTTGGTCATCAGATGGCCTCAACCACAGAGGAATATAAAAAAAATCTTTCCCAGGAATTTCCCACTTCCTCATTCCAACAGGTATTTTCTTGTCTTCTCTTCACCCAGCCTGTTTTTCCACTTTCTTTCGGATTGTGTAGGAGAAGACATCACATTCCATGTGGTCTTCACCAGTAAAGCGCTCTTCACCAAGGTAAAAATAAGCCTTAGGCTCCTGTTTATTGCTCCTGCCCGTTTCTTATGTTCAAAGGTTGTGTTAACCCTTTTGGCCATAATACCAGCCTGGGAAGGCCTCTGGAGCTACTTGCCCCCTGATCTGAAATCCTCTGCAGAATCACTGTCCTCCAGGATAGAGGCCACCCTTTCTTACACTACCAGACCCCTTTTGCAGGCATGTCCTGGCACTTTTTGTTCCCGGGTGCACCCATGTGCATTTGCTTGCATTCAAGAGTATGCTATTTGAAAGGTTGTTTCCCAAGAGATCTTGACTGTTCTATGCACCTTGTCCTCCTCAAAACAAAGTCACAGCTTCCTGTGTTACACCATGCACTCAGACTGCATAACAGTCTCATCTTTTTGAAATGGTTAGTTTATTTCTCATTTAGACTAAATGTCTAAGCCAGCACATGCCTCCATTGCACTGGAGCAACAGATCTGATGTCCCTAAGAAATCAAGCTATAGCATACTATTGTTCTAACTCAGGGAGCAGTAAACATCAGAGCTAATGTCGTGTGAAGGGGAATGTGTTTGCTGGAAATAGAGCCTCTTCCATACGTCACGCAGATTTTACTAAGACTCCACCAAGGAACTTCGTAGTCTCACAGTCATGCCCAACAAACGTCAGTCTTCTCTCACCAATGTATTTGCAGAGCCATCTTTTGGGTTTCAAAGTCTCATCAGAAACACATTGAAACAATCCACGTCACTATGAAGGTCTCTGTTGAGCAGCAGTTCCTCTTAATGATTTCAAAGCGGACAAGCTGCCAGCTGCTGACCGCTGGACTGCCCCTGCCCGCAGCTGAACAGCCAGCACGGGTGTCATGGGGAGGCTGCTCTCACCTGCTGCTCCTGCACTTCTGCTGCCAGGTCGTGGGACATCACAGATGGACACGTTCATGGCAACGTGACAGCACAGAGAATTCAAAATTAAATTACCCTTTCCTGAACAAAAATTCTGAAATTTTCCAGTATAGTTTAAATAAAGCACCCTTTCATTTTGATTTATTATTTTCCCCTCTTGGAAAATTCCTTGAAAGTTATCTCATTTCACAGGTTACCAGAAGGAATCCATTTCAGTGAGTTTTCTAATATCCTCTCTCTCTGAAATAGAGGCTAGGCACGCTCCAGTTACGGTTAGTGCTTCTCTGTGCCAATTGCTGTACACAACAGATCTCATACAATCCCTTCTGTCCTTTCAGAGCATCTATTCACATCCTTGGACACAAAAAAAAAAGCAGATTAAAAGGGACTAGAAAATGGTTACATGAAGATGATTTTTCAAGATCTCATGAGATTTTTTTTCTGAATAATAGTCCAACTCCATTAAGAAAAAAAATCCAATTGTAAGTGGTTTTGTCAATGGTGGGAGTTAGCAGGGAAGACAAGGAGCTCAGCTTTAGCCAGGTTAAACAATAACTTGCTACTATTTGTGGCTGGCTCCCAGAGGGCCAAAGAAATTAACTCGTGGTTAGTTAAATAATGGTTTTATTAAAACAATGATCAGATCAAATAAACTGGCATGTATGTGCAGGAAGTCTTTCAAAATACTCAGGTCCTGAAAAAAGTTAGATCAAGAAAATGTCTTTTAAATGCCTGATCCCTGAAGTAACTGAAACCCATAGAAACTGGATGCCTGAAAAAGATTTTTTTAAACCTTAATCTCAACATTCTCTCCTAAGAATAACACAGTTCTCTACTTTCAGTGTTTTCCCTTCATGCAGATGTTTTTGTTCCCTTGTTACAGTAGATAAGTTGCTGGGTTTTTTCTGTGACCGCAACTCTCTTTTAACCTTTTATTTTACTTTTTAAAAGTGAAATAAGTGAAAGAGATCTAAAGCTGTGTGGTTTCACATCCCCCAGTTGAGTTGTCCAGCGAAAGGAGCAAGTAACCAGAGGAGAGGAGCGCTGAGTGAAGGACGAGCCTCCAGATACCCCACAAGTTGTGAGCAACCGCAGCTGCAGAAGTGCAAGCAAGAGCCACCACAGATACAACTCCCTGAACACACCTAGATCCTATTTTGTGTCACCATGGGTTCATGATCCACCTTTGCATGGTCATATACTTGCGGGCGAGAAGAGCAGATTCAGTCCCAAGTTGTTGTTGTGCTGCATCTGGACTACGAGAGCGGATTGAGAGCACCATGGCTCCCCGCCTGTAGCAAGAAGAACTTGCTGTGGGCTTGGTGACTGCAGAGTCAGGTCTACGGTGAAATTGCTCTAAGCAAAGTTACCAGCTTCAGTATGAGAGGATTGCAGCGTACATACGAAGCAGACTGCGCCTGAAAAGGGCCAAATTACCTCACAGGGTTCAACGAGAGTGCACAAAGGCAGGGCTGCCTGCAGGCTGTCTTTGGCCCCTGTTCTCTGCGCTTCTGATCCATGAGACTAATTGCCCGGTGGATGCTTTGTGACTTTCGGGGTTTGGGAAGGAGGCGGCTGGAGGTACTGAAAGTTGTTTATACAGCGCAAATGGATGCTGTCAGCAAAGCAACACGTGTTCAAAGAGAGCAGCGCGTAAAGAGTGCCTGATTTCTTCAAAACGGAGGACGAGTTTTCTGAAGTGTAAACATACGCACCCACTTGTGGCAGGTAGCCATCTAAAGGTAAACTGCTGCCCCTAACCTGTGCGTGCGTCTATCAGTTTGCATTACATTCAGGTAGCGGCGAACGCTGCCTTTTGGGTGGGTGTAGAGTACGTGGCGAGCTTTTTGGATGAAGGGCAGGTAAAAACTTGCTACGTCTTGTATCCAAGATTCGAGTATTTACCTGTTGGAGCCCTGCATATTAAGGCCCACGCATTTACCCTGCAACACAACGTGGAATTTTAATGAATTCACGGGCTCTGAAGGCCCCCACCCACCTCTTCTCAAACGACTGAAATCTTTTGCATTCCTCTCAACTCTACCTGCTCTGCGTGCAACAGCAGCACAGCAGGCTGGGAACAAACAAGCTGCTACTAAACATATAGAAAGTGACAGGCATTTCCAGGTGCCATCTCAGCCTAAGCAGAAAATGTCCCTCCTCTCTCAAAGCTTAAGAGCATCAAAAATTAACTCCAAGTTCTCCCCTCCTATGACAGGCCTACATATATATATATATAAGGTATACAGTGTCACAAGTCAGACTTGATCACTTTGATCTTTCTCTTGAAGAAACCACTCCTGCTCAAACACAGAATGTTTGCGGTGGACATAATCAACTGCTTATATAAAGGAAAAACCAAAACCAGCAGTAAGGTAGACCTTTGCAGAGCCTTGACCAGATTTATCACGCACACATCATCCCCATCCGAGGGAAAAAGAGATGCAAATGGAAGCTAACTCCAGGTATGAAGCACCGTCTTGGCCCAAAGCAAGGGACTATGCTGCCCACCAGACAGAGCGATAGAGGCAGAGACAGTTTCTATTCCAGTATCTCAAAATGTGATGAAATACTGAGAAGGTAAACTCTAGATATCATCAATCTCACGTATTATCTTGACAACTACTGCTGGAAAGGAAAACAAAGCATATCCTACAAAGAAGAGAAGACAGCAGAGAAGAGGAATGGGTAGCTGGGATGGAGACAAAAGATAGAGGATACAACGTTAAAGCTGGTCAGTGCTTAGCTGCCTCTAGCTGGAGCCCGAGGGACTCCTCTCCACAGGCAACAGTGGTACATCTTCTCATGCCAAGACATCCTGAGTGAATCAGTTTGACAAATCCTGTAGCAGGTAAAAGGATCTCAATTAGGATAAGATTTGACATTTCAAAGCAGGCTTCTTAAAAATACAACCTGCCAATGACAGTCAAAGCCAAATTATGGATTAAGAAACATTGGAATAGCTCTGTGCTCTTCTAAATCTCAGGCTCAGCATCAAAGGAGAAGGAACAGGGTGAGTAATGCATGCAAATGGCTGTATTCATATTTGAACACAAATCAGAAATGCCTGTCATTAAAGAAATCCCTCAATTGGTATCCCACCCTAGGAGTCAGACTGTATAACTGAGCACAGTAACATTTATACGTGTGCATACTGAAAACAGCCTGCTTGCTACACCCTGGGGCCTGGTCGGCTGTTTCACTGACATACATACCATGCTGGTGATGTTCAGTTATAGCGTATCTATCACATCAGTGTTTTCCTCCTCTTCAGCTACTCCTGACTGGTGAACCCACCACTTCCAAAAGAAATTCTTTTAGCAAGAGCCTTGCGTTTACTTTTCCTACAACCAATCTCACATCTCTCTCTCTGTGACTTTAATTTCATGCCTTGATGTGTTCTCTGAGTATTTAGCCCTTCTGACATTACCTCCCCACTCTGCTGCAGTCGGTTTCACTAGCACTTTCGCTTTCTGCGTGACAGTCTCTAGTAAAATTAGCACAGAAGAGTGGTACCAAGATCAGTCATTAAGAGCTTTCAATAACAACTTCCCTCCAGTCTGAAAGTTCTCTTTTCTCTTAAATTTGCTCTCTAGCTTATCTATTAGTCACAGTTTTTCTACCACTATCCAGCATCTCTCTCAGTTTCCCATGCTATTCCATACTAGAAGCTAAGCAAGCAGACTGCATTTCCATGACTAGAAGTTACCAATACGTTCATCAGAGGTAGTAATTCAGTTTACGTGGATCATGCTACATCTAGCCTTTTGTGTTTTCTTGCCTTTTTCTGTTACCATATGCCCTATTCTTTTTTTCAGAACAGTAGAATAGTTGCTACCAATAGCATGCACTACACCAGGGCTATCCTTGGTCCTTCGCCAAAGGCAGACCTACATTCTGCAGTTGAATGGTGTCTTTCTTCCTCTGCTAAGTCCGATCAAAACATTGTTCTTGAGCCTGCAATTACATGTATCAGCTCCTTCCAGATACCAAGATGACAATGATTCAGCCTTCCTGCAATACTGAACTCCTTGAGATTTTTTCTCCCACTTTGGCTGAAGCCATTTTGATTTCCAAGTCTTTGTTTCACTAAAAATCTGTACGTCTGCATATTCCGAATCACTATCTGTAATGAAACAGAAGCAAAGTATCTGATAAATTATTGGGCCATGCCCAGCTACTTTCTTTTTTCCCTTTTATTTATGTGGCTGAAGAACCTTTAGCTATTTGTTTTAATTTCCTTTGCAGAGTCAAACTCAGCTTGACTCTTGCCAATTCTCATTTTACCCATACATTTCCTGACCTCTCAGATATGGCTTTCTTTGTTGACCTGTTCTTTTTTCTATTCTTTATTCAGTCATATCTGATAACTTTTCTTCCATGTTTTTCACCTTGTGAGATATGCCTGTTCCAGACATTTTTTGCATCTTTGACTCAAAGGAAGGCAAGCTTCACTTTACAATCCAGTCCTCCCAAGCTTTTCAGGCTTTACCTAGTTCCCTAAATGTATCAAATGCCATCCATCTGGATCTGAGAAGCTTAGCTACAGATCTGCACTTGTTTATCCTTCATTTTTATTGAAACTGAAATCACTCAAACCAAGGTTATTTTCTACTTCATTGTACAACTTAACAGTGTCAGATCTAAAAAAGTATTGCCTCTTTCTGTGACTGTCAAGGAGCTCAGTTGTTGCATTCAGAAATGTCTCAATTTAGCTATTTGTTCCCCTGTATAATCTGGGAAGTCAAAGCCTCCCATAATGACAGACCTCTAATGAGCAAGATCTGTATCTACCAAATCCAGTTCTTGAGGTCATTGGCAGATACACCACACCACCCCAGCAATCATACTTCCCCAGAATGTCTTTGGCTCTATTAGGTTGGTTATTTAACTCATATTATCTCTCCTTATTTATGTCATTAAAGGCTTACAGTAACATCACACTGTTTACCTTTACTTCTGTCTTTCACAAGTTAGGTATTCTCCAGTACCTGCACTCCTGCAATTCCTCTCCTTCCCCACCCTCTCCTTTAGATCTACAAACACATACATAGCCCCCTTCCCCATCTCTTTCAGCATATCCTTAAATATTAATTTAAAACTCCTCCCACCATTTCCAGGTGAAACTGAAGTCCTGTGATTTACTCTTCTGGGACCTCTGTTAAGTAATATGTCATACCTGAATACTTTCTGTGAGGTACCTACTCAAGGATAATATGCAACCAGCAACCTTCTTTATTATCTCCACAAATTAGTTTTACCATCTCTGTTTCACCTCAGTGGTCATCCTCGTCTATCATTCCTTGTCAAAGTTGTTAAAAAAAAAAAAAAGAGGAGGATGCATCCTTCTCTCCCCTCAGCCCCAAAGGAGGTATCAATTCTTTAATTCCATATCTGTAGGATCTCTTTCTATCCCTGGCTCTTTGCTATTCAAGCTCCTTTCTTGCCTAATAACAACCTTAGCCCCCCATTTAAGGATCATAACCATAGATTGATTCTGCCACTGCAAACTGCAATTTATTTTGGCCAGATATTATTTCTATTTCATCTATTTATATATTTTTAATATGGCTAATTAACTATCCATATTTTGATCGCCACCTCATGCTTTAATTCTCTTCATCAGTAACACAGGTATTCACAAAAAGAAACATAAACTGCCCAGAAAGAGGAGTCTTTTGTGTTACAACCTGATAGATGCAGCCCAGGTTGCTCAGGATATCTTCACAGAGGGATAATATTTCTTACATAATATCCTTAAGCTATAATCTTCCTTATTCCTTCCTTAAATCAAACATAAAAGTACTCAAACTCTATCAACTTTCTCCCTTTAACACAAATAAAAATAACTGCGTTTGGCAAACAGGTTGTCTATTCTCATTCTCTCTGCTTGCTGGAATTTCACCTTGCGGGAGCTCCTGCAAACCATTTTTTATTGGCTTTGGTTAACATAAGTTCAAATAAACTCAACACTCAAAGCCAAACTTTCAAAAGGTGTCATATATTTTGCCTGCTTTGAACTCAAGGATTTCGCAGGCTTTCCCTGTAGATCTGCCAAGGTTAGCAAAGTTCAGAGAACCTAGCCCAAATTGCAAGGCTGCAATAAAACCTGAAATGGAGATTCATCTAGTTTGAATGTTTGACAGTTGTTTTACACAAGCTACCTGCTTGGCCCTTTTTTGACACCTCAAAGAAAAGCAATTGGATTTTCCAGTATTGTCACCTGGAGAAAACTGTATTGGGACTTCTAAAGAGCTGTGTATCACACTACTGTTACTGTCATAGCCATCCTTGTTTCTGTTGTACAAGGAACTGGTGCTCGTTTGAAATGAGCCACAACTCAGATCCTGGATTCTGGCTCTTTGAATGCCCCATACGTGACTAAGTTTCATACCTGCTCTAACAATGCTGTTTCCAACATGGGTTCAACCGCTCCCGCAATTCCAAAGCCATATTAAAATACGATATCTTGCTCATGCAGCTGGCCTCATGGCATATGACATCATTCAAGAGATCAGTCACCTCATAAAATCACACAATGATCAAATTTTTTCCCCACAAGAAGTGTCAATCAATTATACTACTCCTGGACTGCCTGCAGGTTGGAGGTCAAGAAGTAATACATACACACACACATATATACACTATACACACACACACACACCAAAAAAATGGTTCCCTTAAAGCTCTACTCTGAAAAGATGCTGAAAGATGAAGTTAATGTATAGGTTATGTCCTGTGTCTGACTGTGAAAACAAAGATGATTACAAACCCTAACCAGAAGCACTGCTAAGGATGTATACATACTATCAGCATTTCTTCCTTGTTCTCTCCTTCCTGAATTCTATGCTGGCCATCTTTACCCGCAGTGGACATAAAATACTTCATAGTGACCTGGTCTATGGGTAAATCTGGACTTGCCATATTATGGACCTCCATTAGTACCACATTGTAAAAGGGCTGACTCAAGAATAAGATTAATTTATCAGTTACTACAAAAATATTACTCCAGGAAATATAAAAAAAAAATATAAATGGGAGTCATAATATGCAAGCGCCTTGGTGCTTTTACAATGTATACATAGGCATTTCAGACATGCTCTGTTACTGGCATTTAGTCAGAATCACACAAATGACCCTGTGCCTGTTTCCACCAAGGGCAAACACTATGCGTTAATTCTATAAAGTAACAGCCCAGACCCTCAACCAGTCCATCATGTCCTCAATAACACTCAGGGTAGAGAGCCTGAAAAAATCCCAATGCTACTGCTGGGATCTCTGTTTCCAGGTGGCATCTTGCACGGGCAGCTCACTTTACCCTCTGTGCCATTTAATAAGAAAAAAGCAATTTAAAGAGGGCAGGAAACCACCAAGGTACTGGTTAATCAAATTTCAGGCCACTGCCACCAATATATTTGCTAATCTCTTAAAAATTGTGGTGAGCAAGGAGCAAAAGGGAACAAGGAATAAGCTCTCCTCTTGGAACATAGCTTCAGATCATAAGTCGCTGGCTGCTACGTGTTTACAGGAGTCGAGATCCTTAGCTAGCTCCTTAAATATGGATATACGCAGATCAAGAAAGTGGGTAGAAATCCTCCGTTAAAGGTGCACTGGCTTTGCCAATTCATTGGCCTCCAACGCCTTTCCGTAAGACATACTTGCTCGTTCTCTCGCTCTCCTCACAGATTAGTTCTGTCTGCTCCTGGGCGCCTACTCTCTCTTTCTCTAATGCGATTAAATAAGCTCCCTGTCTCTCCAGGCTTGTGCAACTGCCTCTCGCTTAGTCACCTAAGCGCTCTACAACACCCCAAAGGAGTGGAGTCAGCTGAAACAGGAGCGTTCCCAGCTCTGACATGTAAAGTACTTGCACTCAGTGCTAAATAAACTTGGAAAAATGTTCACAATGCAGCTGTGTGCACAAGATGCTGCAACCTCAGGGCAAGAATAATTATACACAAACAAGATACTTAGGATTTATGTTCCCCTCAAATAAAATGTGCGCTGCTCATGCCAATCTCAGCACTTCGTGGTATGCCTGCAATCTGAGGCAGAAGAACAAATTCTCTACTGGGATGAACAGATTAGATACCATCACTGCTTTATTTTCCAATAAACTCTACAGGCGCTCTAAGCATTGTGGGTACACATTGATATGCTTTTCACCACCGGAGGCTGAGGATTTATGGGAGGTCCCTTTAAATGCCTTGTTGTTTTGTTGGTATTCACTTAGGCAATTTTCTATTGGCATATGTTGGAGATACCTCTTCAGAATTTACAAGGTTAAAGCTGAAGCCCACACGAATGCCAGAACAAAAAGAAAACTGAAAAATATTTGGGAAACAAGGAACAAGTATTCCTAGACCATTCCAAGCAAAGGTTTAACTAACTTACTCCTTAAATTCTCTCACGAAGGAGAGCACCAACGGCTTGTCTCTTGTAACCCGTTGCAAAGCTCAAGCATCTCTCAGAAGATGACTATTTCTCCTGACAGCCAATGTCAATTAACTTAGTGGTGAACAAAGTCAATCTCTCCTTTTCTAAGTGAACAAGGCTAGAGATTGATCACTGTCCTCTTGATAATGACTTTTTAATCATGGCCATATTTATCTTCTCTTCTTGAGGAAAAAAGCAAAGCTAATTTCCCGATCCGTTGTGTTTTCAAGGCCTTTCAACATCCTTCTTGTGCTTCGGATCTGTAAGTGTTTGAACATGCTGCATCAATTGCCTATGCCAAAAAGAAATAAAAAAATCAGAGAATCATGTGGAAAGAAATCTTAACTGCAATGGACATGAGATTTCTCAGCGGCTGTTCTCAGAGAATATTCTCCTCAGAGTCAGCAGTGAACATATGCAGTGGTACTTAATTATACTCCCATGCTCTAACTAATCTCGCTCTAAAAATCGAGACGGTCAAAGTCGCTTTTATACCTACTTAGCTCTGTGTGCTGGAACGTGAAATGGTATGACTTACAGAGTTGAAAGTGGACTTTATAAGCTGTCTTAAAGTTGCTGTAGACAAGGGAAACTCAACAAACAACTTTCAGGAGTACTTCAGTAAGCAATTGCTCGCTGGCTGGAATGCAAGTTACACCACGTTAGACCCGCTTCATATTTTGCCCCAAGGAGCCAGCAAGCTGGGTGGGAGACCGACGAGCATTCCCACCAGCCTGTCAGGCTGGACAAGCTGCAAGAGCAAGCAGTCAGTCTGATATTTCTGCCTTCCCTTTCTCGACCACAACAACAGAGAGCAAAATGTTAATTCAGCTTTCAACCTTTACATTTAGGTCAAGTTCAGTTGAAATTGTAAGCGAAAAAGGTTCAAGAGTTCACCGTTTTCTTAGCCAAAATAACAATGAAAATGGAATTTGCATTCCTCTGCTCAGAGGAATTACACAGAGTGAAGAGCCAGGCTATGCAAGCAATACATGAGCAGCAGCTAGCTCCTCACAGGAGTCTTCTGGAGCCGAAGGAGGGAGGGGTGGGAAATGCCTGCCACACTACCAACTCCAGACAGAAGATAGCTTTCATGGTCTTTTTTTCCAGTGTTCTGTCTGCAGGTGACCAGTATTTCCATGGTCTAGTCATGCTTCTTGCCATACCCTTTGCTACATGAAAAAAAAAAAAAAAAGTTAACCAGGTATGGAAAAAAAGATGCTAGTCCCAAAACCCATGGCATAGAGAAAAATGTTATTTTTCCTGCTGGCAATTTTGTTTGGGTTGGCAGAACATGTCATTTTGCCTGTGAAAAGGAGCACGTGTACTGAGCTCCGTGAGCTCATTTGGTATCCCTGCCAGTGCCAACTAGTAGCAATTCAGAGCTCAGCTTGTTATTGAAGATGAATCCATTACAGCTGTCAGGTACCTGCCAAATTAAACCTTAGTGAAAACTGGTCAGAAACTGAGTGGCTTTAGAAACTGATGTATTTTTGCTTGTTTCAGAGGCTCAAATGGGCACTTTCAAAATATACTATGTTCTAGTAACCCATTTAGCAATTGATTAGAATTTAAATCCTTTGTGCTTGAATCAGGGTGGGGAAAAAAATTTGAGACTACAGTTTGATCTAAATGTTGCTCTTACTTGTGGTTTGGCAAAAGACTCTGAAATGCTGTTAAATCAAAAAGGCAAAGAAAACCTGCAATTGCCGTGTCTCTGCTTATAAAAAAACATTTTAAAATAACCACATGCATCATTCACTACACAGATGCCACATTCTTCCCTACCCTTATTTAATAGCTGGCTGTCAATCTATGTTGAAGAGCAGTTACCTGACATTACCATAATAATGCTTCAAAGCTTCATATTAAAGATGGGTATCTTCCTAGGCAGGACCATAGGGAAAAAAAAAAAAGGCTTTTTCACTCTACTGTTGCAAAAATGCACTTCTCTAAGAGATGATAGTGTGTAACCAGGCAGTAATGATAATCACAGATACCCTTGACTTCTCTTTACCGTAATTAAGCAGAGAGATTAACAAATGTGGCTCTGCATAAGAAAGGCTTCTCAACTCTGTTTCTATTAGTTATGGCAGAGAGGAACCTAAACGTGAGCTGAGACCTCTACCCATTAACATAAAGTAAACACTTAAGACATCTTCCAGGATAAGCATTACACTTCTCAGGACAGCTCACGTACGACCTCTTTGACGTTTAGTCATTCTCAAAATGCACTCCTTTCACGTGCTCCTGCTGCAAGCAAACACTGCAATGGAAACTTGCCTGGGCCACAGGTCTGGGAGATGGTGCTCTGTGTGCAAACCAAAAAAACTCATCAAAAATCTTTCAAGTTGAGTTAATTTGATAACTTGGAGAAGTAGAGCTGGCATTAAAAGCACCATTTTGTGAGCAGGATTAGAAGTAGATGGTGGAAGCCAAAGACCTGCTGAAGCTCTGGGACATGCAATAATCTTCTCTAAGTGTGAGGAACAGTGAGAAATAAAAGCACAGAAATCCTGTGAAAAAGGGACCAGGTGCTTAGGTGGAAGGGAAATACGACTGAGTGGTATCTTACCAATATCTAGCACTTTCCATTCCCTCTCAAGAGGGAAGTAGAGAAGCCCAGGACCGGAGGGCAGCTAGAAAGCAGGTGGTGACAGGTGCTTCACAGGAGAACATCCAACACCAAACACACAGAAAGCACCAAACACATCCTCTCTCCTCTTATGATGTATTGAGACCCCATCGGATGAATCCCATTGCAAAAACTTTCCTCAGGAGCTACTATCAGGAAAGCTATTGACACCAGCCTCCATGGTCTGCAAATCCCTCATACAACCTCCCATTGACTAAGCCTTCTAAATCTCAGCTTTTCAATGACTAGAAACTAAATGCTGCAGGAATGTAGCTGTGCCAGTCTTCACTGTTACGAGACAAGATTACACAGACCTCCGACACATGAGACTACACAAAGGGAAGCCATTAGGAAATAGGCCAAAAACTCAAGCATCTATGAGACAAAAAGGAAGGACAAAGCAAAACAACTTTCCTGAACATCCTCCCCTTCCTCCCAGAGATAAACCCTGCCGATTGCACTATTTACCATGAAAAAAAAATGTTCCTGGGAACCACCTTCCAATAGCCCACCAAGGAATGTTTTATCACCCTGGAGAATATCCTTCAACTTTTCTTTCTCTAAACACAGACATAGTATCAACTGAGGATGGACAGAGGTGACATCTCTCAGCACCTTCCCTCCAGCTGGTAAAACTACCAGCATGAGAGCAGTGGCACCTACTCAGTGCTCCGGGACACAGCATCCATTCAAGGCAGGGAAGCTCCTTATTCAAGCATAGAACTGTCACGGGCAAGGCAGAGGATTTATAAATTTGTACGCAATGTTGTTTACTCTGATACAACTGGATTGCTTCATGCAAGCCTTTTGACTGAAACGAGATGAGATAATGGGAACCCTGACTGCTGGAGGCCAGCTCGGTTTCAATTTGAATGTATGTATTTATTTAAGCCTTCACAAGCTTTCCCATTGACTCTGCACATAAGAGGAGCTAAGTCAACAAAGAAAGAGAGCCTCAAGAGCTCAGAGTGGTATTTGTGAGCTTGCGCCATGACAGGAAAAAATGTAAGCACCACAACAGTTTTGGATGTCATGAGCTTCTTTCATGGCAGCTCACTTTACATCTGCCTTTACCTCTTATTCTGAAAGAGGTGTTTTCTGATGTAGAAGAACGGGGAAAAAGGGGGAAAACAGTTTAAGAATACAAAGAAAATATCTTCTACTTCTTCACATTGTGTTTTCTATTAGCGTATAGAAAAGTTTCTCCATTGGAAAAATTAGAAAATATAAACAGCTTTTGCTGTGAATCGACATAAGACCCATCACACACAAGCAATGTGTGTTCACATGCATGCATGAACATGTACACAAACACACATACTTGTTCACGTATGCACATGCCCAGAGGCAGCAACTACCACTCTTTCTAGGAGAGTTTCATCTGTACTTCTGAGAGCAGCACTTTTCAATAAGAACATCCACTTTTAAATCGGTTTTCAAGTATTGGATTAATAGTGGGTCTAAGCAGCAAATCTTAATTCAGGTTCAATCCTCTCTCAAGTTTGACCAAAAAAAGTACTGTGTCTGGGCTTTCCATGGAACTGTCATACATAAAAACATGTCAATATTAAGTCATCAAATTTGTGGACTAAAACAGTATTAACATAGTTAAGAAGCATTAAGTTCTTCAGTCACAAAAAAAATCAACAGTCAGTATACTGTGTATTGCAACAGTGCTTTTCATTAAATGTTTGCACAAAGCATAGCAACCATGACAAAATAATTTGTGGTTTATGCATGTATATAGCTACATTAGACTGTACAGGCCATTTAAATAGTGCATTATGTTAGCAATTATCGTCAGTAACCCTACGTTAAGAAGTGTGGGCAGACACTTCATTAATGCATACACAGATTGCCAGGATATTGTGCTGTCTCCTTGCTGCAAAAATATAAAATACAGTAGCAAGATTGAGTGGGATGATGAAGTCATCTGGCAAATCTCCACTGGGTGATGCACCTAGGAGCAAATGACATAGCATATTCACACCACCCACTGGATACACCACTGGACTAGAATTCAGGTGCAGACAGACATTTCAGTGATCCCCATTGCCCAAGCACAGACAAGCCACAAATCAAACCTAACGTGCTGTATCTTTGGAAGAGGGAACACTATTGCTGTCTTTCTTAACTTAAAACTCTCGCAGAGAAAAAGTACTGGTAGAAGTACCAAAAGATAGGTTTGACCAGCATTTCCCGTTCTAAGTACTTCATTTTTGGTTGACTAAGTTGGCTAAACTTCAGCTCTCAGGCTGAAATTTCCATGGCAGGATCTGCTTTCAACTGTTACTTTTTTTTTTTACTTTTGAGATGAAGATTGTGTAAACAAATCAGTTCCTAATCTTGTGAAATCGAGATTCCTACCTTAAGAAAAAGTCCTGTGTAAGCTAGTGAAGCTAAACACAGGCTGCTTTTGTTCTTAGCTCCCAGTCTACAGATATGATAATGATAAATTCACTAGTAATTGAAGCACTCGCATCATACCAGGAAAACATGAAGGCAGATAAAAGAGCTCTTGCTTTTAGCGTCACGCAATCTCAACATTGTTCAACAGCTATTACTGGTAGAGGCTAACAACAAAACACTGGTGTCACAGAAACAATCCTAAAAATTGTTTAAGGACACAGAGCTGGGGACTCAAGCTTCAACAAAGAGAACCATTCACAAGTGGAAAGAAAGGAAAGGTTAATAAGACTGTAACCTGCAATGCCCACTCAGAAAGCTCTTTTATTAAGAGGCAAGTATCAACAAAAGTAAGCAGGAATTTCTCAGAGAGGTGTTTTCCTGGCCCTTTTCTAACACATTTATTAGATTGTGGAGAACATGACAAAACTCCACATCTCTTTAGCAAGGTTAATCTAAGTAGCTATATTTTGTGGGCAAAATAAAACATGATGATGCATTGAGGACAAAAGAAGATATTCACTAACAAGCCAGAATAGAAAAGGAACAAGAAAATGATGTATATATTTTACCAGCTACTTTTTTTTTTCCCCACTAGGGAATGCTGGGTTTAATCCTTTTCTGAGATTACTTTTCAGATCAATTATTTCCTGGCTGTTCTTCCTCTCCCTTCTCCCCCAAATCTATTACCCCACCACGAGGAGAGGCCAAGCCCTGCCACGTTTGAGAGGAATGTTGACACCCACATGTGTGGGTGAAGAATTAGACAAAACAGGTCCCTGCATTCCTTAGGATGTCAACCCCCTTCTGCTGGCTCTTTTCTAATATCTTATTAATAGGTAAAAATCTCCTTCCCAAATCAGCCTTGCCCATTCTTTCACAGTGGAAAAAACAGAAACAAAAAACTTCCTTAAACAGGTGCCCAGGCATATTTATAGCAAAGTATTATGCTAGTTAGACAATTACAGTTTTTCAGTTGCCCAATTTAAATTCCTATAGGTACCTAATAAACCATCAAATGAAGAAGAATTACCAGTAAATAGCAATTACCTTGAAAGAACAGTACTTTAAATATTAAAGTGACACTTCATTAGTTATGCTGGCAAACAGGTCAGTTTGAATCAAATGGCTATTTTAAATTAGTGGTCCTATTGCAGACACGGGGTGTAATTTTTATTACCAAATACCCAGCCAAGCTAGTGACCTTAAAAACATTACACAAGAAATGGTTGAGAGTTAATTAGAATGCTGTGCCAGGGGTGGAGTCAGTAGCAAAGGGAAAGCCCTTCCAGGGCTGCTTCTCCTTGTGTGTATGATGTCTGGGGTTGGACCATC